>CM031373.1:90916076-91242264 GCA_018208015.1 Medicago ruthenica | reverse complement strand
CTTCTTCAGGACCACTTCAGAAGCTCTCAGTTCAGTACCACTACTTCAGGAGCACTTCTTCAGACCCAATTTCCTTCTAGCTTTGCAACCTTGCTTCTTAGCTTTCCTTCTTGCTCTTTAGCTTGTTCTTTCATTATCAATCAACACTTATTAAGCATGTGGTTCTGAAACACTTGAACAAAGCATTAGCACATAACCAATTTTCTCTTTAATACTTTGTTATCATCAAAACCATAAAGAGAGATATGTTTACACATAAATGTTTCAACAATCTCCCCTTAATTCATAAGAAACTTGTTAAACACATTTTGTTCCAACATAGATTTGTGTAAAGTTTTACATGATATATGTGATATAAACTTACAGTCTCACAGCCAAATTTAAAAAATATGAATCGAATAAAACAGTATTGACGGTATAACAGTAGTGTAGCATTATATTGGTGTAATTTGATCGCTCCTCATATATAATTTGTATATGATATAACATTACACTATATATACTAACGTTTAAACTGACACTCCGTGCACATCTGTCCGCTCTTCTTATTGCGATAATGCGTATAAATTACGAACTGAAGTTTTTATGAAAGATTGGTTAAAATAAATTTGATTTTGATTAAAATTATAGGTATAGATAATAGATATTTTGTACTTTCATATTGTAACAAATTATACTTAACTTTTCCAATGATACCATTAATATTACAAATATAATATCTTTCAAAAAAATATAACAAATTTAATATATTCTTTTTGATTGACATTGACACCAACGAAATAAAAATTTTAGGGACATAATTTATTTATTTTTGAGAAAAAAATATAATTTGGAGAGACATAATTGAAAGAAGAAAAACTTAGCTCAAAACGGTCTACTTTCTTTTTATATAGTATAGATGGATATACACACACATTTGCTTTTATGACTAAGGAGAATTTTCAGAAAAAAAATATAATGAATGATTTTTAGTGTGGAAAAAGTATATAAAATACTAAAAAATTGAGGCTGTATATGTGAATCAAAAAATAGTATTTCTCTTTAATTGTACTTATCAGCAATTTCCTAGAATAAGTTGGACGAATCAGGAATTGATTTGTTTATATTGAATTATAATTATTAGCAGTAATTACTTTTTTTTAAAGAATTAGCAGTAATTACTTGTATAGGATCACCATTATTTATTTATTTATAGATATAAAGAAGAGGTTGTCTGATATGTACCCGATTCAATGATATATCCTCTCAAACTTAATCTATTTATTTTTTTGACAAAACCCTCTTATACTTCATAAATTTTAATAGAATATTATTTTTATATATACTCCTTTTTTTTTATTATTATAAAATTCATATTTGAACCATTTTTTAGATAATCATATTAGACACACCCGATAAATAACTTTAAAAAAAACCAAAAAACCATGATAAATAACTTAGTGGAAAGGCATCAAGCCAAAAACCATGATAATATCTAATATGAACCTCTTTCTCAACAAAAAAAAAAATCTAATATGAACTTCTTAAATATGACCCCAAAGGTAGATCTTATCATTTGTAGTAAAAAAAATGAGTTGTTTTATTATCATAAAAAAATAGAAAACAAAAAAAGTTTTTTATTCAAATATACTAAAACTAGTAAGGACCACCTTTGAATTGAGTCTGTCAAACTTCCTCGCCATATTTAGTAAAAAAAAATTGGCCATATTATTTCTTCTTTTATAGAAAAAGAAAATTTACATGTCACTGTGAGCTTTACTCAATTGATAGAAACATTGAATAATATATGTAGAGGATAAAGATTTGAACCTCAAAGATCTCATTTATTCAACTTTTTTTTACAATCAAAAACTAATATTATTTCACTTCTCAAAAGAGTTTCAATACAAGTTGAAATCAAATCAAATGATTGGTGACGAGCATGTAATCTTGATGCCCCTGCTAAAGTATGAGCAACAGAATTAGCTTGTCTCCTAGCAAAACTTATCTTAAAGTTTGGATGTTGTTGTATAAGAGCTTGACAATCGGATATAATACTACTGAACTCAGCTTGGTTAGTATTCCCATCAACTATGCTATCAACCACTTGCTTACGATCTAGTTCTATAAGCACCTTTGACTGGCCTAATCTGTAACACCCCGATCCCCGAGAAACATTTATAAAACGATAAATCATGCATTATCACACACCAAGGTGTTATTACTCAACATACAACTCATACTAAATCCTCAATATAAAAATTTCATCATATATATATTCAGATCACAACGGAATAAAATCATATCCCAACATATCTCAAATGTCATGTCTTGGATCATAACATAAAATCTCAACATAAATATAACAACATCAGTTTGATCATAAAGATCCAATAGCATAAATAATCAACATAAAAGGTAAGTCCTAAAATCCTAGATCAGAGCTCCTAATCTAGACATCCTCAAGAAAGCAATAAACATGAGTAGGCATCATGATGTCCTCATCATACTCACAAACAAGAGCTACTCCTCAACCTGCACGTCTACGCCACAAGGATGCAGGCGACAAAAGTCACTGAAGGGTAAGATATATGATCAACATAAAGGATTAATAAACGCATGTAAGTTCAGGCAAAACAACAACATTATCATCATAAATCATACATCATAATAAGCCAGGTTCATCTTACAATCATGCATAACATATTTACATTCAATCATAAGTCTGTTTACAAGGATACTTCAAATCAAGATTCTCAAACATACATAACATATCCTCAGCAACAACCAATCACCAACTCAATTTATATCAACTTGATCTCATCACAATCATCAATTACACAATTAACAATTAGATGCACAAGTTCACACTAAAACATTACCACACATGACTCATCATGTATATGCAATGCGCCTAAAAGACTCTACATGCATGTGGTACCGGGTTGGATATCGGAGTTTTTTTATCCGAAGGATCCCATCATCACTTTCATCGTCACTGGACTTGACTCATGAATGAATGCATGTCCATACATTACGACTCAACATCACACACGTACATATGACTCAATCACTAACATCATCAACATTGTCATATATATATTCATCGTCACTTATCACATAACATCGTCACTTATCAAACATCGCATCTTCATTTAACTTCATTCACATAATTCACAACACGCATTTAATCAAACAAGGTTGCATTAACATATTAACTCATCATCATTCTTCACTATACATCATCATTTACACCTTAATAATTAACTAGCAAGTTGGCATGCAAATCAAGATTCAATACAAGTTCGTCTCTAACAAATTAACTTCCAAACTTCCTTACACTTAAGTCCAAGTTAATCAACCAATTACATCCTCATTGTACATCTAATAATCAAGTTTTAGGGTTTGGGAACCATTCACGTGCATTGGATACCTCAAAAAGTCACAAAATTAGGGTTTCCCCACACTGTCAGGGTCGCACAGTCGTGCTCAAAGGGCGCACGGTCGTGCTGACCAAGTGTGAATGCCACGCATGGTCCGTGCCAAGGGGCACAAAGTCGTGTGTGATCACCAGTACAGGATTTTCTGATTTTTGCGTTTTTTGCGAAAATATTGTTTTCAACATCATTTTTCGAACCAATTCGCACCAAAATCGTTCCAAAGCCTTAAACCAATTAAATCAATTATTAACACCTCAAATTAGCTCAAACAACTTCATCATAATCACTTATTTCCAACTTAATTCAATTATCGTCTCAAAAATCCATTTCTTTCCAAAACAACTTAATCATCCAAACGTAACAACAACACAACAGCAACTTTCTTCAATTCTAACATAACCCTAATTAATCATTTCAATTAACATTATTCAAGTTACTCAATTCAACAACAACTTAATCATTTTTCATCAACTTTTGCATAATTCACATAAACACCAACAACAACTACTTCAACACAACCAAAATCACATAATCACGTGAATTTTACAAACTAAACACATACTCATGCTCAAAATCAAAATCAACTTAATTAAGCTTAATCATCATCAATTATCATGTTCTTCATCAAATTCATCAAAATTCACAAAGTTACCAAAACAACATAACCAAACATGAACTTTGATAAAACAACAACATGAATTCATCAATTCTAACATACTCAATTTAACCACAATAAAAGGAGCACAAATTTAACACAAATAATCATCAATTCATGAAATTAAGCAATAATCAAAACACCAAACTACTCACTTGTTTCTTAAAACCCATATGGTGAAAATATTCTTCCCACGTATCTCAATTCTTCTAAAAAATGGCTTTCTAGCTTGAATCTCCCCCTTCTAGAGCTTTTTCCTCTTCTTTCTCTCCAAGTTTCTTCTTCCTCTTCTATTCTCTCTAGCCTCCTTTCTCTAGGTTTTGTGAAAATGATTATGACCTAGCTCTACTAACACTCACACTTCTTTTTAAATATAATTGGGCTAGGGTCACTCACACTAATGAGCTTAGTCACATTTCATCACATGATTAATTCTCTACACTTTTACTTCACTTAAACCTCCCATTTTACTATTTCACCACTATTCTCTAAATTCAAATTTCGAACTTCCAACATATTACAAAAATGTCACTGACCCGTAAATGACCAAAATACCCCTGCTCACTCAAAACCTACTAATTCACCATTCTCAATCAAATAAACAATCAATAAATATAATAACCAAATAATAATAATAAATAAATATAATACTAAAAATCAGACTGTTACATAATCTACTAAGCCAAGAAATAGCATCACATAATCTTGTTGCTTCCGCTTCTTATGGAGGGGGGCTGCCATCGTGCCAAAATGTTGTTGCCTTTAAGAAATGGCCTCTATAGTTCCAAATGCACATACCTATACCAAAACACCTCTGCTCCTTAAACATTGCCGCATCTACATTGCATTTCACGAAATCCTCGTCTGGTGGCTGCCAAACTGCTATTTGTTGTTGCTGGTTTTGTACTGTTACTGCGGGTTCGGTCCGCACTTCCTTTGAATCTACAACCTTACGAATGCATCAACTCAGTCAGTTTTCAATGGTTCCCTCCATATATTATTTCTATTAATACTCTATTTTCAGAAAATTATTTATAAATTTCTTAACTATGGTATTTTTCCCGAAAATAACGAAAGAAAATTAATTCATCCTTATCTTTTCCACTGAAACTCTCTTAAAAAAATAAAATCTGAAACTATTTGTTCTATAACATATTTTACTTCATACACTTCTTTCATAACATTTGATATGATTATTTTGATCGAATTGCTTTAAGTTTTATTTGATTTAATCTCGTTGGCTTACTGTTTTTTTCTAAGAGTTGACTAATTTTCTTTTTGTCAAGTAGACTAGTGGCTTGAGCTCACACATTTTAAATGTGGAGAAAATAAGGTGTCCGGGGTTCGAACTCTGGCCCTTGCATATAATATGCAATATCCCTATCAACTGAGTTAAACTCACGGAGAGATTGACTAACTTGCTTTAATAGTATAAATTTATTTACTTTACATCTTTAACCAAAAGTTCAGTTTACATCTATATCTATATTTTTTGTATGACAACCTATATATAGGTAGGCACACTAATTATATATTGATTGTGTTAAACACATGTTAGTATTCATTGAATAAAAATAAAAACATGTTTTTTTACAATAAAAAACACATGTTAGTATTCATAAAAATATGAATGTAAAATTAAACCAAAAAAATATATAAATGTAAACTGTATATATCGATAATGTAAATTATTTCGCATATGCATCCAACAAATTACACCAACATACCATTTTTAGATTAGTTTATAAAATAGGTGTAAAAAAAATTTACTCCACCAATGCATAAAAATTTATCTCTGAAAATATATATTCTATCAAAAAAAATCTCTGAATATATAGATCATTATACGATATGATGTGGTTATGTATATATATTTTTATTTCAAAAAAGAATGTATATATATTTTTTTATTTAAAAATATAAAATATGAATAGAGTTCGGAAGTATCAAAAAACTATTTTTTAGCAAAGGCAAAACTAATTCATTTCATTCGTACAAATTAAATGGTATGTCATGAAAAACATGGGGGCTAGAATGGGATGAAGAGGCTCTAACAATGATATGAGCTACTTTATTTGTTTGTCTTCGAACAAATGATACTATATAATCACTATTGTTAGCTATAAGGCTTTTACATTGGGAAATAATGTCCCCTAATTCACTATGAGGCGTTGTAGGCAGGGAAGTAGCAAAAAACTTATTTCAATATCCAAAGCGTGGTAAATTGAGCATCGGATCTAGGGCTAGAAATGAGTTGAGTCAAATCGAATTGTTTGAGCTCGATCCGGCTCGATAATAATTGGTTCAACACGAAACTCGACTCGAGTTTGATACGAACCTTTTTTAACCCGAGTTTGTCTCGTTTAACGTTCACAAACAACTCATTTGTTCGAGTAACCTAATTCAAAAGTTTTTTTTTTTGTTTTTGTCAAAAATGTATGTCTTGACCTTTTAATTTAAAAAAACAAAAATTGAACTAAAACAAAACTATGGACCATGTTGGTGTTAAGACTACCAAGGAAAAAAGCAGTAGCAGTGCATAGTTACTACTGAAGTTCAGCAAGTATACATGCGCTTCTCTTATGTCTACTCCTCCTCTCTAATGTTTATAAACTATCCGATGTACACTAATTTTAGTACACATATGTTTGGTTAAAAGCATCCACGAGTATGTTATTAGCTTTTTTTTCTTTCTCTCGGGCAAAATTATATTAGGGGTCATTTATCTTATTTATTTATAATATTTTGATCATTTATCTTTTTTTTCCTGTTTAGATCATTTATCTCTCATAAAAGCACATATAAATATTTTTTCTCATTTTTTGTTAAAAAAATACATAATTTTATTTTTTAAAATATGTTTTTATTAAAAATAAAAAAAATCAGAAATAAGAAGAACATGTTTTTTTTAATCATCTTCGATCTTCTTCCTTTGAATCTTCATCTTCTTCATTTGAATCTTCATCATCTTCCTTGAATAAAAAAAAAAATCTACACAAATATATCTCCAAATATTTACCTCAAATCTCTTCCAAACACCAAAATCAAAACCCTCAAATTCTCAATAAATCCAATTATCTTCAATCCATACAATCAGAATCCTCCCTATTCTTCTAGCACCATCCTTCTTGTCTTAAGAAGG
This sequence comes from Medicago ruthenica, assembly GCA_018208015.1. Lineage (NCBI taxonomy): Eukaryota > Viridiplantae > Streptophyta > Magnoliopsida > Fabales > Fabaceae > Medicago > Medicago ruthenica. The sequence goes on along the minus strand of CM031373.1, from coordinate 91,235,048 downwards.
TGGTTTTGCTTGAAATAAATTGTGGCTGTTAAAAAAAAAATCATCCCTATTCGCACCCTAGTCAAACTGTAAATTAGAGCTGTCAATTCAAGGGGCCTTGACAATTTAAGCCCCAACTCCAATGACATGGGGGCTTAAAATATTTCAAGTGAATGAGCCCTCTTTTTTATAAGCCCCAAAATAATAAGCCCCACATATCAAGGGGGCCTAAAATTGGCCCCCTTTCCCTTTATTTTTTTTCAAATTATTTTTTTCTCAATATTTTTTTCAAAACATTTTTTTTAAAACATGATAAACACATTTTTTTTATAAACAACTTATTTTCAGCTTATAGCAAAATCACTTATCATTATAAGCGCTTGTGAAAATAAGCTAGAAAAAAATGAAAAACTGTCATAAATTGTTTAATACTATTAATCATCATAGTCTTAAACGTAATATAAATTTTAAATTTGCTGCAGTCAAGGCAACCATTTTGTCTCTGAAGCAAAAATCCACATTGTAAAAACTAGACTCATAAAATAAAGTACAACCAAAATTACAATCCAAAATCGAAAAAACTAAAAACTATTTTAATGCCCATTTGAATCTTGCAATTCAGCCACATCTTGAGTCACCGTCACTTCAATATTGCATTCCTCCTTATTGTTTCCATCATCATCTTCATCTTAAAAACAAAACAAAATTGATTAAACAACTAAATGAATGACTTATGGAAATAAGATGAAAATGGCTTATGGAAATGTCCTAAGCTGTTTCCACAAGTTCTTCAAAACAGTTCCAATGGTATTTATACTTGTAAATAAGCTCAAATAATCAATCCAAACAATTCTGTCAACCCAATTAAGGAGGCCATGACATCCCTGATCCCTAGGTACTTTGAAATAGTACTTTCATAACTAAATGAATGGCATGCTTACTGATTATTCAATGGGTGAGTGATTGAGTGATATCTATCACATTATCTATAGCAAAAATGAAAAACCGATAAAAAATATAAATAATTAGTTTGAGATTACCATTGGGATTTTCAGAAAAACCATGCATCCAACTACGAGCACAAATTAGCATCTGGACGTGTTCTGGAAGTGTAGAACTTCTGTATTTAGTGAGAATACGTCCTCCGATACTAAAAGAAGATTCTGAAGCCACAGTGGTGATTGGAATGCTAAGCACGTCACGTGCCATTATGGACAGTGTTGGATACTTTTTCGCATTAAGCTTCCAATAAAGAAGTACCTCAAAATCCTCAGAGTTTTCTTCTTCAAGCTGCATAGGTTCTTCCTCAAAATATACATCTAACTCACTCTTGCCAGGGAGAGATCCACTACTCGAGCTCCATGTTTTAAAATCTTGCAATTCCTAATGTATCAAATACAAAATGCATTAGAATTGAATAAAGACTAAGCATAATAAACAATACATTTATCCTGAGCAACAGAAATGATATAGCAACAGGCGACCAATACATTTATCCTGAGCTTCAGGGCTATTATTTTTCGCCTGCATGAAAGGAAGCATTAGTAACACCAATAGATTTATATATAGAACTATGTATTTACATGTGAAAGAGGAAAACAATTGTAATTTCCTGTCAGTATTGTGGGAATTTGGTTAATACAATAATCAAATATAGCATGCACAAGTCTCAAAAAGAGAAGGAAAAAAAATTAATTGAACACTCTCAGTAAGTTATTCAAACTAAACCACTGTAACATGCAGTGTGGATTCTGTTGAAACCACAAGTATTGCAGCCGCATCATGTGACTGGCCAACTAAATGGCTGACAATCAACACCAAAAGTAATTATTATAACAACCTATCAGTAATTATTATAACAACCTATCAGTATCAACACCTTTGTTAGCAGTTATATGTTTTATGAAACCAGGACAGTAGCAATTGTAAGTTGTAACACAATGAAAAATTTATGAATATGATCAAATGCTAACCTCTAACAAACATGTCAAATTGGGATGAAGTAAATTTAATAACTGCTTTAGCATAAAAAAACTTACACAAGCAATCTTTGATTTTTTAGCCTTGTTCCCCTCTCTGGACAGCTTAGACAATGAGCTAGACTCACAAAATGATTGAGAAAGGGAAGTACTTTGGTTACAATAATAGCTCACATATTCTTCATAAAGCCCTCTAAATTTATCCATCACATTCTTGAGTTTCTCCTCAGAGGTTGAAGTATCAAGTCTCGTGTAGCAATACTTTAAAAACTTATCCTTCAGTCGTGGGTCTAGAATAGCTCCAAAAGATAGTACTACACTATGATCTGTCCAGTATTTTTCAAATTTCACCATCATATCCAAGGTCATCTTTTTTATCACTTCATCCACACAGTTTTTGTTTTTTTCCAAAATGCATTGAACTTTCCATACTTGCATGAAATACAAGTTTGCAGTCGGATAAGATGAACCTGAGATCAAATTTGTGATATCATAAAATGGTTCTAAGAACTCACAAATTCTCTCTGCCCTTTCCCATTCCTCATCTGATGGACAATGTTTATAATTCCTATCAGCCACCTGAAAATACTCAAAAGCTTTCCTATATTTTAAGGCACTTTCAAGCATAATATATGTGCTATTCCACCTTGTCGACACGTCGTATCTTAAACCACCGCTTACACTTACTCCCGCATCATTGACACAGTCTTCAAACTTAATCATCCTTCCATCAGATCCTTTGATGTACTTTACACTATCTCTGATTTTATGCAGTGCCTCACTGGCCCCTTTTAAACCTTCTTGGACAATTAAGTTCAGTATGTGTGCACAACAACGAATATGAAAATATTCACCACCACACATTAAATTGCCCTGCACACGTAGATGTTTCTTCAAATGCTCCTGCATATTGTCATTGGCAGATGCATTATCCAAGGTAATAGAAAAGATCTTTTTATCTATTCCCCATTGCTTTAAGCAATCAAAAACAGCAGCTTCCAATGCAATACCAGAGTGGGGAGGTTTCATTCGACAAAAGTTAAGAACTCGACTAGTTAATTTCCAATTCTCGTCAACAAAATGAGCGGTCAAACAAATATAACCCTCACTAGTAGTTGCTGTCCAACAATCAGAAGTTAAACAAATTCGATTTGGAATCTTAGCCATGATTTCTTTAAGTTTGGTCTTCTCTTTGTCATATATTTTTTCAATATCCGAGACAATGGTATTCCTAGAGACCATTTCAGCACAAGGGTTCAAATATTTCACCCAAGCTCGAATTTTCTCATATTCAACAAAACTAAAAGGTAGATCATGTGCAATAATAGCGTCCGCAAGCAAATCACGATGGAATTTTTGGTTGATTGGGGTAATGCTAGTTTGTTCTTCTAGACTAAAAAGGTTCAATCGGAAAGCTTTACAAAGAAAAACATGACGAATTAGATGTGATGTTCCATAATTCTGACCTGACCTTGGGTTTTTTCCAATCGCAAAATCAGTAGAACAATAATTGCACGCAGCTCTTTCAGTACCATCTTTATCCTTGCCAATTTTTCCGAAAATGTTCCACAGCGTTGACATACGTGTTTGATCTTGATCTTCCATGGGCTCCATACTACAAGTGATATAAACAAGCCTCAAATCTCAATAATCACATGATGTAATAATGAGTAATGACAAAAGTGATTATAATAATGGGATAAAAAAGTAATAATTGATGGCAGGTAGAAAACATAAGTTGGCGGTTTAAAATTAAGTGCACAATATAGATCCTAACACTTATCAGTTATCACATATGTCAGCCATAAAATCCATTACCATGTTAATTGTTAACTATTGATGAAAATTAGCAACTTCTAAAAATTGTAGTAGAACATCATCTGGTATAAAAGCAAGATCAACGAACCATAGTGAAAGAAGTGTCTGGTATAAGAGCATTCAACATATCAAAATTTGATTGAGTTTTTCTATTTGGGTTGAGAAATTGAATGAATTATGTGCTGCCTTGGGCTGGTGGGTGCAAAGGAACTAGTCACAAAGTGTTGGAAAGGACTAAAATGCTCTCAGATTTCTCATTTCAACTTGAATAGAAAGTGAAAGTGAAGATTTCAAAATTGTACATAGAGAGTATTATATAGCTAAATACTCTAACTAACTGTAAAATAGAATTCACAACTGAATTAACAATAGATTGCATTTACAACTGATATAATCTTAGGTAACTAATTTAGTGAAGTCATAATACTGAATTTCAGAATATAACATGATAGTATTTCATTCTTTGTTTACCAAACACTATTTCCGTGTCTTTTCATGTAAAAGAACCAGACTCTATTCTACATGTGGTTAATTTATTTGCCAAATCAATTCTCTGTTGATGTGTTAATGTTTGAAAATTTCAACAGTTAAACCTAAGTTGGTTTTGACTTTTGACACTAACATTTTGTGATGTAATTCTGCAGGGATCCCAAATCGAAAACCAACTTAACATGAAATGTTTGACCAATGGCAGAAGTGGCATTTTTCATCTGTCAAACATTAACAAGCAGAAATTCTGCTGCAGAATGAAGAGCTATGTTTTCGCCTTTGCAGTGTATAGACAGACACACAAATACATACAACATTTCTTAGAACATAACTTGCAGAAGCAAAAGCAGCCAAAGCTAATATAACATAACTTGCTAGTGTTTTGATATCTCAAAAATGGTTGTGAAAGCAACCAAATAGGTTTCAAATAATTCATAGAAAAATGGTTGTAAAAGCCACCAAATAGGCTTCAAATAAGCTATAAGTTATAATCATACGCATGAGCATAAGCATAACCATAAGCTATAAGCTATAATCATAAACTATAAACTATCCACTAAGCATAAGTCCTGTACTGAAACACTATATCACTAATACTATCAAGCCAATCTGCTTCACCTTGTTTCCCAGTATAAGCATAAGCATAAGTAGAAGCATAAGCATAATCAGACGCATAAATAAAAGTCCTGTACTGAAACACTATTTCATATAATCAGATGCATAAGCATAATCATAAGTAGAAGCAGTAAGAAGCAGAATCACGCAGAAGCAAAGAGAAGAACCAGAATCGAGCATTAGCAAAGAGAAGAAGCAGAATCGCGTTTAAGCAAAGAGAAGAAGCAGAATCACGTTTAAGTAAAGAGAAGAAGCATAATCGCGCAAAAGCAATAAGCAGAAGAAAAAGCTACCTGAAACAGGAGAATGGTCGCCGTATGAACCTCGCCGGAACAGGAGTCACCGGCGCCGCCAGTGATTTGGGGATTTAGGGCTAGGGTTGTGGAGAAGATGATTTGTGAAATTGGAGAAAGTTTTGATCGTGGAATTGGAGAAAGTTTATGGAAATGGCCCCTAAGCCCCTCAATTGGGGCCAATAAAAAAACAAACTAGATAGTGGGCTGGGCTTAAAATGAACTTATTTAATATGGGGCCTGAAATTATGGGGCTTTGATGTGGCTTAATTGATGGGGCTTTTAATTGTGGGGCTTCTTTGACACCTCTACTGTAAATGACGAATTTTTAGGGCTGCAAGGTGCGCACTGTGTAATGTCACAACAAGCTTCATCATGCATCGGCACATTATGGTAAAGACAAGGTCTTTATTTCAATTAATTCAATTTCACTTGCTAGGGGACAATACAGGTGTAGATACTTAAAAAAAATAGGAATTCAGAATCAATAACGAAAATTTACATTCGTCGTTTACAGTTTGAGGGTTTTGATTTTTGTGTTTAGAGGAAGATTTGAGGTAAATATAACATAGATTCATGATATTTTGAGATATATTTGTGTAGAAATATTTTTGATTCAAGGAAGATGATGAAGATTCAAATGAAGAAGATGAAGATGATGAACATGTTCATCTTATTTCTGATTTTTTTTTATTTTTAATAAAAATATATTTTTAAAAATAAAATTATGTATTTTTTAAATAAAAAATGAGAAAAATGATTTATATGTGCTTTTATGAGAGATAAATGCCAAATTTTCCAAGTCAGAAAGAACACATACAAAAGAAAAGTATATTAAAAAATGCATCTAAAAGAATTTATTAGATATATGCTAGTCAAGTACATCAGATAGAGATGTTTTACTATATATAGTTCTCTCCTAAGGTCCTTGCCTAGTTTCTGTCCTTACGTGGGAGTTTGTTGTTTTCGATCGTTTGTCCTCAATCGGATCGAGTTTTTATCTTTTGGGTTTTGTTCAGCGTGTCCTTGATGACTTATTATTGGATCTGATCTTATAGGATCTGATCTAATCCTGACTTTTTTGGTGCCGGTGGATCTGATCTTCCAACAACTCAGGTAGCTATTTTTTGTAAGTATCACTAATGATCTTCTCCTGTCTTTGAGCATCACAAGTCAACGGTTAGTGGTCTTTATAGGTGGCAATGGGTTATCAATGGTATCCTAGTTTTTATGGGAACTTTTGGTATCATGCTGTTTGGAGGATCAATATCCTTAATGGCAGTATCTGGTCATGGTTAAACCTTCAATCTGCATCAGTTATCTCTACTATATATGTGTGGTACTGCAGGAAGGAAACTGCACACTTCATGAACACCAACCTTACCTATTCTCTAAATCTTGTCATTCTAATCCTCTTACTTATCACTATCATGGAGAACCTAAACCTGAACGGAGATGGAGAAAGGAATCAGCCGGCCTTTTCCCCCCACAGAGTTGCTCGATCTCTGCCTTATTGGGAGAGTGGTGGTAAATAAACATGTCCATTTGTCCACAATTGAAGGCAGATTGGGGAATATGTGGCGTCGTCCAGTTAAAAGGATGAAGCTAATGCAAATGGATGACAACAAATTCATGGCTCAATTATTCTCAAAGGCTGATCTGGATAAGGTTTTGGAGGGCAGTCCATGGTTAATTGATAACAGTATGATTATTGTAAAAAAGGTGGCTATGTGGGAAGATCCTTTGACGCTTTCTATGAACTCTACTGAAATCTGGGTCCAGGTTCATCAACTTCCCTTCGGTTTTATGGACAAAACCATAAGGACTCTTGTGGGTAGTCATATCGGAAGACTTGTTAAATATGACGATGATAAAAATTATGGTCCGTGGCGGAAATACATGAAATTAAGGGTGGAGATTGTGTTGGAGGAACCCCTAAAACAAGACTTAATCATTGAACGAAGTGCAGATGGAAATGTCAAGCTGATTTGCAAGTATGAAAAACTTGGAAAGTTCTGTTTTATTTGTGGCTCTATCGGGCATACTGATAACTACTGTCATAAAAAATTTGAACCAGACTTTGTAGTCGGTCAGAAAAAATGGGGTCCTCATCTCCGTGCCGAGAACAACTTCTTAGGCGGAGGTAAATCTTCAAGCAAGTGGCTGTTAGACGGACGAATTTCAAATTCCGGTGGTCGGACGCTGGAGGGGACAAGCAATAATGACGGACAGGGGAGCCCAATTAATGCAGGTCATGGTTTTGATATTTCGAATCACATAGTTGAGGTGGAATTGACGTCTAGGTGCTTAACTATCTATAAATACACTGAAAGTCAAAGATCAAATGGTGTTGGAATGGTACAATGGTGGACAAGAGTGGACCCCATGGAACTAAATAGGGACGAGTCTATTGCGGAGGGGTCGGGAATTAGGAAAGGCCCTTTTGTTCCGAACATGACTACTTCAGATCATATCAACAGAGTTCTGGTTAAAGGAATGACAAAGAGGGACCGAATTTTGTGTGAACAAGGTGAGAGATCTATGCAACTTCTAAAGCAAGCCAAAATCGGAGGTAATTATAAAAACTTAAGCCCATAACACTCTAGTGTGCAAGCTGGCAGCATTTTAATTTTGGCCACTAACAATCTGTCACGTGGAAAAGAGCTAGCAGGATCAACAATTTTTCAACTAAATGCCAGCAATCTTGACCTTAGCATGAGGGGACCACAAGGCCATAATGTTGTCAACAAAATGAGTAAGGCCGAATCAACAGTCATGTCTCCCATATTGATGCATATCGAATTCATGTCTGTAGCTGGTCCAACCACAAAACAGAAATCTAGCCATTTAAGTCGGGCCAAGGTTCTGCAGAAAGATAGACAGGCAGCTAGCAAGCCAAGACATCCAAAGCTGCTTACACTGGCGCGCAATCCTGTTCAGCCAGGGTCTTTTATGGCAAGTGCACCTGAGTCCTATGATATGGACAGAGTTCAAAGCGAGGCCAAGGAGGGTCCTATGAAGAGATCAAGAATTGAGTTTTTGGATGAGGGACTGACCAATGGTGATAAGCAAGCAGAGAATGTAAATGTTTCTTCTCACATCAGAGGCACATCAAACACTGTTCGTGATAATCCACTCTTTGATGATACTGTAATGGCGGGACCTGATAATCAGGCCAGCCAGGAAAAATGAGTTGTATCAATTGGAATTGTAGGGGTTTAGGTAGCCCTAGTACAATTCCTAATCTCAAATACCTAGTCCGGACTTACAAACCGGAATGTCTTTTTTTGTCTGAAACAATGGCAACTAGCAATAAAAATGATGAGTTGAAGTATATTTTGTCTTTCGATTATTGTTTTTCCGTTGATAGAATTGGTAGAGGGGGAGGTTTGGCTTTCTTTTGGAAAAAATCAATTAACTGCAACATCACCAATTTTTCAACAAATCACATTGATATCGAAATAACAGATACGGTGAAAGGGAAGTGGAGATTAACTGGTTTTTATGGGTTGCCTGAGGGTGGAAGGCGCAACGAATCTTGGAACTTGCTGCGTCGCTTATCACAATTCTCCCCATTACCTTGGTGCATCGTGGGGGACTTTAATGATATTCTATCGATGGATGAAAAGAAGGGCAGGTCCGAAAGACCAAACTGGTTGATTCAAGGTTTTAGGCAAGCAGTGATGGATGTGGGGTTAATTGATTTACCGATGCTTGGCTACTCGTACACTTGGTTTAAAGTTTGGGGATAGCTAGAGCAGTGGAAGAAAAATTAGACAGAGCCTTAGTTGGTGCTTCCTGGTGAGACCTTTTTCAAGAAGCAACGCTGGAGTGTCTTACTACAACCTCTTCGGACCACTATCCCCTTTTGTTGTCCTGTAAGGCTGCTGTCACCCATCAAAGAGATCCGAAAAAATTCAGATTTGAGAACTCATGGTTAATGGAACCGGAGTTTGGCCTGTTTGTAAGACAACGATGGAACGGATATAGTGGAAGCAACCTCACTCATAAGCTTGACCAATGTGCTCAAGATCTTGTTAAATGGAGTAATAATAATGGCTGTCAGACTAGACGGGAAATTAACAAAGTAAGAAAGCAACTTGAGGTTGCGCGCTCGCAGGTTGATGCATCTAATATTGATCATTATAACGCTCTTCGAAACAGGCTGGACAGGTTGCTCATCAAGGATGATATTTACTGGAAGCAACACGCTAAAACCTTTTGGTTCCACGATGGAGACTTAAACACAAGGTACTTTCATGCTACTGCATCAGCTCGTAAGAAAGTGAACATAATCGAGCACTTGGAGGACGCACAAGGGGTAAACCGACGGAAGGAAGACGAGTTACAACATATAGCAAGAGATTATTTTCTGCAGTTGTTTCAAAAACAGAACAGCAGTCGAGCAGATGTTATAAGCAAGATATCTTCGTCTATTACGGCTGAAGATAACCAGATGCTTTTAGAGCCTTTTTCCTTTGAGGAATTCAAATCAGCAGCCTTCTCCATGCAAGCCGATAAATGTTCAGGACCGGATGGGTTTAATCTGGGTTTCTACCAACACTTTTGGGATATGTGTGGAATAGAGATTTATCAAGCAGGTTGTGAATGGTTATTACAAGGTGCGTTTCCACCACACCTCAATACAACAAATATTGCCTTGATACCGAAGGGTGATGTTCAGACCTCAATGAAAGATTGGCGTCTGATTGCACTTTGCAATGTTGTGTATAAGATTGTTGCAAAAGTACTCGCCAATAGACTAAAGAATGTGCTAGAGAAGTGTATTTCGGTGAATCAAAGTGCTTTTGTGCCTGAAAGATCTATTCTTGACAATGTGATGGTGGCTATTTAGTTAGTTCACTACATGAAGATAAAAAACAAAGGCAACCAGGGTGATGTGGCTTTAAAACTCGACATCAGAAAAGCATATGACAGAATTGATTGGGAATATCTTTGAGAAATCATGCTTAAGATGGGATTATCTAGCCGGTGGGTACAATGGATGATGCTGTGTGTGGAGACAGTAGATTATACAGTGTTGGTGAATGGAACAAAAGTAGGACCAATTGTTCCGGGTAGAGGACTACACCAGGGTGATCCTCTCTCGCCCTATTTATTTATACTATGTGTGGAAGGTTTGTCTGCTTTAATTCGCAATGCAGAAGGTAGAGGTGTTATTCGTGGTACTCGTATTTGTAATGACGCCCCTATTGTATCACATCTGTTATTTGCAGATGATTGCTTCCTTTTCTTCAGAGCTTGTGAAACCGAAGCGACACTCATGAAGAATATTTTGGCTACATACGAAGCGGCTTCAGGTCAAACCATCAACCTTCAAAAATCGGAGATGTTTTGTAGCCGAAACGTGTTTGATGACCTCCGTCAATCACTCGCAGATACACTTGGGGTTAGACAAGTTCTCGGAACAGGGAAGTATATGGGTCTCCCGTCCATGGTTGGCAGAAGCAAGAAGTCCACTTTCAAAGTTATAAAGGACATAATTTGGAACAGGATTAATTCTTGGAGCAGCCGCTGTTTGTCACAAGCTAGGAGGGAAATTCTCATTAAATCTGTTTTGCAGTCCATACCTTCCTATGTCATGAGCACTTTCCTTCTCCCTGACTCGTTACTCAATTAAATAGAGAAGATGCTTAATTCATTTTGGTGGGGTCATAATGCCACAAACTCCAAAGGAATTCATTGGATGTCTTGGGAGCGTCTATCTACTCCTAAGAGTTTCGGTGGTATGGGATTCAAGAATCTTAAAGCTTTCAACATGGCTATGATTGGCAAGCAAGCTTGGAAATTAGTAACAAGCCTGAATTCTCTCATCACTAAATTACTCAAAGCTAAATATTATCCGAGATGTGATTATTTTGGAGCCTAAATCGGTCATAATCCAAGCTACGTGTGGAGAGGCTTGTGGAGGGTTAAAGAGATGGTGCGCCGCGGTTTTCTATTGAGCATCGGAACAGGAGAATCTATACAAGTTTGGTATCAGCCGTGGCTTGCAAATCAAGATCAGCTCATACCCAAAACAGAATTGCACACAATGTGGAGCGAGCTCACAGTAGCAAACCTGATGCAGGTAAATGCAAAACAGTGGAACACGACTTTTATAAATTTTATATTCGATACCAATACAACAGAACTGATATATAGAACACTGTTACTGCCATCAGTTAGTCAAGACATATGCACTTGGAGGTGGGAGAAAAATGGGAATTACTCTGTTCGAAGTGCTTACCGCGACATTATTAAGAATGACACCACTTTGAATCAGCACCGTGTAACAGGAAGCGGAATAGCATTTGGAATCTGAAATTGCCGCCGAAAGTTAAGAATTTTATGTGGCGTGCTTGCCGTAACTGCTTACCAACTCGTGTCAGGCTTCAAAGTCGCGGCATTCAATGCCCCACAGACTGTGTTGTCTGTGCAGGTTCGCATGAGGAGAGCAGTCATTTATTTTTTGATTGCGACAAAAGCATCATCTGTTGGCAGCGAACAGGTTTGCAGAATTTTATTTTGCAAGCAATTCAACCTTCTGCGTCTTGTGCGGAGAATATGTTCTCAATTCTGCAGCAGTTAAATAACCACCAAAAACAAGTGTTTGGAGTCACCCTATGGAGCATTTGGAAACAAAGAAATAATAAAGTTTGGAATGATGAGCATGAATCTATCCAACACATTTGTGACCGAGCTGGAGCACTACTAACCAGTTGGCAGAATGCACAGATTGCTCGGCATGATCAGCAAAATTCTTCAGCAGCGCCTGTGTGTGTGAATTGGAAGAAACCAAGTACATGACGGTATAAATGTAATGTAGATGCATCGTTCTCCAACTCTCTCAACAAGGTTGGCATTGGTGTCTGCATAAGAGAAACAGAATGGTTTTCCCCGATTGTTGATGTTGATTTGGGGGAAGCGTGGGGCTCTTAACCGCTATGCAATGGGTTAAAGATTTACAACTGCTGAATATGGATTTTGAAATGGATTCCAAAACGGTGGTAGACAGTGTTTTCGGAAGAAGCAACGGTGTCTCAAATTATTTGGCCATAATCAATGATTGTAGGCACATGTTCGCAACTGATTTAACGAACTCAGACTTGAAGTTCATTCGGAGACAAGCAAACGGGGCTACTCATAGCTTAGCTAAGGAAGCTCCGTCTAATCCTAGTTTCCATGTTTACTCTAACATTTCATCTTGTATTTCCGACATTCTAATTAATGAAATGCTATAAGTTTTTCTCCCTAAAAAAAATGAGAGATAAATGACATAAACGGAAAAAAAAAATAAAGGACTAAAGTGTTACAAATAAATAAAATAAAAATTAAGGAATCACAAATGTAATTTTGCATATTTTTCAATTAACGGTTGCCTAGTATTTACTTAATGTGAATTGAAAAGAGATTAATGTATTTTGATCTAATGATATGAGAATAAAATCAAGAAACTAAGGGTAGCCCAACTTCCACAAACACTGTGAATTTCTTATCGCCCCATCCACTACTCTCGCCTGTCCTCCAAAATATCCACTTTAGTTTACTTCCACAAACATTGTGAATTTCCTATCGCCCCCGTGAAGGAAAAATTATTGTCATTTGGAGCATTTTTTTCATGTGCATTGTTATTATATGTTAATTTTTAATATTATTGTTGTTTTTCCTTATTCGAACAAAGATACACATGTAGACGACGATCATCAAATGTATACTACTAAGTACATAGATTAAGACGAATTGAAACATATATTACTATACCCTATGTTAGATAAAGAAAAACGAAAATTGAGATTGTTTGGTGCGTAGTCATCTGGAGGGGATCAACTTCAGATTTTTTTCATGAACTTAAACTGCCATCTATCCATGAAGAATTTTGAATAAAAATAAAATGTTATAAAGAATTATATGGTAAGATGTCCTGAAGTACATGTACCAAAAAAAATGACCAAAGGTATATATTTGAGGGAATCCAGACAAATGTTGTTTGTAGATATACATCTAGACAAATGTCTAAATGTATAGTTTCATTTCAGGGAAGGACGAAGCTACGTTATAGTTTTTTTTTTTTTCAGTTATGATAATTGAACACATAATTTCAAACACAATACAGACACCATAGTATATTATACGTATTATTAGTTTTTTTCCTCTTTCTCTCTCTTCTCTCCCTATCCTACAGATTCCTTTATCTCTCATCTCCCACCCACCCAGCAACCAACTGCCGCTCCTCTCACTCCCACCCGTATACGATCTCCGTTCACCACCATTCTCTGATTACCACCACCATCCCTCTTCTCAGATCTGCGTTCACAGCACCGTCACCACCACCCATCAACCTTCTTCTCAGATCCATCTCTCACCCACCGCCACCACTGTCATCATCGTCCTCACCACCATCGTCACCGCCGCCTGAGCTCTCACCGAAAACCATCTATTGCTTCTCCGATCCTCTCATATCTGACCACCACCCACACGCTCCTTCACCACCGTCGCATCCTACATCAACGTCCTCCATCACCACCGCAATCAAGCCTCTCCTCTCCTCCACCTTCACCGCACTAGATCAGATAGAGAAGTCAGGGAATAGAGAGAGTAGAATGAAGAGGGAGAGAGGAGAGAAGAGTGAGACTGGCAAAAATAAGAGACAAAATTATGATTTTGTCCTTGTATTTTAATTAGAATTATGAAAATGCCACTGATGTCGTTTTTGTGTCAAAATTTATGTGTTTGTTTATCATTTCTGTTTTTTTTTCTTAAGGAAAAGCTACGTTATAGGTTGTGAAGTCAAGTGCCCCCACTATATTTGATTTTTTTTTCTTCTTACATGTGTGAGGTGTTGATATATTATATAATCTTTAAATGTATTAAAACTAAAAACAGTACCGACTTTATGTGTTTCCACGTTTCATGATGTTATGTTTTAAAATAAAAATGCTAAATATACTATTTCCATTCTTAAATACAGGACCGTTTTTGGGAAGTGCAAACAGCTCTATAGAGCTGAGTTTCCAAAATTTAAGGCATAAAATATATTTTTTTTGTATGTAATGCATATGAAATATGAGTATATACTGCCCGCGTTGACATATTTGTAAAATTTAAGCAATGGTGTAGTGATAGAGTTTGGTGTTGTTATTTTTGGGTCATGGGTTCAACTCCCCGGGACCGGACCTTGAAGTTTTGTTCTTTTTCTTTATTTAATTTTTTATTTCTTAGATATTACAAAAAAAATACAATTGTCATACCCCATTTTTGACCCGTTTTTTATTTTGTTTTTCTCGTCTTTTAAGCCGAAAATTTTAAAATACCTCATTTTTGTTCCGAAGGCGATCGTTTTTTTTGTTTTTTATTATTTTTATTATTATTATTTAGTATTATTTATTTCTTTTTTTAATTTCTTTTTTTATTATTATTAATTTTTTTCTTTTTATTTTCGTTTTTGTTATTTTTATTATTTTTATTATTTTACTGTTTTTTATTTTTCTTTATTTTTAGTCATTTTGGGGTCCAATTGCAGTCCAGGGGCATTTTTGTCCAGGTTTTTCATCTAACCCTAGTTTCTGGTACTATAAATAGTACATTAAATGTACTATTCAGGGTACCCAATCAACAGTCAGGCAGTCAGAAACAGTCAGAAAAGTACACAGTCAGTATAATCACAACCAGCTCAACCACCGTGAGCCACCAACACCACCACCACTAATCCAATTCCGGCCACCATACAAAAAACCAAAAAAAACGTAAATCACATAGCCGAATCAAAAAACATCAAAAACCCAAATCAAAAATCAAAGAACCAGAATCACAGAACCACAAATCCATCACATAGCCGAGCCACAAATCATAGAACCACAAACCCAAATCAAAAACAAATTCGGCCAGCCCCCCACAAACCCTTTAAACCGAATCTGGCCAGCAAAAGATCCAAGAACCGAGCCAAAGCCTCACCCAAAATCATCAAAAACCAAAATCAAAACGCAAAACCCGAGAGGTATATGTTTTTTTTTAAAAAAATTCAAGTTTAGATCTATGTAGTTTCATAAAGTTTCTCTAAAAACCAAGGTTGGATTCGAAAAGAGAGAAGAAAAGGAATTCTAGAAAGTGAAAAAAATTATAAAAAAAAAAGAGACTGTCGCTCCGGCGCGGTGGCGCCGCAGGCGGCCGCCGCGCCGGAAAACGTTCTAGGCCGGACTGGTTTCTAGAGAGAGGGCAGAGGTTTTTTCTTAAGAGAGAAGAAGAGAGAGAGGGAAGAAAGTGGTAAATGAAGAAAAATCTGGAAATTTTACTCATATAAGCCTGGCCCAAACATATCACTACACGGCCCAATCTCTCTTCTCAGCTTTCCTTTCTGTTTTGCTGTTTTGCACCCCCTGTTTCTGTTCTGCACCCCCTCTTCTTCTTCTCTATTCTTTTATTTTTATTTCTTTTTCTTGCATTTTTATTTTTTAGTTTTTTTATTTCTTATGCATTTTATTTACTGCCTTTAATCTTCAGTACCCCATGCATTTTTATTTTTTTTATTTATTTTATGCACCATATTTATTTTATGTCTTGCATTTTTATTTTTATGCCTCATATTTAATTTTTATGCCTTGCATTTTTTATTTTCTTTATTTATTTTCCAGCACCATATTTATTTTATGCCTTGCATTTTTATTTTCCAGTATCATATTTATTTTTTTGTCTTGCATTTTTTATTTTATTTTGTTTATTTTTATTTTATGCATCATATTTATTTCATGTCTTGCATATTTTTATTTTTAGCATCATATTTATTTTATGTCTTGCATTTGTATTTTCTTTATTTTATTTTCAGCATCATATTTATTTTATGTCCTGCATTTTTATTTTCTTTATTTATTTTATGCACCATATTTATTTATTGTTTTGCATTTCATACATTTATTTTTTTTTATTATTTCTTCTAGCATATTTATTTTAATGCATTTGCAATTTTTTTACTCTTACTTTTATTTTATTATTTTTGTCATTTATTTTATTGCCAATTAGAATGTATCTAGGTCCAATGTAAATAAAAATATAAATGAGAATATGCACCGACACCACATTTATTTTTTAGGCTTTATGTCGAGGACGATATCGTAATTTGGACCGTATCCGAGGAAAAGGACCCTCACTTGATCCAACGTCATTTTGAGGGATCCGGCGCGTTTGGACTTTCTCTGCATAACTTAGTCTCTGGACCTTAGGACTTAATCAAAATCTTTCTAAACAAAAAAAGTCAAAATAGTCAAAAATCCAAAAACATTTTATAATCAAAATTTCAAAAAAAGTCAAACTTTGAATTTTCTTTCTTAATCAAATTTTAATCAATCTTTAATCAATCAAACTTGTTTTCTTCAATTTAAAATCAATCAAACTCACTTCTTTTTATTTCATCTATGCCTCTTCGGCCTCTTACCTTTCTCAAAACTTTTTTTCAAAACTTTAAAATCAATCAAAACCAATCACTCGGCTTTTTACCCCGAACTACATGATTTTGATCCCATTCGGGTATGTAGGCAAAAGACTTTGTCTTTCCAAATCAACAAAATAACAAAAACATCTTCCTTTCTTCTTTTTCATCATTTTAATCTTTTCACACTTAGGCATTTATTTACAAACAAATAAATAATTTAGCATAAAGATAAATAAAAACAAGAGGTTCAGTACTATAGACGTTTAGGGCGTTAATACCTTCCCTTTGCGTAACCAACCCCCGGACCTTTGATCTCTAAAAAATAGGGTTTTTCAAACTTTCTCCCTTTTCCTCGGAAAAATAAAAGATCGGTGGTGAATCTTAAAATTGCGAGTCAACGCTAATTAATAGCTTGATGTCCAAAAATCACCGCGACAACAATATACCTTTTTTTTCTTATTTTTTTAGAACACTTGTAATTTTTGGCTCATGCTTGTCCAATAAAATAACAAAGCTCTAGCAACAAACATTATAGTTATTCTCTCAAGAAATAAAATGAAACAAACATTATAAAGTTTTTTTTTCATCTTTTAAAAAATTTGTATTTTTTTTTATTAGGATTCTATTTTTACTATAAGAGTCGGGTCTCCAATTTCATAGAAACGGCTCTGTCTAAATAGAGGTTGTCCTAAGAAAAATGATTGTCCTTAGCTATACATCTTTTGGTCCTAAATATTTGAGACAACAGAGGTAGTATCTTATATAATTTTCAGTTCGTTAGGTGTTATCCTTGGAACGTTAAGTTTTTATTTTGTCCATTTTGGTGTTTTAAGTAACAAAAGATAAACATTCTAATCCTTAAAAGATAAAAAAAAAATGTCCTTCTTAATTTACAAACGTTAGTTTGTAAATTAAGATACCAAAATAAAAAGAAAAAGAAAAAAACTTTAAAGATCAAACTATTTAATATTTATAACCTTAAGTGATCAAAGTGAAATTTGAAGATAACTTAAAGGACAAAATGTATAATTTAGAGTATTGAAACATAAAGTTGATAATTTTACAAAGTCTTGAAACATATTTAATCCAAAATATAATGGTATAGAGATTAAACAGATGTTTTAACTCTAAATAAAATAAAAGTACCACTCAAGAAGAACAATATTTTTTTTCAAAACAAAGAAGAAGAATTTTTAAGGCTATACCTTAACTATTACCGGCACAAATAATAGGCAAGATATGAAATATGAGTAGTTAGTAGTCATTCGTTAGATTGCGACGAATTATAACTGTAATATTAGCGGTTTCTGATTTACTCTTATTTTAGTACTATATATGTAACAATGGTTTTCTTTTGACTTAATTGCAATTTTGATCCCCTTATTTTTTCAAATAAAGGGTTTTAGTCTCCCATATTTTTAATTTCTAAAAAATTTGATGTTGCGAAATTAAAAATAGGGAGACCAAAATCCTTTATTATATTTGATAAAATAGGAAAAACAAAATTGCAATTAAGTCTTTTTTTTTTGTCAAATACATGTGACAATAGTTGAAAGAGATATCTAATGCACCCATTACTCAAAATTGTTCGGTCTATCCATGCTTTCGGGTAAGAAAATTGCTTTTTTCACATGTGAAATTGCTTAAAAATTACCGTTGGGGACAAATGCGTAAATTCCATGTGTTTTAAAGCAATTTTACATGTGAGAAAAACACTTTCTTCTAGTAAAGGTATTTGGAAAAATATTGAAAAGTAAAAGGCCAAGACAATTGGGCTTGGGCCACAAGTATGAAAGTCAGCCATTGGACCATGTGTAGGATCCTTGATGCCCAAATATAGCAAGAAAGTTGATGTTTCAACTTTTGAAATTGTTAAAAAACTTGTCCGGCGGTAATTAATTGCCGCTATACCTTGTTCGGCGGCAGTTAATTGCCACTGTGGCATTTTTTAAAACATAGATCCGACAGCAGTTAACTGTCGCTGGGGTAAATGTGTAATTTCCTGGTGTTTCTTAACAAATGTTGAAGTGGGAACAACAAGTTTCATATCGCAAAACTCGTTCTCCGAATTCTCTGCCATACTCCCACAGTTCTAAGATATGTAATTTCATTAAGAAAGTTTTTATAAAAAGTGTTATTTTTGGTTTAATAGTACCGATTATTTTATATGATTCTAATTTTTCTTCAAAACAATATGTATGATGCCTTCCCTAAAAAAATATATATATGGTGCTTAACACGCACCAAAAGAATATTGTGTAGGTACACTACTTCCCTAAAAAAAAAAAAAAATTGTGTACACTACTACAACTTTTTTCTCTTCAAAACACCAGTACTTCCCTAAAAAAAATATTGTGTACACCACTACAACTTTTTTTTTTTATCAAAACATTAGTAAAATTCATTATAATGTACTTTACTTTACTGTGTATTTACTATTTATGTTGATGGTTTATATTCAATAGTTGGATTATTTTTACGTGGTCACAAGATAAAATATAAATCTCTTGGACACATTCATAAAATACTAATTCTATATTTTATTCTTTTAATTATTTCAAAAATAATTCTATCTTATAAGGATTTATGACCATCGTTTTTACATTTAAGATTTATGATTTGCTCTCAATAATTAATAATATTATTTATGAAATGAGTTTAATAGTTAGATTTTTTTGTGTTAATAGACATCCATTGAGTGACTTCCATTTTTTAAGTCGTATCAGTTTCAAAATACACTTACAAAAATAGAGTGATTTGGCAAAGAAGTGGATTTTTAATAAATGTCAATATAAAATTAGTTTCATTAAACATTAAAATAAAAATCAAACTCGATACTTTTGAGTTTATAACGCACTCACACACTATGTGCACAAACTATTCGCACTAAATCCCAAAAGAGAAACGAGCAAAGTGTAAAATTGATTTACCCTTTAAATGCTTATAAAATTGTTAAATTCATCTTTTCATTATTACTTTTCAGCAAAATCTCAACTTTTTGTTTTGTTTTTCATATGTTCCCACTACTGAAGCTAATCATATTCGTTGGGTCATGAAGTGAGGCAGGGGGATAGTCCACATTGAATGTAAGAACGATCACACAAGTGAGTTGAACACTACATCTTAATCCAAAACTTTGCATTACTTGCACCATTGTTGTCGTTGCGCACAATGAGATGTGTTGCTTGACCAATATTATCACAAAGACTTTCTACACAAAAAGCCGATCGAACCCTTCGTCGAACAATCAACTTTGATACCAAGACCAAGTCATGAAGAGAGCCAGATAGATCATCTAACTTAGGTCAAGAATAATCACATAAGTGAGTTGGACATCAAACTATTTGATCTAAATCCCAATAAAGAAACGAGCAAAGTGTAAAGCTGATTTTCCTTTTAAATCCTTATAAAATTGTTAAATTCATCTTTTAATTTATTACTTTTTCAGCAAAATCTCGACGTTTTATTATGTTTTTCATATGTTCCCACTATTGAAGCTAATCGAATTTGTTGGGTCATGAAGTGAATCAGAGGGATCACCCACATTGAGTGTAAGAACAGTTATACAAGTGAATTAAACACGACATCTTAATCCAAAATTTTGCATTACTTGCACCATTGTTGCCGCTGCACTCAATGAGACATGTTGCTTGACCATCATTATCACGAAGACTTTCGACAATAGGAGTTGGTCGAACCCTTCGTCGAATAGTCAACACTGATACAATTGTTGGGTCATGAGGGGAGTCAGATGGATCATCCAAATTGGGTCAAGAACAATCACACAAGTGAGTTGGATACCACATCTTAACCAAAATCCTTAAGGTATTAAATAATCTATATGTCCTCATACTTATATATTGATCAACATTCACTTTCCATCCGATGTGAGATTTCTAACTCACACTTATTACACAACAATATTAGAGATGTGTTACATACTAAATGTATACATCTCTCTCAATTGAAATTTAAGCATTGATTCATCACATCGCAAGAATTTAGCCCATTTCACTAACCTCAATTCCAATTGGTCTTCAAAACACTCTTTATTATGGGACATAAGTAGATTGATTTTACATATGGAAATGGTTCCCTTTCTCACTTCATGGTCCATTGTCCACACAAAGACAATAGAAGAAGAAGGCAAGTTTAGTTAATGCATAACTGTGTCCCCCTGTCAAAGGCCGAGTACCAGTATTTGTCATTAACTGGATTTAAGATAGTGACACACATCAAAAGACAACACCATGTACTGGCCCAAGCCCACCACCACCATCCCATTGAATACTCATCCCGTGCTACATGTGAACAATCCTTTGGAAAATTTCAATGACAAACAAGTGAATTAATTTCTCATTACATTACATTTCTTTGAGAAAAAAATATCACATTCTGTTTTTTATTTTATAGAATTTACCTCTCCTTTGCTGCGAGGTTGGGGCAACAGAGAATAGACGGGTCCTTGTCCTTCACCATTATAACAATCACGCAATATTGAAGGTGTTATATATGTATCTCCCTGCAACGTGACAATTCGAATTGTCTCGTCACTTTAATTCTGCTCCAAAATCAGATTCTGATTCAGTATATAGGGGCCACTCCATTTCAATTCAATTTTCTAGTCCTAGATTCTTTCTTTTTTCTGGTATTCAATGTTGAAGTATGTAACATTTATTATTTATATTTACAGTGATCCTTTTTCAATCAATTTTCATTGAAAAGGAACTTTCTTTAGTAATGATATGGGCCAATAATTTCTCCAATATATAATCATTTAAAGAAATGTGTAATTACATTGTATACATTGACACGGTGAAATCTATAGGCTGTGAATTGCGATCATATGGAACCATATATTTTAATTAAAGTCTTGGGGTCCAATTTCCGTGGGTCCTCCATTTCTTTATAGAGTGAGTGTACTGGACAGAAATTGTGACAAATTCAGAAGAATAATAACAACATAAAAAACAATGGGAATGCTGAGTAGAGACCACCGATTCAAATTTATATAAGCTAGATCTCATCATATTAATAAAGAAAGACCATAGTCTAAATGTCTAATAGTATAAGCATGTTAGCACAATACGACTTTTCTATCAATAAACATGGCCGTCCGATCCTACTAGAGATGAAAGCTCGATGCATTTCTGATGAAATTTATAGATATTATAGAAAAATATTTTTGTAATATTAGAATATTATTATAATATCTTTATATATAAAGATATTCTAATAATATATAACGATATTCTAATATTTAATATATATGTTCCCGAAGAGGCAACCAATTAAGTTATTCACAGTGATTGTTTGCAGATGAGTAAATTGAGTATTCCCTGGTGCCTAATTTGCTCTGTCATTAACAATTTCCTTGGCATCATCTCATTTTCGGCATTGACATCTGCATTTTCATTTCTTTGAATCAAACTTCGATTTGTTCACAACTGTTGTATTTAAATATTCGTACATAAAATCGTAAATTAATAATAATAATAAAAAAAAAAAAAACTCACGCTCGACCACACATGCGAGACCCGAATACCCCATTGGCCCAAACGCACAACGCCGAACAAAGGTGCAATCATGTGATGGTCCAATACGCTATCTAACGAGAAGAAGTTTAGGTTTTCTCCAGAATTCGTAACACTTACAACTATCATGACTCTTCAATGCTCGATGATTAGACAATTACAAAAACCCGTCATATGTAACAACTTTTCAACGACTATCTCGTATGTGACTCCACAAGTTGCATAAAAAGGTTCTTGGACCACAAACTCAAGGAATACATCTACCCTAAAAACCTCTCATTCTATACTCCTTTACTAGCTTGACTCATGAGCATTAGAGTGCTTGTATGTACCCCAATTCACATCATCACTACTCGTCGGGCGTCATCGTTTTGATCAAGACAGATCACCTTCGATCCATACAATAAGAGAAATTTTGGAGATATTTTTGGTCTTAGTAAGTATTTAATGCTTAACAATTTCTTATAAAAATATATTTGTAAAAATATTTAAAAATTGGTTTTGATGTTTTTATTTTACTTTTATAAAAAAGACTAAAGCAGAAAATTTAAAAACAAAATAGAAATAGGCGCCAAAGAAAGAACAACAAAGTGCTCCTTTAACTTTAATCATTTACTCGTTGACAAAAAAGAATAATTAATCATATCTCTGCTTATATTTTGGCAGAATTTTTTTGTTCCTTACTACTGGTATTTATAATTTAACTAGACTCTAACCCGTGCGATGCACGAGTTTTGTGGAGTTTCATATATAACTATCAAATAGATCAAGAAACTGTCTCAACAAAAATGACAAATCAAAAGAAAAAATATATACAAAAATTTGCACAAAGAAATTGGTCATGACCGCAAAAACTGTTAAATCTATAAAAATAAAAAGGAAAAGAAACTGTTATGTGGTAATCGAAAGAAGAAAAAAATAATGTAAAAGAACTGTTATGTGATAACCGAAAGAAAAAAAATAATAAAAAAGAACCATTATGTGGTAATTGAAAGAAAAAAATAATAATGAAAAGGAACCGCTAATAATGAAAAGAAACTGCTATCAAAAAAGGAATTGCAATGACATTAGTGGCTTTTAAAAAAGGGAAATGTTAACGTGTGCCCCCAAGACACTCTTTAAGACATTTAAATGGTATTTTTTTTGAAAATTTATGTAATCAATGCATTGGAAATTGAAATATTTGACTTTTTTATGGAATAATTTCTTCTTTAGGTATGCTTAAAGAGTGCCTCGGGGGCACTCGTTAACAAGACCCTTTAAAAAAATGACATTTTCATGTGAGACTTTTTTTCATAAAAATTAATTAGGTCCGTCAAAAAGGGCGGAGTTATAGTTATTAGGTTCAATTGCATGATGGTGAGAGAGATAAAAAAGTGAGTGAGAAATGATTTAGGGAATGTGAAATTGAAAGAAAGATGACCCGAGATTTGTGTTGAATACACAATATTGAAGCAATCACATGTCATAAAAAACATCATGAAGGGTTTTTTTTTCAATCACATTTCATAATTTTTTTTCAAAACTAAAATTTAGGGCTAATATTAAGGTTATAGCAACACTACTTAACATTTAGTATAATAAAGATAAAGATATGTCATTTTAAAATTTAACTAAATATTAATTAGTGTTTTATCAAAAATAATTGTAACTAATATCTAGTACTCAAATAAAATTACTAGGAGAAAAATAAGATAATTCATAAAATATTATTATAAATAATTTTATCAAAAATAAGAAGATTTATTAATATCATAGTTGGGAGACAATCTTTGTCTCTTTCCCCTTTTTCTTTTAGTTGAAATACGCACTACTGCATTCTGCAGTCTTTTTACCAACTAGTAATACAAGATGATCATCAGTACTAGACACTGTGCCCTGCAATTTCAATCTTTCACACCTAATACCTTTAATCTTTTTATTTCTCCTTTTATATTTTTTTTATTAATAGTGTATGTATGAATGCTACGCACTGTAATTTGACCAAGTATTGTTAAAGTGGCCATAATTTTTCTTGATGAAAGTAAACGTTTTCTAATGTATATCTACCACGATACCCAAACCCATCCCCCACAAAAAACAGGAAGCTCGTACATAGAGACTAGAGAGGGGGAAAAAACGAATAAAGTCAAGCAATAATGGTCCCCTTCAATAAGGAGGGAAAGCACATGCAGGGGATTTTGTGGGTGTCTCTTGCATGCTATGAACAAGACAGAAGCAAGATCCACTAAAACAAAACATAATTGTTAAACTCAAAGTACTGTGTTCTTTAGTTACATTTTGTTGCCAATTTAAATGACCATTGGGCCCAAATCAGTGACTATTGCCTTTGCTATAGAAGAGAAACCAAATGCCTAATAATATATTAACTTGAACCCGTCCTTAAAATTTTGAGTGTTATGTGACAATTAAAGTATTGTTAAGATTGTTCGAAAGACCTAACTCAATTGATAATGTTAAGTTGAACACTTACATTGCAGTTGTGTGCGTAAGTTTTAGATTGTGTTTATAAATATATTATTAAGATTAGTGGGTAAAATGCAATTCAATTGACTAGTTGACATGGTCCTGTTTAATTGAGATGTTATACCGATAATAAAAACTTTGTTGTGCTTCCCCGAGACTGGATGGAAACTTATTTTGCACTTTGAACTTCAAAATCCATTTGCTTTATTGAGAAAAACGTCTAAATCTAAAACTTATGCTTTATTGAGAAAAAAAACTTAAGTTTTAGTACTATTATCCTTAGACAGGTTTGGATGATGTTCAATGTCACCGAAAATATTTTTTGAATATCAATGTGATTTGATCTTAAAAACAACAATGGTTAATCAACTTGAGTCTCCAAATTGTTAAAAAAGTTTTTGACAAAATAAAACTTCAATACAACTTAATATTCATCATCACGTTAGCGTAGGTTATAAAACAAATACTCACATTATTATCTTTAATTTGGACTAATAACATGATAAATGAGTTTGGCTCTCAAAGTCTCAAATATACCTTCAATATATGCAACTAACTATACATTACTATTTTATAGACTCGAGTTTGCTTGCATAATTAACAAAATGCTGCTGAAGACAATGGTCCACTTTGGCTTTTGCTAAACCAAGAAAAGACAAAAGGAAAAGAAAATACATTAAAATTTGAGAACAATTGAAGAAAGTAAAAAACGAAAGAAACACAAAAGGATGCTACTACAGCTGGATAGCTCATTATGTGTTTACTTTTTACTATGATTGCAAGTAAGAACGCAAACTGAACTCACCATAACGAGGTCAACACACAAATAAATAATGCTTCATTGATATCCGTATTTCATTTCTAATATGTGCCGTGGTCGACAACATGTTCCACCCACCACATGCAAAACAGAAATTCATTCCCAAATCTTCAACAGTTGCTTCCTCCATTTTCATATTGGATTTCAACATTGTTAATAACAGATGACCTAACAAATGTTTATAAACGGGCAATCCTCGCTTCATAAGATACTCTCTCTTATCACATTTATAAGTAAAAAACAATTTTTTAAATTCGTTAAACAACTAATGTATTTAGTCTATATATAGGTCACATACATTGGTTATTCAATAAAGATGACATAACAAATGTTTATAAACGAGTAATCCTCGCTTAACAAGATAGTTTTGGAGGATTGTTTTAAACTCCACCACAATTTTTAACAAACATAAACAATGAATACTAAAATCATGCTAGTGACTCACTCTCTCCTGGCGTATTCATTTTGGGTAGATAAACAAAATTTATTTTTGGAGTAAAGGTGCTTAGATGCTAACAGAGCATTATTTACTATAATTGGGTGTCACTTGACCACGTGACCTTTTGTAAGAAACATAAATAGAAGTCACATGACATTATGCACCAAACAATAGATTTGTATTTTAGAGTAATCAAAACTAAAGAAAAAATTGATATAGACCAAAATTAAAACTCACTCATTTTGTCGGGGGGATGTTTAACATTGACTGATTCTATATATTAGAAAATACATGATGTTTAATATTGAAAATGTAGGAGTGTTTATTTGGTTATAATAGTTTTATATGATTGCTTGTCCTTTTGATTTTGAGTCTTTGACTCATCATTACCTTTTTAAGGGTATGAAAAGAAGAATTGACCTATAAGTACTCGTTGAAAAAAATTAATAAATACTCCCTCCGTCCCTATTTATAAGAGTAGTTTACAAAAAAGTTTTGTCCCTAAATATAAGATCATATACAAATTCCTAGATGTATTGATTACTCTTTTTCCAAATATACCCCTTATTAATACTATCAATTTGTCTTGGTATATGAAAAGTTAACAATAAATATATATTTAATTAAGGGTAATCTAGTAATAGTCACACACATTTGAGACAACTTTATTACTCCAACAACTTTTCTTAATACACGTGATTTTTGTAAACTACTCCTATAATAAGGGACGGAGGGAGTACCCCCTTAATACATTTTTGGTCCTTTATAATAATGAACTAGCAAATTACTGTGTGATATGATAATCCATATTTTTTGGGAAATTAATATGATTTTTTAATGTTTTATATTTCTTTTCATTTAAAGCTTTATTATATAAAAACAATACTTCAATAGAATCACTTTGCTATGCTACTTTTTTGTTTTAAAAAAAAATACTTCATTGGTATAATAAAAAAATCATATATGCTTGTTCACCCCCTCTTACCAACTCATTATTCAACAATGTTTTAGAAAAAAAAGTCATTGTTCAACTACATATCAGGCAATACAAACCTCAAATTGAATAATGAAAAAATTCCTAAAATTTTAAAAATTATGGGGACTAATATTTTAAGATATAGAAATGGGGAGCAAAGTCAGAAATGAAAGAAAATAATGGGAGCAGATGTTCGTTTAAGCTTTTTTATTATGGCATTGCTTTAAGTTAAATATTCATGGGCAAAAGAAAATGTTAGTAACAATAAAGACAATATTCAAAGAATCAAAAGAGAAAAAGTTTGTATAAAAAAAAGCGGTATTTATCACTTCGATTAATGTTTAATTTGTAAATTTCAATATAAATTTCTTTATATATATATATATATATATATATATATATATATATATATATATATATATATATATATATATATATATATATATATATATGAACTCGTTAAACAATATCATATATGCATGACAATTGTTAGCATAATATTATTATTTTAAAGATAATGTATAAAAAGGAAAAAAATGATGAAAACTGATGTCATGATATCGACTTGAGAATTAGTCTTTACTAATTCAGATGGCCAAAACTAATGGGATGCCTTGGGGCATCTATGAGATCAAAAACCCTAATTATTATTGGTAAATTAGCAAGTAATAAAGAAAAGTGTTAATATTGTTTTATCATCTGTATTATAGGTCATTTTCGGGTTACCCTTGTAAAAAAAATAGATTTCATCATTGTAATTTGAATATTTTGTTGTTTTCGACCTTCATGGCATCAAATTACAAAATTTATGGTACTTTCGTCCCATATAATTTGAACAAATTTCGGTTTATCCCATGTAATTTGAACAAATTTCGGTTTACCCCTTGTTATATCATCAATTTTGTATAATCAAAATTCATAAAAGGTCAAAAAGCAAAAATCTTTAAATTACAAGGATGAAATCTAAAAAAAATATTTACCGATAGTAAACCGGAAATGACTTGTATTAAAGTGCTAAAGCACTATTAACCCAAAGAAAAATCAACGTCATTTGAGGTGTTGTTTTGTTGAGCAAAAAGTCTTTTGAGGTTGAGAACGCATAGATTTAGATGTATATAAAGTGGAAGTGGATTTATTTGGATGAAGTACAAGATAATAATAAATACACTCATGGATATGGTTTTTTTTTTATATTTATATAATTATTATTTTATTACTATATTAATTCCTCATAAAATGCCAACGATCTATGCTGTGGTCCTATAGGCCCATCTCAGGATTCATGGATAGTCTTTCATGATTGATAACTGGTTTTGTGACCATAGGCAAGAGAGATAGTCATCAGCAATTTAACCTTGTCCCTCAAAAAGAAAGATACTTCATCAAAAGACTATATATTTTTTTTTGCATAATGAAAGGGGAAGAACTAAGAGTAGCTGAAATTAACTATGAAGAGTTTAATAGAAACTGGTCTTGTGTTCTGATCTTCTTGGACAAAGGCTCTGGTGAAGATGATACTGAAGCTGTTGCTGCTATAGCCCATGAATCATTGGAATTATCACAGCTAAACGACATATCCATTACACCTTTTGGACTACTTGGAATTGACCCAAACTTGCGTTTGTTGCATTGATTCCCCTCTTCATACCCTGACCATAGTTTCAACATCAGCTTGCCACATTCATCCACCTTGTCCTGTAACCATTCAACATTAATATTAATATTAATACAACTATAGGAGTATAATATATATACTCTTAAATATTAGTTCTTCTATATAATGAAGGACAATCACTTTGACTGAAAAACACTTACTTTGTTGATTCCAAGAATACCAAGAAGCTGGCTTTGATATTCATCTCCTAAACTAGGCTCAACGCTGTTGAAAACATGAACCATTGTAGCAGTTGCCAAAACAGATGGTAGATAACTCATAAACTTAGAATCTGCAATGTTGTGAAAATAAAAAATTGATATGAGAAACAGAACTTAAAATTTTTGTAAGTGAACTGTTGATAGATCGAATATACACTGAAAATTCACCTGATCTAATGACAGAGAGAAGAACACCTTCACATCTCTTCAGAAACTCCCAACAAAGATGATCTTTCAATCCAAGTCTTCTTATGATATAATCAATAAAAGAAAGAGGTGTTGCTGGACTCATCTTCCACCCAAGAGTTGAAAGAACTAAAATCTCCATCTTTTTAATCGTCTTTGCTTCAAACAAGTATCTACTCTCTTCAACCTAAACAAAATATCAAAAACAATCATAAGTTTCAAAACAAAGTTTAGTGCTTTTTGTTTCTTGCAAGAGCTAGGATGAAACATACTTGAAGATCTAGTAAAAGAGGAACATGGGTCTCTTCCATTTTAGCAGCAAGAGAAAGACAAGCAACAGCAGCAAGCTGAGTCATCCATGGCTTCTCATTCTGAAAACGAAAGCTGAAGAGAAACCTATCAAGGTAGTTGACAGCAAGAACAGCGGTAAGAGCTGAAAATGAGTAATGAGCATTCACTTTCAGAATCCATTCAACAGATTCTCTTCGAGCAGTTTCCAAAACAGGGTTGGTTTCAAGAAAGATGTAAAGTGGGTTTTGTTGTTCTTTGTTGAGAAGTGATTTTAGTTCTTCTTCGTCCCAAAACATGTCGGTTTCTAACAAAGAACATGTAGTGGTGTTTATTGTTGTGTTGTTTAAGGAAACATTATCGTACTCAAACTCTAACTCATCTTGTTCCTCCCAATGTTCTTCTGAGCAGTACAACGTATCCAAAAGTAACACTGGGTCATAGTGTTGAGCCATGTTAGATATATGAGATCTATTACGTACTTCAATTCATTTGTGAAATGAAATGCTCAATTGGAGCATAATGCTTCCCCTTATTGAGGCAAATTGGAAAAGCTATAGAGCGAGAGGAGAAGGAGTAAGTATGAATGTGAGTATAAACAAAGAGAGTGCTGTTTTTAAGGTAATGTAGTATTTTATTGTGAGTGTGTTGTGTTGTGTTGTGTTGTGTTGTGCTAGCTAGCCTCAAAGATGAATGAATCATATGGGCCATGGGTCCTATTTACTCGACACGTGACCAATTGTACCCTACGATTTAAGGATCCCTATCCATTTCGCGGTCTTTGAATCGTCAATGTTAAATGATCATATTAACTAACGCTTAATTTATACTTAGTATAATGTTTAAACCAGCGTGGAGGTACTACTGTACAATTGGATCAGTGGCTGCCAAGTGAAGTTTTTTCTACTATAATTTTGTTGTCCATACTAGTGCTAGTATAAAAATTATGTTGCTAGTTTTTTTAGTTCAAAAGCACCACTTAAAGATATCTTAATTATGCAATGTAAATCTAAATCCCTTAAATTTGACAATGCAATTTGAAATCTTAATTATGCAATGAAATGTAAATTCCTCTTCCTTAGGTTAAATACCCCCAAATAATAATGAAATTATATGGATCACCAAGTGAAAAACCCAGTCATTAGTAACACATAAGGGAATATGTTTCACTACAACAAAAAAAACTGCATCGTCAAGTTTAAAGGATTTAGATTTATAAGAATTAAAATTCAAGGGATCCTATTTTCACCAAAAATTTGTATAATTTTTCTCTCTCCATGTTTCACCCAGCAAATTACACTTTTGTATGTTTGGCACTGCCAAATTAGGTATGTCAACCACGATGAGACATTGAGACACCATTATTCTATCAAATTCACTATGATAATTAACATATACTTAATTTATCTTTTTTAACTTATTATTAGTGATTCTACAATCCGCCCACTAATTATATCATTATATTCTTACTAATTAATAGTACAACTAAATTAAAAAAATTCGAATGTATAGTTAAAATGTAAGAATTCATACCAGCAATGAATTGGTCAAAGTATTAAGGGATTTAGGGCATTTAAGCATGTGGTCAGAGATTCGATTTCTCACTCATGCGTGTGAATAAAATTCGGTTGAGAGGGAAGAACTCACCTTGTGCGCCTAAAAGGTTATCCGACGAAGATTAGTCATCGTTGAGCGACGATGAAAACTTCGCACCATTATCATGATAAACAAAAAAAAATGTAAAGATACACTAGCATAAGGATACTCTCTTGTTACAATGCTAATATGATCCCTCACCACTTAACAGGGGAGAAAAAAAAATATTTAAAATATTCGGTTTTTAGTTAAGAGTATTTGTTGAAGGTCACTTGAATAAAGGAATCCATATCTAACGAATACAATTTTTTTCCTTCGCATAATCGCTTGAAGAAAAAGAAATCATAACTAAGAAGTAGTTTGATGTGGACAAAGTAGGCCCCCTCTAGCGTGCACAACTTTTTCAAATCGCGCACCGTACGCGAGTTCATTTGAAGGTCAGATTTTGACAGTCCATGAATTTTTATGATGTGCTACACACACTTAATCTCTCTCGATCATTCTCTTCCCTCTCTTTGTGCCGCCTTCTTTGTCCCGTCGTTCTACTCCACCGTCCGCCGGAAAACTCTCCTCGATACAGACAAACGACTATAGCACCCATAAGCTATTTCTTGGTTTAGCGGCATCTCTATAACACAAAGAAAAACAATAACCAGATAGCTTTTGATGTCGACAATGGGTCTTTAGCATTGCATAAAATCCACATCAAAACTATGCAAATAGCTTTTATTAAAAATTTCAATTTATTTTCTTCGATTTTATCTTGATTTTTTCTTAGTTTTGTATTTAGTTTGTCAACTCACATAAAACTAGAATAAGAATATCCAGATTTTATCTTGATTATGTTTCATGGCTCCAAAACTTCAGCACACTTTTCAACTTGTTCTTGCACATTAGATTCATCGGAAAAATGGTAAAATTGGGGGAGAATGAATAGAAGGTCGGTGAAGAAGAGTGCAAATATGGTGGTGGAGGAAATTCCGATTCCTCTCTTCTTCTGCTTCAATTTTTCTGACCTATTTGAAACTTGTTTGTTTTAAGATGAAATTGGGAACTACCACAAAGAAAAAAGGATGAAATTTGATGGGAAAAACAAATATGGGTATGGATGGAAAAAAAAATTGTTTGTTTTAACAGAAAATGAGGAAGAAGTCATAGAGGTGAAGCGGTGGTGAGAGAAACAGAGGAAAAGAGAGTAAAATGTTTTATTAATTAATTGAAAAAAATCAAAATTTATATGGTCCAGAAGTCTATGATAATCCGGTTTAATCGAACGCCTCTCGGTAGTCTCGCACGATATGCAATATGAATTGCTCGCGTACTGTAGCCTTCGCCGTGGACAAAGTAATGTAACTTAAGTGGATCTCTATAATATAATTGTAAAAAAGAAGTTGCGCACCATACAACACTTATTCAAGTATATATTATAAGAGTCTGTGTTGAAATATGGTAAAAAAAAAAATGTTTATGTTAAGCCGTGAATGTGACCACTAAAGGTGGTAATAGACTGTGTCGAGTTAGGTTTTGCAATGTCTAAGTGTGGTCTATCAAAATATTTAAGGCGTAATATTGGCATGCGACTTGTCATAGACTTATTTTTTTTAGACCTGAGGCATCGTTTGACATGACTTTTTTACATTCCAAAAGCTACTTTAAAACAAAGTTAAAATTAATGGCTTTAAGTGAAGTTAAAGTTGTTTTGTTACTTTATATTTTTTTAGTTTTGAAGCTATTTTTAAGTTAAAAGTTGTTTGGCAAAATATTGTACAAATATATAATAATAAAAAAATGTTAAAATATTTTTTGAAAGGAAAAAATGTTTAAAATATTTTTTAGTAGGTACTTAATAGATATTGTGTTTGACCTACATTCTCCTTGAAATTGTAGAGAAGTAGAAAAAAAGCCGGGTCAAACGGTACCTGAGTATGTCTTTTTGAAAATATGATATGTCATACTAGCTTGTTTAAAAATATATTTCATATGAACATCTTTAAACCGGTAACGTGATGAAAGTTCAAATAAACTAGCAAACTAATAGATGAATGAAATGAAATGAAACTCCATTTTGATATTTGACATTAATTTTTAGAGAATTCGACTATGTATTATATCATGTTTCAGTTATAGCTTATAACAATACATTTAAATTTGCAAAAAATTAATGTATACTGTTAAGCTTAAATTACTGAAAATGTTAACAAATTTATAATTGGCTTAATTCCACTTTTCCCCCCTATATTTTGCCAATTGTGCGATTTTGCACCCCATCTTTTTTTTTGAGCGATTTTGCACCCTATCATTTACCCCCTTTCTGATTTTGTAGCCCCTTTCTGATTTTTTTGCTGATGTGTTAAGTTTTGCTGATGTGTGTTGCCATGTGTGTAATTTTGCTGATGTGTTTTTTTGCTGATGTGTGTAATTTTGCTTACTGTATGTTGCCACTTCACACTTCACCATCAACACAAAAACCCAATTTCTCAAAACCACTTTTTTTTCTTTCTTTTCTCATTCTTCTTCTTCCAAATGGTTTTACGAGGTATTGAAGAAACCGACCCTATCTCACCCATTCCCAAACACGTAAACCCCTTCACAATTTCACCTTACCAATCTTGAAGTGGGGTACTCAACGCAGCCTTAGATGCTCTAACGCCGCCATTCATGACGGCACCGGTTCTTCAACCAGCGGCGACGCCGAATCTTTGAGATCTGCTTCATAATAAAAGCTTATTTGATATTCGTTTTCTCCTACTTGTTTCGAATCTGCTTTTAGTTGACTTGTTCATTTTTTCCCTCTGGATGGGGGGCTGTTTATTCAAGGTTATACACGATTGTTCCAACCAGATAAACCTGTGACAAAAGCCCAAGCCGCTATTGCCCTTGCTACTGGAGATGCTTCTGACATAGTTAGTGAAGAGCTTGCACGCATTGAAGCAGAATCTATGGCTGAAAATGTTGTTGCTGCACATAGTGCTTTAGTAGCTCAAGTTGAGAGAGATATTAATGCCAGTTATGAACAGGAGCTTTTGTTAGAGAGGGAAAAGATCAATGCAATTGAAAAAATGGCTGAAGAGGCAAAACATGAGTTAGAAACGCTAAGAGCTCAGAGAGAAGAAGACAGTGTTGCCTTGGAGAAAGAACGTGCTGCTATTGAATCAGAAATGGAGGTTTTTTCAAAGCTAAGGAATGAGGTTCAGGATCAATTACACACATGGCAACACACATCAGCAAAATTTAACACATCAGCAAAAAAATCAGAAAGGGGCTACAAAATCAGAAAGGGGGTAAATGATAGGGTGCAAAATCGCTCAAAAAAAAAGATGGGGTGCAAAATCGCACAATTGGCAAAATATAGGGGGGAAAAGTGGAATTAAGCCTTTATAATTTAATTCAAAGTACGAAATACAATATGATAATATTAGTAATAAATAATAAGGGGTTGCTAACTTACTCCCACATAAAAACATGAATGAGTAAGTTAATAAGTCTACTCCCACCTACATTTGACCAAAAAGTCACATTTATCTATTTAAAACATGTTTTAAGCCAAGGATAAACTTGTAAATTTGTAAATTTATTTTATTTTTTAAATAAAATATTAGAAACATGTTTGTTTAATGCTTATTATGTCTTACGTTACTCAACTTTTTATAACAAAATTGCGCTAGTTACTTGATGTTTGTTATGTCAGGACGTTGCTTATTTTGGTTATTTTTGGTCAAATTTTTTTATCACGAAGCAACGTTATAAGTACTTCACCAAAAAATTAATTCTATCTATTGAAACATGTTCTAGTACTTTTTTTTTTTTTAAGTTTGAGTTCTGTAGCTTAATTAAAATATAAAGCAGCCTTCTTTTTTGTTTTTTAGGTAAGAGAAGCAACCATATAATATTTCTTTTAAAAAAATAGTTTTTATTAGGCGGATACACATGAGCTGCAAATTCATAAAAAAAAAAATAAGAAAGAATGCAGTGCAAATTCATTAAAAAAAATCATAAAAAAGTGTATGCAAAGCGCTAGTTTTATTTTTACGTAAAAAAAAAAATTTAAGAAACGTTAAAAATAAAAGTTTTGTTATTGTTTTAATCAATTAAAAGAGACTTACAAAACTACCCTTGCCTTTAAAATTGGTTTGAATTGTAGTAAGTTGGTATTTTAGTAAAAGACGGGTGAGAGTAGATTTGCTAACTAACTCATTCATGTTTTTAGGTGGGAGTAAGTTAACAACCCTCTAAGTAATATTATTCAAATTTACTTAAGTAAGCCGGTCTCATAGATCTAAAATGTTTTTTTTCCTATGGTTGAGACATGACCTTTTTAACTAAATAGGATTATAAAAAAGTAAAGTCTTCTCTAATTAAGAAAAAAAATCTAACATGATCTAACATATCTTAAGCTAAGCTGACCTGGTCTATTCACTGACCACCCTTACTAAGGTGTGAACAATCACACTCGCTTCCCTTATCAGAATTTCAACACAAAAGTTTTTACTCATATAATCCAATAAATGAATAATTAAAGTAAAAATATGGACAAAATGTAAATATTTTAAACTTTAAAGATTTCTATATTAATTTTTCATTTTTTGTGATATACAATTATCTCTTTGTATTTAAAATTAGTGAAAGAAATATTTCATTATTTGATGCGAAGTGTTAAATAGCGTTTGTGGCCAATTTATTGCGTCATAATGATTGTCTAACGCAAAAATACAGAAGCTAGGAATTGTATGAATATTATAATGAACACATATTTGCTTTGTTTCAAGAGTGAAAACAAACAGGTGCTAGACCACTGGCACTTGGAGTGGAGATTGTTTGGTTAAGCCTATGTTTGTTTTTGTGGCAAAACAAGCCCAAACGTGCGTTTGAGATGATGCTACTAATTGTATTGCTCGTTTGCTTCCACATCAAAACAACTCCAAACACACTAGTAGCTTCTTAAAAATCAAGTTTATTTTGTTTTGGGATGCGAGAAAGAAAACCAAAACGCTGATCCAAACACAACGTTAGTCTAAGTGGTTTTGAGATGTAGTTTAATCAGTACATGTTCGGTTTTGGATTTCGAAGTGAACTTCTCCCAAAGTAGCGCATGCATGACCTATTGAACTGAATCCGCATAGTCAATATCTAATGCGTAAGTCCTAAGAAGATTTTAGAAAGAGACATAAATATTTCATTTCAATTCAATTGTGATCAGTAGAGTATATAAGTATATCTCATTCCCTGTGGTTAAGAGACCGAAAACGGTAACACGACACGACAATTATGGAAGCACGAGCTTTCCAACATAATTTACTACTAATATACTACAACACAATCCATAAGGACAACACAGTTCTTCTTTTTGTCGTACGATAAAGAGATGTCTCCATTACAATAAATATTATAGCTGCAATGCTACAGAGCACAGCGAAGCGTAGAAGCAGAAAAGACTATTCTTAAACAGAAGTATAGTATAAGCCATAAGCCATGCAAGTCAAAAATATCAATATAGTAGTATAGAAAATTAATTAATTTAAACATGCATACGCGAGCTAGGGTTAATTTTCTTGATAAGTTGCTTTCTTTCTTTTTTCTTTACTTTTTAGTTTTTACCAGTTGTACTATTTTTCTTTGCATCTTTGTGTTCAATTCTTCTGTGCCTCTTTTGTAGGCTCGTTGTCCAAGAAATTACGAAGTTGGGTGGGGTGATAAAGAGAAAGAGAAAGAGAAATGCACGAAAAAGGGATAGCTAGATATATAGTGCAAGCAGGTGAGTGAGACAGAATCATGGAAGGATTGGTCATTGGTATGGTGAAAGGTGATATGGTAGATATAACAATTCATCGTGGTTGTTGTGAATTGTGGAATTAAGTTAGTCGTGGTTTCCAGCACAACATCAACACCAACTTTCTTTTCTCAATAGTCTTCAATTATTACTCTTATACGTACACCAAACTCTAGTCCTTGCTTACTTCAATTCTTAAATACTCTCCCTCCACAGTCAAATTACACATTAAAAAAGTTGATCATATTTAATCAATACAATCTCAATTAAACAAATTAAATCGATTGTATAAAAATACAAAAAAGTTAAATTAAATGTGTTGGTTATATTTTAGATATATTATCATTAAATATGATAAAAGGTACAATTTGCTTATATTTCATTTTAAAACATGTAAATTTAATTGGTTATAATTCATTATGAAGGGAGTACTACATAACTTGATGCATATACAATTAGATCATTCCTCTATTTAACCCCAAAATAAATAGAACCTCCGATTGTGGTGTTAGAAATTTGGGTACTTATTAGGATTGATGCTAATAGATTAAATTATAAAAATTTAATAACATTATTAGATTTATTAATTAATAATTAATGTTGTTTTTAAAATTCATCTTTTTTTGTCAAATAACCTAATTTAATAACATTATTAGATTTATTAATTAATAATTAATATTGTTTTTAAAATTCATCTTTTTTTGTCAAATAACATAATGACTAGAAATTCACATTTTTAAGGTGAACAAGTGAGACATCTGAGGTTCAAACCACGACCGTTGCATATATTATATATTGTCCATTCCAATCGAGCTAAGTTTACGAAAACAGATTCATTTTTCTTGTTTTTTTAGTGAGTTATGCTAACAAATGCCCTTAGAGCATAAATATCAAGCGTATCTTTTGTAATTGTGAGCAATTGTGTCAGTAAAAGACACTACTAATTGAGATGAGTTGTGTTATTTGAACATTCATTTATATGAAAAATTAAAACAACCAAAATTTTACAAAGAAAATGAAGTGTTGGCACAAAAACCAAAGTAATATAGAGTGAAAGTAAAAACATAATGTGAGTATGGGAGAGAAAATTGTCACAAAAATTATAAAGATATTGTTCAAATATCATTTCTCAATTGAGAAATCTTGGGTGGTAATTGTTCACTGATATCCAAGTAGAGGGCTACGGTGCCTTCTCCTTCTCTGCCATTCTCTCTTCTTTCTTTTTCTAACAATACTCTATGAATTAAAGGGATAAAAAAATAATTTCATATCATGGATGTGGATGCTCGAAGGGCACTTGTTTTAAAATGATTCAAAAATAAAAATAATTGATAAATTTTATGTAGAAAAAGTTACTTTTTGTTGTTTAAATGTCTTGGATGCACAATTTTTAAGATAAAATTTATACTTTAAATTTTTAAATCAGTGCCCTTAAAACACTTTTTAGTATTTTTCTTATTTATTTATATAAAAAGTATACATAACATTTTAGTAAAGAAATAAATAATATAATTGAAAATTTCAAGAATAACTTACTAATTTATTTTATTTTACAGACTTACGTAATATTTAAAGACATAGATTTCTTTTGTTTTTTTAAGAAATTTAAAGACATATATTGTTTGGTGATTTGTATTATTAATGTTTTTTTCACCCCAAAATCAATCATAATTTAAGCATTTTTTTTTCTCATGAGATATTAACACTACCTCCGTCTTTAATTATAAGATTATTTTGAACAAAAATTGTCTCTCTTTATAAAACTATTTTGTTATTTTTAACTACATTAGTTATTTTTTTACCCACATACCTCTATTTATTATATTTTTTTTCTTCGATCAACAATAAATAACGTGTTAAAAATATAAATTAAATATCTTTTTTAAAGAATAAAATTGTAAAAACAATAGTGATTACAAATAACTTTCATACAAATATCAATTTTTTTATTTTTTGTGATTTTGACAAAAAAGGTGTTATATATAGGAATGGGGCTAATATGAGTTTGACTCTTGTTAACGAGTGCTCCCAGACACTCTTTAAACATTTCAAAAGAATAAATTATTTTATACAAAAATTAAATATTTTGATTTTCAATATATTGATTACACATATTTTCATAAAAAATTAATATTTTAAAAAGTCTTAAACTGTGTTTTGATTTCTATATTTTCACCCCGTAAACAGCATCTCTCACTTCATATAAATGGGTCAAAGTCAGACAAGCCAGCTCTCTGAATGGATCAGAAAGCTAGTGGATGATTTTTATTGGATTTCAAATTTCAATCGCGGAACAGAAAAATAAAACAAAGTCCTTTATTGGGACTCATGAAAGCTTTCTACAGATCGTACTACCAAACGATCGTATCCATCCTTTATTGGTCTTATTGTATACAGTATGACCTAATTTTGAATTTTTTTTTTTTTTTACATCCTGAACCTGAAGTTTATAAATTAACATTGCATTATTTCCTTAAAACGATTTTTTATACAGAAACAGAGTAATCCTAATACAAGGAATTTTAATTAAAGTATGGCCACTGGCATAAGATAACAAACAAGTGATGAACACTATTAACTTACCATTAGATGAAACTTATCCTACAAGCATTTAGAATTGAAACTCTGACGTGTGATTAAATTTACTCGAAATCATATTTTAAGTTGATTTAAGTGATTTAAGTTGAATATTGATTTACTTAAATCATTTTTGATTAATAAAGTTTTTTTTTAAGGAAAAAGTGTTTGTTTACTGTTTAATCCCAGCACAAATGTGCATTTATTCCGGATTAAGCAATTTTGTGGACCAAACAAACTATTCGAAGTTTTTTTTTGACAGGTACTAATCAAAGTAAATATGAAAAAAGGGATCAAATCAAACTAAATAAAATATCTAACTTAGTATCATTTTAGAAAATTAATAATTATTTTGAATAATTTACACATTTAAAATACGGATCAAACTAATGAAAATATTTTGTACGAAAATAGTTAGTTAATTCTTGTGTCACACACATACACACATATTTGCTGCTGATCCCCCACACACAGTACTAAGAAAATAAAGGCTAAATTACATTCTGGGTCCTTTAAGTTTGCTGTTTGTAACAGATTAGTCCTTTAAGTTATTTTTGTAACAGATTAGTCCTTTAAGTTTTCTGTTTGTAACATATTAGTCCTTTAAGTTATTTTTGTAACAGATTAGTCCTTTAAGTTTTCTGTTTGTAACAGATTAGTCCTTCTGTTTAACAGCAAACAACAAACTTAAAGGACTAATCTGTTACAAACAGAAAACTTAAAGGACTAATCTGTTACAAAAATAACTTAAAGGACTAATCTGTTACAAACAGCAAACTTAAAGGACTAATCTGTTACAAAAATAACTTAAAGGATTAATCTGTTACAAACAGCAAACTTAAAGGACCCAGAATGTAATTTAGCCGAAAATAAATGTAGTACTAGTACTTGTCTTAATGGGTTGTGGGTTGGAATTGTTGGCCTACAAGGATCTTGATCCAGCTAGGTGAAGAGTGAAGACCACTGATACTGTGGGGTCCAGAATCTAAAGTCAGAGCTTAATGATAATGTTTTCCCTGTAATGATAAAATAGCATAACGGACTAACGGTACGTAATCACCATTGAGATTGACCTTTATCAATTCCCATAACACCCTGTTTTTTTACCTCTGTCCTCCTCTTCACTCTCTTCTCCCGCATTTTTTTTTTGGCGCAACTTTCCCACATTTTATCACTCTCCCACCCACAATAATTGCAACAAATTATACGATAAAAGTCCATTTTTTTTATTGATACGACGATTGTAATAAAACATAGCGTAAAATTTCTTTGAACTATAATGGCAGATGAATTTGGGCCTGTTTGATTTGATTTTTTTTAAAAAAAAAATCTATTTTTTAATCAACAAATCACTTTTATTATTTTAATAGTGCTTGTTTCAGATTTTTTAAAAAAACCTCTATTTTGTTAAAAAAAAAATCATTTTTTGGGTGCATTTGTTTTAGCTATTTTTTGGAAAATATTATTTTTGTCATCTTTAAATGTTGTTTAGGCCTCTAAAAAGTGTTTAATTCGGATTTTAAAAAAATCTCTGATTCAAATAGTACCACGGAAAATTACTAGTTTGAAATGAAGATACTAGTATTATATCATTGATTCGTTAATAAAAAAAATACCATCATTGATTCTTATCCGAAATTTATGTGTTTTTTGACTAATCAAGGCAACATACCGACAGAAAGATGACGATTCTGTCTAGGGATTTAGAAACATTCAGCTTAAAAAATCTAAAAGAAGGTCAAACAAGAGTTTCTCCCCGTTTTGACTCATTCTTAGTCCTACCTAGCTAGGCAACCTGCCCTGGCTTAGCATGATCCTTTTGACTTGCTCATGTGGAAGATTAACCACTCCCAAATGACCCGTGACTAACATAGCGAGACATAGGACACCTCAATCAAAATCCAGAATGAGAATAATCCTAGATTTCCCATTGATTTTACTAAAGTTTCCAAACTTCTGTGCAATTTTACTCTTCAATAGTAGCATTCGATACCATGACTCTTGAGCAACATTATGGTGATTCTCTATGAATGAATTCACATTCCACGCCAAAGCGTCCTCTAACTTTTAGTTAAAAAACCAATGCTGAAGAGAAGAGACCACGAAACATTTTAAAATGTTGCAAGACTGAAAAAGGACATCGAATAGTAGTGAATTTCCTATGATATAGAGGTGGTAAAGCAACAAAATTTCATTCCTCACTGCCTACCACTCACCCAATAACCAATTTCTTCATCCCCAGCAAAGTGTTCCGCAAGTGTACGAAGTGAAGTTTTCGGTTCAATTATTTTACATTCCCTTTAAAACAAGCTTGATGTTGCAATCAATGATTATCTACTACAATTGACAACCTGTGTAAGCCATCGAAAAACTGTGGGACGAGGGGATATATGTGTAGAGTAGTCACAATATCAAATACTTGCATATCAAAGTAAATGATTCCACTATACATACGTCAACTACTCACGCGCTTCAGATGTTCTCGAATAAACCTTTCAGCATGAGCTGGGTACTTCTTTTTAATGTATTCTCGAAGGCACTTCTGATATGAGAAATCAATCCAGCCACCATCAGTTCTTACAACAAAAAGACACCTTGAGTGTCGAAATTGGGGGTGACGGTCAACCTGCATGAAAAATAAGTCACATAAGCATTGACAAGCAAATCCAAACAATAATAGTTTAATCAATGATCTTAAGGTCAGTTGATGTAAATTTTAATGAAATGGAAAATTATATGTAAAAAAATGTGAAGCAAATTTTATAATTTTAAGAAGAAAAAAATTTGGGCATGCATGACAAAGACCAAAAACTCCCACAAGATTAAAGGCCACAACTATCGATAATCAATTGATAAGGAGGGGAATGGTCTGCAGAACTGAAGATCAAACCAAAAAAATTCAAATTACGAAATAAAATGTGAAATGTTGATATTCAGAATAGTGGGATTCGGGTGACACAAGGTTCATCGGAACAAGGGATATCTTGCTCTCAAGTCTTTGACCAATTAGCATAAACATGATTTCATCAAATGAATTGTGATCGGGAAAGCCAAAGGAAGCATAAGTTATTAGAAGTATAAACTGAGAACTAAAAATATCTAAAAATTTATAAGGATGCAGCACAAATACTTCCCTACACTTGACATGATAATGCCTTGTTTTTAGCTGATCAGAAATCAAACTTATTTCTGTTGCACTCTTTTTCAATGATGATTTTGGTTACACGGAAATGACATAGCTTACATGTTACTTGTATTTTGAAAGAAAACCTGTGTCGATATCAATGTGACAAGGGGAGTTAACTGGGTCAGTTTGAAAACTATTAGACATCAGTTTGTGATTATACTGGGGGAATGAAACTAAAATTACCTAAAGTATAAATAAGCCCAACATTATTTTGAGTAGATAAACAAGGCGGATGCCTAATTAAAGATTACAATTTTCTGACTTTATTAGTACATCAATTGGCTTTTGTTCTAACAAGTTTAAAATCTAAAGATTATAGGAACAAATTATTAGTTGGAGACACACAAGACAAGATAGGATTAAGAGTGAAAACTACAATAGAGAGGAAGTTGTGCGGTAGCATCTATTGTAGTAAAGAAGATGGTAGAGTCTCATCTCATGTGATTTGTGAATTTATGGACAAGACTTGTAGAATAACCAGTAAGGAGGATAGACCAAGTGGAGAATAGTCCCAGAGGTAAAAGAAGACCACGAAAAACCATAGGTTCAACCATTAAGAATGTCAGAGTTCTAAAAGTAGTAACAATAGAAAAAGGAAGTTTATTCAACCTTGTAGTTTTATTGATAGTAAAACGACAGGGAGACATAAGAGAGAATACTCTCTACACCGGTTTGTGACAGTCAACTAAGAAAATGTCAAAGATCCTTTCAAAGGGGAAGGAATTCCTTATTTATTGACTTCCTTTCAAAGGATCTGAGAGCGCTAACCTAACAGAAAAACAACTAAACAACAAACATAAGAGATTGCTAAACAAATAAGTAATAACAACACAATAAACTAAATACTAAAGCTACAAACAAACACTTAGGCTTACATTATTTTCCTGCATGATCTATGGTAGGACACCATGGAGTTGTTTAATCCGTGTAGCCAATCCCACCTAATGGGACAAGACTTTTTATTTTTTGTTTTTGAACTTGTACATCAATTTGCATTTGAATAGGTTCAATAATAGAGACAAGGATCAGAATGACCCCTCCCGCCAACAAATTCAAGAATTAAGGGATAAGGAACATTGAATTGATGGCTAATAGCAAAGAAGTTGGACCAAAGATATGCATGGAGCTGGGAAAGAAAGGTATGAGATGACTCAAAGAGGTTATTGATACCATGAGATCACGACAAGCATGAAAACACAAGGCCACTAAAAACTTTCTTATAACTACAGGATTAAGCAGAGGTGATTATTGAGCCCTTATTTTCTTACCTTAGTTCTAGATGTGATTACTGAACATATCCATCCAACTTGTCACATCGTATGATTTTTTGCATATGATGTGGTCATAGTTGGAAAATAAGAGAAAAAATAGAGATCTAGAGTAGTGGAGAAAGGCCTCAGGAGCAAGTGAATTTCATTTAAGTTGAATTAAAACAAAGTATATGGAGTATAAGTAAAGTAGGATGTGTGCATTCTTGTTTAAAAGTAGCAACTGATAAACTATCATATCACAACTCTCACGGGTGAAGTATCTAGGGTTCATCATATAAAATCACAGAACAAATAAAGTGAGATATCAAACCATGGATTCAAGCAAGGTTAATTAAATAGAGGTATGCTTCTTGTGTAACTTGTAATATAAAAGTACCACTCGAACCAAAAGGAAGATTATACTGTATAGCTATAATACTAGCAATATTGGGAATGAATATTGGATGGTAAAACGCCAACAAAA
The DNA here is from genome assembly GCA_018208015.1 of Medicago ruthenica. Lineage (NCBI taxonomy): Eukaryota > Viridiplantae > Streptophyta > Magnoliopsida > Fabales > Fabaceae > Medicago > Medicago ruthenica. The sequence goes on along the minus strand of CM031373.1, from coordinate 91,191,005 downwards.
AAGTAAGTCACTGTTGTAGAAATGGAAGTATTGCAATAGATATGCCATAGTAGAAGACAGGATCAAACATTAAATCATTGGAGAGAAAGGACATCCAAGAAACAATGGCTAGTATGTTTCTCTGGTTCCAAAATAATGATTGGAAGTTCACTCAATGATTCCCTTGTGTATAAGATGCATACAAATGGGAATAATACCATGGATTTCTCTTCTTAGGGAGACGTAAGTCTTAGGAAGAATTTGATTTTCCTTATCTTCTTCCATAACCTCTCTAGCTATTTCAATCTCTCAAAAGCATCGAGGGCTTGAACATTTTATATAATTTTTTTTTTGGGTGCTTTGGTGGAAGCTAATTTATAGGCAATTTTTAAAAAGTCCAAAATATTTTATCCCCTGTATGCAGGGAGTCCAGATTGATGGGGGTCAACATAGGAAAAAAACAAATTCAAAGCAATACTAAGAAGCAAGAATGAAAGAGAGTTTTTGTCTGAGCTATATTTCAATCAACCTCTTCATTCTAACCTATTTTCTTCTTTTCTCAGATAGCTAGAAAAAATAACAAAAGCAAAACATCATGCAGACCCACCAATGATGATGCTTCAGAGCATCCACCAGACCACCAGGGCCCTTTGACCTTTCCCTCTTTCCACTCTCTATTCTATAAGGAACCCCAACCAACTCAACCAATAATGATCAATACTACTGCCATTGCCCTTGTTTAAAAAAGAATAACAGAATATATAATCATCAAGTTCTTTTTACTCTAGTTTCACTTGTAATGACTGGATGCATTGTATGTGAGGAATTATTTAATTTGCTTCATTATGTTTTATCATATGTTGAAGTCCCTGGCTTGTTGTGTAGTTTTCAGAAACTTGTTATATCGTATATCTTGAGCATTGCAACCGGGAAGCATTGGGCCAGAGCAGGGACGGAACCAGAAAAATTTATTAAGGGTGGCGAAAATTTAACACGTGTGGGTCTTTTTTTTGTTTGAAAACATAAACTCGTGTTAGGCAACTTGAGCACATATTGTATATGCATATATACTTATATATACAAAAAATTATAAATGCATTTCAATAACTGTAATAATTAAGATAATTTTTAACAAAAAATTATTTTGAAAGAGCCAAATTTGATGTACAACAATTGATGCAAGAATTAACCTCATTTTGAAAATATGTATGAAAGTGGCCTTTGAATGAGATTGTAAATGTCTAGGGTGATGTGGAAAGGACAGCTAATGAGTGATGTTATGATGAAATAAGTACACAGTCATAATATTTTGGACCTTGGGGTGGCGACTGCCCCTAAATTCGTACACCTAGTTCCGTCCCGAGCTAATATGATATGAAAATATGACAATGATTACGGGATTCTTCAGCATTTTCAGACCAGCATAAGTCATGACAAATTATAAGTATACCTTGAAAATTAATTTACCCACCTTGTTTGCTAATAAAGCTTATTGCAGCTAATCCAGTGATTTTTTCAGCAACCTATTTTATCACCCCACCAAATTTTTTGTCCCAACCAAAAAAATGAATATTAATATAACCCTACACTAAAAATAAGTAACTACATGTTAAAAACAATAGGCATAGCCAAAATACTAAAGTTTTGTTTTTGGTTGAAATTTTTTTACGAGGGAAGGTCGTCCTTCTACTCTATGTTCAGAGTATGCTACAGGCCATAGTGAAGGCTGACAGTTGTTCTTAAAAGTTACCCCTGACCTTCCATGGAAGACCACTGATAGGGATGAACTGAAAACCTTTAAGTGGAGGATGCTTGATCTTACAAGTTAAGCCAAACCTTTTCGGAATTTGGCAGCTTTAGGCAAACACGGTTAAGGTAATTCGATTATCTTGTAGAAGCAAACCAGAAGTCTGCCTGTCCGGTCATACTTGAAATAACCATGGTTTTATGCAGAGACTAAATGCTCACACCGAAAACTATTATGCTCAGACTAAGCTAAAATAAAGCAGCAGCCTTTTTCTTTTTGTTTAAATATTCTTCCACACATAAATATAGAAGACATCTAATGTTCAAAATTCAATATGATTAGAATTAGCACCGTTTAAGATGTATTCTTGAACTAAAAACCATTGGTAACAAATGTAAGCCCTTTATCTTATTAATACAACTAAAGCTGGCAACACAATCGCAAGAGTGGCACTTTCTATGCATCATTATCACGATAATCATGATTTGAATATAGCTCAAAACATCACATAAACAGTTCACTCTTGTGTAAAGTAAATATTAATAACAATAATAATTAAACACTAGTTTAGGAGGAAGTAGATTAAGAGCCTGCTTGGATTGGCTTATTTGAGTTTATCTACTGGCATAAGTTTTGTGAGACTGTTTCGGAGAACTTATGAAAATTTTCATAAGCTTTTTTCAACTTATTTTCATAACTTCTCCAATATAGCTTATAAAAACAACCTATAGCATATACAAAAACAATCTAATGTAATTTTATACTTTGCCATACAAATAGCTTATGTGATCTTATACACAAGTGCTTATAATGATAAGCGCTTGTGCTATAAGGTGAAAATAAGCTGTTTATCCAAACAGGTCCTAAGTGTCTGTTTGAGTATGAAGCACAAGTATTCCTCGGATTAGGCGTGTCCCAGTGTCGTATACGTATCGTGTCCAACACCGAGACGACAACCATACATATGATTACATTGAATTATGTGATTTTCTCAAATTATTATCGGTGTCAACGTGTCTGTTGTGTTCGTGTCTGAGCTTCATAGTTTGAGTTTATCTACTAGTATAACCACTTGTAAGACTATTTGAGAGAACTTATGAAAACAACTTATGTCATGTCCATAAGCTGTTTTCAGCTTATTTTCATAAGTTCTGCATGGTATTTTATGAACACAACGAACTTATAACTTATATTAAAACGTTCGACTTTATTTTATATTTTTTCTTGTATAACTATCTTATACAGTATATAATAAGCGCTTATGCTATAAGTGCTTACCATAATGGATTCAAGACCACATCCAATCTTATCTTCAGAGTGTGGATGATAAGCAAGAAGCTTCTCCACTACAGCTTTCTCATCCTCCAAAGTTAATCTCCCGCCATCCATATACCTAGCACACAAAATTAAATTCAATAAATCAATTAAAAAAAAATTGCAATTCATTGAAATCAAGACAGAACACGAATTTTACTTTGATGAATGAAGAATTTCCTTAGTAAGCACGATAATAGGTTCAATATCATTGAAAATCTCATCTTCTTTATCCTTCCATTTTCGATAATCAGGTTCTTCATCCTCCAAACGGAAGTTACTCGACGGGTATACATCTCTCCGATTTAACGTGTTGTTAACGGAGTTAGGTTTATCGTTTGGTTTTTCCGACGGTGAATTGATGGCGGCGGCGCTGCACCATAGCCGGTGGCGCGCTGTAACGGTTCTGACGGTGAAGTGTTTGTAGTTATGGAGACAAGCGCGAAGTAACAGAGCTTGTCTTAGAAGAAGGGGAGCGGCCATTTAGATTTTTTTTTTGGGGTTGGATTTTTTGTTGCGTTAATTAATGGAGTAATGATAATGTAGATTGAGCGAGAGTGACACACTCCTTACTACGTCAGGTCATTTTCATACACCATCATCAATGGACCTTTCAATTTATTTTTCTCATTTTATTCTTAATTTTTTTATTTTATTTTAAATTGAATACATAAAAAAAAATGTGTTTTAGAGTGAAGTCCGACTCCCTCTAACGAAATCAGGTTTCCTTTAAGAAAATTGCTCTTCCACGAACAAAATTGCTCACTCCTAAAGAAAAGACGAAACTATCCCTGCACACGCTCGGTAGCATCTGCGTGACTTAAATCACGCTGCCTTCAGCGTGAGTTAACTCACGCTTGGTACATACCAGCATGACTTAAGTCACGTTGTGTGCTTTTATAGGAACGACACAAACCAGAACACATAACTAGTGTGTTCTTGTGTTTCAAAATTGAATTTTCTCTCTCCAAGTGCGATTTCAACCATTCTTGTGCCAATCAACATCAACTTTTATCCCAAAATCAAGTAAGTGTTTATTATCCTATTGCATTGGCTTTTTTTGGTTTAATTGTTAGATTTTTTGGAGAAATTTCACATATTTAGGTTTTTAGGATTTGATTTGCATGTTAGTTTTTAGGATTGTTAATGATGAATTAAGTTAGGAATTGTAGTTTAGATGTTGTTTAGAGTAAGTTTGACTCCAATGTGGTAGTTTAGGGTTTAGAAATTGTTAGATATTATGTTGTTTGAATGTTGCACTCTAGGTGTTTAATAAAATGTCTCAATGAAAATTTGTTTGATTTTTGCATTGTTAATGATGAAATTAGTTAGAAATTGGACTGTTAATATTGATTATATTGAGTTTGAGTGCAATGTGGTAGTTTAGGGTTTACGGTTTAGTTAGAAATTGGATTGTTAATGTTGATTAATGTTGATTATAGTGAGATTGGATTATTATTATTGCATTGATTTTTGCTTTAAAAATGTTGTGTAGATATGTCTCAGAGACCGGACAGGCTTAGAGGTGAAAGAGAGAGCATGAGCAGTAGTGCACGGGCCAAAAAGGCGGCTGCGAGCCCCGCTATTCGACGGAGACAGGGTGTTAGGAGACATGAGGATGTGGGGTCATCGTCCCAGGCGGGTGCGGCCCAGATAGTGGACCCCACTCAGTATCAGCAGCAGCCTCAGTACGAGCAGGCGGCTCACCAGCGGGAGGGTGAGGCCCAACATCAGGCTGAGGAGGAGGCCCCGCCGGAGAGTTTTCCTGAGGGCCTATAGACCTGTCGCTCCTACCGAATTTCGGTAGACACGTGGCATGTCAGCTTTGGAGCGATGCATAAGTAAGTATAATTGTTTAATTTTATTTAATTACACGTCAATTGATAAGTTTATTTTAATTTAATCTTACGATTTAATTTTTATGTTAAAATACGCGCATCAATTTAATTGCGCGCGTCAATTTTAATTGACGGCGGTTGCGACCTCTCAGGAGACAACTAAGCCGTGGGGTGGTTATATCAGTATAACTAACTTGAGGATGCATTGCGACACACTCTTGCATAGGTGCAATGAGTTGGCGGATCTTGCTGTTGATGATGAGGAGGAGGAGCAGGCGACGGTTAGGGCACATTGCATCAGGGCGTTTTTGTTGTACTTGGTTGGCATCACCCTTTTCGCCAACAGGAACAGCAAAAGCGTTCAACTGTTGTGGATGGAGAAGCTTATGGATTTGGACACGTTGGGCGAGTGGTCCTGGGGCGGGATGTCACTTGCTTGGCTCTACCACGAGCTTTCTCATGTTACGGACCCGACCATGAGCGGCATTGGCGATTACATGACTCTACTTGAGATAGTACTTTTTTTCTTTCTTCTATAACATATTATAAATGACTTACGATATTATTGTGTATGTTAATGGGTTTGTGATGTTGAAAAATTTGTTTGTAGGCATGGATATTGGTGCACTTCAGGAACATGTGTACGAGGAGGCTGAATCCGGACTATCATGTTGATTCACCACTTGCTGCTAGATGGAGTCCGTCCAGGGGCCATGTTGATACTGCACACTATCGTGGCCTCATTGATTTGATGGTCAATGTTGATGTGACATGGAGGTCGTACGATGATCGACGACACATCATGCCTTTCCAGAACATTTCCTGGTACTCCGGTTGGATCATGGCCGGCATGCAGACTATGTGTCTTCACTTGCCAAAGCGGGTTCTCATGCAGACTAAATGGAGTCCGTCCAGAGGCCATGCTGATAATGCACACTATTGTGGCCTCATTGATCTGATGGTCAATGTTGATGTGACCTGGAGGCCGTACGATGACCGACGGCACATCATGCCTTTCCAAAACATTTCCTGGTACTCTGGTTGGATCATGGCCGACATGCAGACTATGTGTCTCCTACTTATATTCAGGCTCTTCAGGCTGAGGTGGTTGTTGTGGTCTTTCAGGACTTTCTACTCCATGTCCTTCCACAGGCGCTTCGGGGTCGGCCAACACCAAAGGCTCAACCGTGGAAGTATTTGAAGGGGTACATGAGATGGTTCTACATGGTATTTCATCCTATCATGACCGACCCTGATGTCGTTGCTGAGGACGTGCCTCCTGTCCCTCATTACGAGGAGGTTATTGTTGAGCATCAGTATGCTAGACAGGTTCCCGACCCACTGCAGATTATTGCGAACATTAAAGCCAGGGTGGACAGTGGCATGGGTTGTTCTGATGTGTTTCAGAATCCAACCGTCTTCAGTATTTTTCAGGGCATCCAGTCAGAGTATCATATCTTGCAGGAGCAGGGGGGTTCCCCGGATGAGGACTAGGAGTCATAGTCCAGCGGAGTAGGGTGTTGTGACTTATGTACCTTTGTATATTTTTAGTTTTTTTTTTTGTTATGACATGGATGTATTATATTTACACTCGCGCCTTTGCCCATTTTTATGACATTTTGGTACATTTTTTGTTTTATTTTTGCGTATTATAAATTTGATTTAATTTGCTTATTTTAAGTTTGAATGAATGAATGATTGAATTATTGATTGAATGGATGAAAAATGGAATAATGAATGCACGAATGAAGGAATGGATGAATGAAAACAGGGAGAATTAGGCATTCTGCCTGTTTTGTTTGCTGACACAAACAGAGCGTGACTTAAGTCACGCTGGCGTATAACCTATGTGACTTAACTCACGTAGGGATATAACCTGCGTGACTTAAGTCACGCTCGGTAGATGTCAGCGTGACTTAAGTCACGTTGCGGTTTTTCATAACCCAGGCAGAATCTCACTTCTCCCTTTCACTTCTTAAATCTCTACAAAATCTCTCAAATCATCCAACCTCAAATTTCTTCAACTTCAAATCACCCACCACTACAACAACAAGTAAGTTTTCATAAACAAGTATCATTGTCATTTTATGTTTATATGTTATATTTTTCCTCTTAAATTAGAAATTTATTAGTTTTAGGGTTTGTTTAAATTTTGATTTTTTTTTGCAAGAAATGATACAATGTTTACATGTAAATGACTAATTTTGCTAAGTGTTTAGATGTTTGCATGTTTATGTTGTAGTTTTTAGTTTTAGGGTTTATGTATAATTTGTACTCCAAGTGTTTGATGAAATGTTTAAATGAGTTTTTCATTGATTGTCTTTAATTTCTCATGGTGTAGATCTGAAACAATGCCTCAAGTATACGCTCAAGTATCCTTCAACGGTATAAACTCTCATTTTTTCAAGGTTTGCGACGATGTCACGTTAAAAGAATTGAAGGATCAACTTCATGAAATCAACCAACGACTCAACCATGGAGACACGAGGAGGGTGAAATACGTTTGGTACGAACGTCCATCGTTCGACTCAGAGGGGAATTTGACGTTCACTCGGCCGGAGTAACGAACGACGACGTGAGAACCATGTTCTCGATATTTGCTCAACATACCATGATTTTCATCGAGATGGATGTTATGTTGCTGAGGTCGCCTGAAGATATTCTCAAGAGTTTGATTCGGCCGGATGAAGATGTTTATGTAGTATTTTTATGTTGTGTCATTATTTTGTTGGATTTAGTTTAATTTTTGTTAGTTTGCTGAAGATGTTGGCATTGAAGTGTCTTATACTTAGCGTAAAGGTTTGCAAATCTCTTTGGAAACTCAAAAGAATGAAGAGAACACAACATGTATTCTGCCGAATCAACTATATAGGTTTTCACATAGAATTCCATCGTATAAGATGAGTGTGACAAAAGGGAATGTAGTTCTAAGATGTTGTTATCTACTTTATCATGCTCCTCTTAGGGGTGGCAACTTGGTCCACTAAATCCATATCCATCCAATCCATCCACCATAAAATTCATCCAATCCATCCACCAAACAAAATTTTTGTTAATGGATTGGTTTTGGATCCAACCATTTAGAACAATGGATGGATTTGATCCATCCACCTTATTTTAAAAGTCCATTGGATTATCTTTTTTAAAAAACAAATCCATTAGATCATTTTAAATAATAAAAACAAGTTAATTTAAAAAATAAAAATAACTTATTTACAAAAAAAATTATAAAAAAACTGAAACAATTGAAGAAAAAAAACCTGAGAACCACCGGTCAACGCCGGAGGTCCGCCGTGAACCACCGCCCGCCTCTGTAATCTTGCCGGAGCTCCAGTCAATTGCCGCCGTGATTCGTCGCAGCGACACCGTGGTCAACGCCGGCCAACGATGGTCAACGGCGGTCAACGGGTGGTCGACAGCTGTGCACCACCACCTATTATTATATATTTAATTTTGTTTGGACTGAGACAAAAATCAAGTTTGGGCTTGATAATAAAATCTGTTTTGGGCTTAGACATGAATAAATAGGTTGGATATTTTTACTTTTGGCACCAATTAATTAACTAAATATTTATGAAATACAAATTAAATAAATAACACATTTTATTTCATGGATCGGATGGACAATCCATCCGTTAAAATCTAGTAATGGATGGATTGGATGATCAATATACTTAATGGATGGATCAGATGGTTTTTTTTCAACAAAAAAATTAGTGGATTGTAATGGATTAATGAATTTCTTTTGATCCATCCATTAGGATCCAAATCCATATCCATCAAATCCATCCATTTTGCCACCCCTAGCTCCTCTGTCAATTGAAACTTGTCAGTTGGCAGGGCAGTATGATTAAGTTTAAAAGAATATACTGGAATGCATTCCTTTTTGTCATGACTCATCTTATACGAAGGGATTTGATGTGATAACTTATATAGTTGATTCGGTAGAATAAATGTGTTGTGTTCTCTTCATTTTTTTGAGTTTTCAAAGAGACTTGCAAATTTTTACACTAAGTATAAGACATTTCAATGCCAACATTTTCGGTAAACTTTCATGAATTTAATTTTAATCCAACATCATGGTGATACAACATATTTAGGGAGAATGTAACATAACGCTTCGTTTATTTGAACGGAGATAAAATTATAACTAAATAAATTTGTCATATCCTATTAATTTTGGAATTTATTACGCGTACTTGTGTATTTTTAGTTATGATTTATTTTGGATCATGAATGAATTGTTGTTATTGTTGTTTCTAAGACATGACATGCTTTTAAAAAATGAACATGACATATTGTATGTTTGGGGTCTTCAAAAAATATTATCTTTGTGCAAAATTGGTGAAAACATAACTTAACTAAAACAAGCGTGACTTAAGTCACGCTGGGGGTATTTTCGTCAGTTTGTATGGGAGTGAGCAATTTTGTTTGGGGGAAGAGCAATTTCCTTCCTTTAATTGGTTTGTGAAGGCGTTGTTGCCAATAAATTTGGGCCTCCTAACTTGAAATTGGTTCTTCTCACTAGGTTCTTTTTGTTGCTCTTGTCAATGGATAGTTGCAAAAAGGTGGAACTCACAAAGGAATAAGCGGAGGAGAGGGTTGAGGTGGAAGATATTGAGAGCTATGGTGATGAAATCTTCGTCAAATCTCTTGTCGGCATGCTCTAGATCAAAAATCCCTTCAATGGCAGAATCTTCAAGCAAGTAATCACTTAAGTTTGGAGATTAAAAACCCAGTATAGGTCTCAGACACAACAAAGAGGGATGTGGATTTGAAACATCATTGTTTTGAAATTACTCTTCGAGGACAATCAAACTTCTGATCTGGAGATGCAATTAGGTGAACTTTGTGCGAGCATTTATGATATGCCCTTGAAATTAAAATTGAATGCAATAGCGAAGAAACTTAGGGATGTCTTGGGGAAGTTTATAGGGGTGGATAGCAAGGAATGATACATAAGAGGGAAGTTCCTTTGTGTCTAAGTATATGTTGATCTTTCTAAAACCCTTGCAAAAGAAATTGTGGTCAAATACCAAGGTAAGAACCTTTGTGTCCACTTAAATACAATGAACCACTTTTTGATTTGTATATGGATGAAACAGACATCTAATCAAAGATTGTGATGATATGGAAGAGAAAAATGAAGCAAAGTTTGATGAAATTGAAGAGAAAGAGATATCTTTAGGGAAATGGACGAACGTTTTCCCCCTTCCAAAACAAATCTCCTTTTTGGTTGAATGAGTTTGGAGGAAGCTAAAAGGATGGCATGAGACATTTCGTTCAAGAGAAGGTGATGAAGTTTCGATTAAAGCAGTAGCTCAAGCGATTCCTAACTATATCATTAGTTGTACAAGCTCCTAGAGGATTGTTGCAATGAGATTAAAAGCATTATAGATAAGTTTTGGTGGGGTCTTAGGAGGTAGAGAAGGAAGCCTACTTTTATTTATGCATTTTCTAGTGTAGCTAAAAAACTCAAAAATAATTGTACCTAACTCTCAACTAGAGTAGTTTGGGAACCCACAACTGGGGCATATAATTCCTCCCCCGTTGTTAATCACTTGAGGCACAAGAATGACAGTCGAGGAATCTCACCCAACCTCGACTAAATTCAGCTTCCATCAACAACATCATTCGCCACTGGTTGTCCCCAAGGATTGGCCGTGGCAAAAATACTTGTCTGGAAATAAGGTGTAGCAAATGTCAATTGTATAGAAATTGGATGGCTTTGCTGAGAAATGTCTGCCTGTAATTGGCTCCCTTGCATACTTTATGGAGTGTTGGTGATTGAATTGTCACTAGAATTAGCTCACACAACCTCCAAATTTTTGGCTTGTTGAAACTCATTTTGAACCATGGATTTTAAAATGTCAACAAGTTGTTTGGAGACTTGATACATGATGCCATGTATCCCAATGTGAATATGTTGTCTAATGAAACACATTTTAATTACCACTAGAGTTTCAAGTGTTTCAACCGATTGTACCTTATAACGCTTGAATGAGCCATGGAAGTTGGTATTCCCAACGTTTGAAAAGGTTCGTTCGGTCAAGAATGTCGCGACTTTATGGTTGATGAAGATGACAGTATGTGAGCTTCAGAGCTCCACGTCCTCATCATTCATCATTTTATTTTAAGGGAACTAATATAGAAACTTTGCATTGGAAAGTGATGAATAGTGGAATGTTCTACTTTATGAAAGTCAAAAAGTTGTTGTTTTTAATGAAAATTTTCTATTTTTAACTTTCTTAACTAGTGCCCCAGGGGCTCTAGTTAACATGACCCTTATTTTAATCTCACAGAGTATATTTAATTTTGATTGTTAATCATGTGACAAAATGTCTTTTATTTTAATCTCGTGGACTAGATTTAGTTTTGATTGTTAATCATGTGACAAAAATGTCTCTAAACCATTCTCACATTATTTAAAGTTTTATTTTTTTACTCAATAAGTAAATACGGTTTCCCCCTAAAAAAACGGTTTCCTAAACCATATTGTAAAATAATTCTCAATTAATTACTGTTAAAACAAATCCCACAATTATTGTTATGAAACTCCTTTACAAAACTGCAACTATTTCACTCGTTTCAATGAATTAAATTTTACTACACCTTTAAACTTGATACGTGGTTAATTGCACCATCTCTTTTTCTTTTTCAATATTTTGTTTTGTGAAGATTAAATGTCATATAGATATAATTTACCAGAAATCAAGTTATTGGTGTCCAACAAGAAATGGTACTTTCTTTTTTAAAAAAAAGAAAAAGATGGTCCTTAGCTTGAAAATTGGTGCGATAACATAAGAGTTTCGCAAAGTAAATACAAAAATTGAACAAGAAGAAGAAGTTAGCCGTGGAAAGAGGAATAACAATTACTCACATGATTAAAAATTTAAATTAAATTTCCTAAAAAATATTAAAATTAAATGTCGTTATATGTATTTTTTTTTGACGAATTAAATGTCATTATCTATTTTTTTTAATGTATTGAATGTTATGTACGATTTAGGAAACCATAATTATTGAGTAAAAAAAAGGAAACCGTGAATATTGTGAGAATGGTAGGATGATGATGTCACATGATTAACAATTAAAATTAAATCCAGTCCATTGAATTAAATATTGGATATTTTACAAAATAATCAGTCTAGTATTTAATTGTGAAATTTCTGGCTAGTTAACTGGTTCTGAACTAAAACAGAACCAGTTAACTAGCCAGAAATTTCAATTGGCATCAGAGCAGGCACCCTGCCTGTAATTGGGTGAGCTCCAGGGTAGTTTATTTCTGGCTTTATGGAGAAAGAAGGAGGGCAGGCCACCCCTGCTGGATGGAACAAATTATGATTATTGGAAATCACGCATGTGTGCTTTCCTAAAATCTAGGATAGCAAGACCTGGAAGGCTGTCATGAAGGGTTGGGAACATCCAGTTGTGACTGATAAAGATGGTAAGAAGACAACAGTTTTAAAACCAGAAGAAGATTGGACCAAGGATGAAGATGATCTATCTCATGCAAATTCCAAAGCCCTGAATGCAATATTCAATGGAGTGGACAAGAATGTATTCAGGATGATCAAGCAGTGCACAATTGCTAAGGATGCACGGGAAATTCTCAAGACCACTCATGAAGGAACCTCAAAGGTAAAGCTGTCCAGACTTCAGCTTCTGACAACAAAGTTTGAAAATCTCAGAATGCTGGAGGATGAGAACATACAAAGCTTTTACATGAACATTCTGGACATGGCTAATTCTTTTGAATCTCTTGGAGAAAAAGTTTCAGATGAGAAACTTGTCAGAAAAATTCTCAGATCCCTACCCAAGAGGTTTGATATGAAAGTGACTGCTATAGAAGAAGCACATGATATATCTAGCATGGAGGTTAAGGAACTGATTGGGTCACTTCAGAACTTTGAATTAAGCATAACTGATCAGAAGGGTAAAGGTGTTGTATTTGTTGCTGATTCTGAATGTGTGGATGATGATAGCTCATCAGAAGCTCTTGTGCTGCTGAGTAAACAATTCAAGAAGTTCCTGAAGCAGAAGACAAGAACTGATGACAAGAGCAATCAATCTAAAAGAGTTAAGTGCTATGAGTGTGAGGGATTTGGGCATGTCAAGTCAGAATGTCCTAATTTTCTCAAGAAACAGAAGAAGAGTCTGACTGTTTCCTGGTCTGATGATGACTCAGAAGGAGAAGAGAATAAGCCTGTCACTGCTTTAACTGGTAAATTCTGGGCTGATGATCAAGTTATGGGTTCAGAAACTTCTTCAGAATCATAATCAAGTGATGAAGAATCATCCTGTGAAGTTCTGGCTACATATCACAAAAATCCTGCTGAGTTTTGCAAGAAGATGCAATGTCAATTTGATGAAGTGTGCAAGCAGATGGAAGAACAGAAGAAAATTAATACTCAACTTCAGATTGAGAGGGGTGAACACTTAGAGAAGATTTCTGTTCTCAGTAATGAGGTTATCCAACTCAATTCACAACTTGATCAGATGAAAAAGCAAGTTAGAATGCTGAATTCTGCTACTGATGTGCTGGAAGAGATTCTGGAGAATCAGAATCAGGGAAAACCAAATGGAATTGGGTTTAATAATCAGAATATGAATATCAAACAACAAAAACCTGCCAAGAGGTTCACACCTGCTGCTGCTCATGTTACACTGATGAGGAAACCTAAGAACAAACCTCAGGAATCCAAAGATAAGAAGGCTACTCAACCTTGGGTTTGTCATCATTGTGGTAAAAAGGGTCACATTAAACCTTTTTGTTACAAGTTGCATGGTTATCCCAAGCATTTTCAACACAGAAAAACTGAACCAGTTGTGAATAAAAGCAAAATCAAGAAAGTTTGGAGACCAAAGTGTGAAGGGGTTGCTCAGAAGCTGAACAAAGGGAAAGGAAAGATTGTTGCTGATGACAGCAAGCCAATTCCTGTAGCACAGAAGAATTCTGATGCTGGACCATCCAAAGTGTGGAGCAAAGTTCCTGTTCCTGATCAGAAGGTTATAGTTTCTAGTAAAACTGAAGATAGTGTGACATGTGTTCAGAAAAGAGTTGCTGATTTTGAGAAGCAAATTGCTGGGAAGAAGGTTTTAAATGTGCCTGAGGCACATATCAATTGAGCAACATCTGTTGTTTGTGTCTGATGAAGACTAAGTAATTTCTGGTGCTGAGTCTGAAGACTGGCTTGTTTGTGACTGATGTCTATTTTTCTGCTCCTGATGTTTTGCTGGTGATTTGTCAAAGTTGTTTGGCTAAAAAGGGGGAGAAGTATGTGTGATTGGTGATTGCTGATCTGTTTGTTCAGGGGGAGTACCTGAGTGCTGTGTTTCAGGGGGAGAAGAGTTGAGTGCTGTGTTCCTCAAGAAACTGATATTGTGTGTTGCAGGGGGAGTATTTTGAAGTTTGTTTGTGTTTTAATCCGCTGTTGACTGATTGTGTAGTTCTTCATTGTTGATTGATTGTAATGGTTGAAGGACTTGTGTTTATGTAGCATTTGATTTTAGCCAAAAATTTGCCAAAGGGGGAGATTGTTGGTTATTTGAAGTGTTGGCTTCATTGTTTGGTAAAATCAAATCAAAATGTGCAAGCATGCGTTTCCAGAAGTTATATAGTGTCTTCAGATGCAAGGAACTAGTTTTAAAGAGGTTCAGAAGCTGAAAATTGCATTTCTGGGCCTTCAGAAGCTGTTTTGGACCTTCAGACTCTGAATGGGCCTTCAGACTCTGAAACAGTGCTTCAGACGCTGAAAGTGCCTTCAGACGCACTACAGTGCTTCAGACGCTGAACAGTACATCAGACGCACTGTTCCGACGTTGACCAGCGTTGACTCCTTCAGATGCACTACAGTACTTCAGACGCACTGTTCACCAGTTGACCAGCGTTGACTTCTTCAGAAGCTGGACTTCAGAAGCTGAATTTCAGAAGCTGGTTTTCTGCATTGTTTTGGATTAATTATGTGCGTATCTCTTGGGGATTTTCTAAAGTTTTATTCATGCTAAAGTTTCCCGAAGGCTGAATTGTTTTGGTGAAGATCTTAAGAAGATTTGCTTCGTGTTTATGATTGAATTTATTTGTTGAAGAATCTTTGCAAGATTGAATTCATTATTATATGTTTCCTTTTTGAGCCTCAAAGTATTTCAGAACTATATCAATTGAAGATTGTGTTCAGAATTATGAGAAGCTGTTGAAGCCTATATAAAGGAAGACGTGCTGCTGCAATTTGGGAATGAGACTTGAGTCAAATTTCAGATATTAGAATTAAGTGTCTGTGTAAGCTTAGGCTGTGTTTTGTACACCACTCATATGTTTTGAGTTGATTTAGTTTGTTTGAGTTGTAATTCATTCAAAGCTTTTAAGCACGAATGATGTCTTTGTTTTGAAGAATGTCTTCATTGTTCTGAGTTGTTTATTTAAGTGTTACTGATCACTGGGTTGTGATTGAGTAATTAGGAAGTTAGTGGTGTGCTAATACTTAGGTGGGTTCCTGAGTAGAAGTCTAGACTAAGTGGAGATTGATTGCTAAGGCTGGGAACAGGGGGGTCTGTGTCTGAGTCTTTGAGTTGATTCCTTTAGTAGATTTCCTTTCTGGATTGGTATCCCCCAGAGTAGGTGAAGTTTGCACCGAACTGGGTTAACAAACTCTTTGTGTTTTTATCTTTTTGCACCTTTTTATTTCTGCTTCTGAACCTGTTCTCAAGTGCTCTGTTTTACTTGTTTCATACTATGTTTTAGTTCAGAACCAGTTAACTAGCCAGAAATTTCAAATTGTAAATATGTTGATCTCTTAGCGAATGACACTTATGCAGTACACCCTCTGAACGTTATTATAACTAGTCGAGATTGTTGGAACAAAATGTGTTTAACAACTCTCTTATGAATTAAGGGGGAGATTGTTGAAACATTATGTGTAAACATATCTCTCTTTATGGTTTTGATGATAACAAAGTGTTAAATAGAAAATTGGTTATTTGCTAATGCTTTGTTCAAGTGTTTCAGAACCACGTGCTTAATGAGCATTTATTGATAATGGTTATGGAAGAACAAGCTAAGAGCAAGAAGGAAAGCTAAGAAGCAAGGTTGCAAAGCTAGAAGGAAACTGGGTCTGAAGAAGTACTCCTGAAGAAGTGCTCCTGAAGTAAGAGCTTCTGAAGTGGTCCTGAAGTGGTGCTCCTGAAGTGCAGCTTCTGAGTCTGAAGGCAGCTTCTGAAGTCTGGGTGCTTCTGATGAAGTCAACGCAAAGTCAACGCCTGAAGCCAGCTTCTGATCCGTACAAGGCAGCTTCTGATCCGTACAACTGAAGCAGCTTCTGATGCACTGTTCACAGAGAAGCTTCTGAAGGCTGATGTGGCTAAAAGCAAGTGGTCACTATGCGCATTTAATGCCTGGATGTGTCAGAACAACTCAATGGAACAGTTGTCTCCCTGACCCAGACATTCTCCAGCTTTTAAGGTAGGCCATTTCAAAAATGGAAGCTGCTCTGTTCTGTTTGAAAAAGTGCAGCACACATTTGCAGTAACCTAGCCCAATTGCAACAGCTATTTTCCTTAATTCAAGCAAATCTTCAACAGCTATATTTTCATCTATAAAAGGAAGAAGATTTGAAGAAGAAATTTGTCTAAGACTCTTGAAACGTATTGCTGAACCTGTGCTCTGTTTTCTGTTATAAAACTGTCAAGTTCAAAACTCTTAGAAATTCTTTAGTTCTGTAACTTAGAATTTCTTAAGGTTAAGAGTCTTAACCTGTGTTGTATTAAGAGAACACCTCTGATATTTTATCAAGTGTTCATCCCAAACTCCTTTACTTGTAAACCAGTTTGGTCCCTAAAGTCTCAGTCTGTATACTGAGCATTTGTAACCTCATTCCTTTGTGGTCTGAGTCAGAAGCCTCTTGACCTAGTGTCTTGAGCATTTCAGAAGCCTCTTGACTTAGTGTCTTGAGCATTGAGAAGCCTCTTGACTAAGTGTCTTGAGCATTGGAAGCCTCTTTCTTAGTGATTGAGCATTGGAAGCCTCTTCCTTGGTGGTTGAGCATAGAAGTCTCTTTCTTGGTGATTGAGCAACTGGAAGTCTCTTTCTTAGTGATTGAGCAAAGTGTAATCTTCAGATTATAGTGAAACTCTCTTGTTGGAAAACAAGGGGACTGGACTACTTCTCACATTGAGAAGGAACCAGTATAAATTGTTGTGTCTCTCTCTTCCCTTATCTCTTTTACTTATTAATCCGCTGCATAACTCTGAGAAAATAGTTCATAACTGATTCATATCAGATTCTGAACTTGACTTAAGTTTTGAAAAGTAAAAGAAACCAGTTTTAGAGTCACACAATTCAACCCCCCTTCTTGTGTGTGTGTTTTTCTCACCTTCAGAGATGCCCGTGCTACAACACGGGTAGCGCGGCGCAAGCGCCGCGAAAGAACGATTTTGATAAAGGCTTGCAATATTGAAATTATTTATTATGACATTGTTAAAATTGCATTTAGAAAATTTAAATATATAGTTGAAAATAAAAAAATACATATTAGAACTTAATAATACAAACTTTACACCTCAAGTAATGGTTCCGTTAACTTAGTAGAATGTAATAATACAAACTTGACATAACCGTCTAAGATTAAAGGACTAAATATCCAATCAATAAACATTAAAGAAAATGACAGGAATTGAAAGAACAATGACTGCATTAGGACACACACATGACATAAACTTAGACTAAAATAAGAAATCTTAAATCTTCCATACTTTGATCACATTTGATCTTACCATGTTGACAAAGGTAAACCTCAAATAATCACCTTCTTTAAATCCATTTAAATGACATAACAATTGTCATTCCGTTCCAAACTTGGTTGTTCTATGTCCATCTACAACCTTCTTCATGACTTTGCATTCAACTTCACTTCCCTCTGCCCCATACAAAATAACTGAATTGTATCTTGTTGATCGAATGTAGTCACCAAGTCCCTTATTGAAGGTCTGCAGAATAAATATTTTAATATTAAGTAAATGATAAAGCGCTAACATTAATTAATAATCCTGAATTAATATATTGAGGAAGTTACCAGTTGCGATCCAGTTGCCATATAGTGGGTTAGAACAACATCAAAAAAATCATAGTTTCCGTCGCTTAGCCGATAAGTGTGTTGAGATGGCAGCCTAGATAAGTCCATAGCTTCCCCATAGTAAACATTGATGTAGAAAAGATTATTTCCAAGATAAGTGAATAACATCATTCTATTTCCCTCAATTTGAAACACACGTCGCACACGATCCCAACCATCAGTTAGAAGAGGATGATCACGGTGTTGGTTTTACTACACCTTTAAACTTGATACGTAGTTAATTGCACCATCTCTTTTTCTTTTTCAAATTTTTTTTTGTGAAGATTAAATGTCATATAGATATAATTTACCAGAAATCAAGTTATTGGTGTCCAACAAGAAATGGTACTTTCTTTTTTAAAAAAAAAAAGAAAAAGATGGTACTTAGCTTGAAAATTGGTGCGATAACATAAGAGTTTCGCAAAGTAAATACAAAAATTGAACAAGAAGAAGAAGTTAGCCGTGGAAAGAGGAATAACAATTACTCACATGATTAAAAATTTAAATTAAATTTCCTAAAAAATATTAAAATTAAATGTCGTTATATGTATTTTTTTTTTGACGAATTAAATGTCATTATCTATTTTTTTAATGTATTGAATGTTATGTACGATTTAGGAAACCATAATTATTGAGTAAAAAAAAGGAAACCGTGAATATTGTGAGAATGGTAGGATGATGAGGTCACATGATTAACAATTAAAATTAAATCCAATCCATTGAATTAAATATTGGATATTTTACAAAATAATCAGTCTAGTATTTAATTGTAAATATGTTGATCTCTTAGCGAATGACATTTATGCAGTACACCGTCTGAACGTTATTATAAAGAAAAATATGGATTGCACCTGTGTGAAGTAATGTCACATGATATTGGTCAATTCAAGTGTGACACGTGACAACACAATTCTTTTAAACATAAAAATATGTGAAAGAGAGCGAGAGGAAAAAAAATACTCCATCCGTCCCTATTTATAGGAGTAGTTTACAAAAAAGTTTTGTCCCTAAATATAAGATCATATTCCTAGATGCATTAATTACTCTTTTTCCGAATATACCCCTTATTAATACTATCAATTTGTCTTGGTATATGAAAAGTTAACCTTAAATATAAATTTAATTAAGGGTAATTTAGTAATAGTTACACACATTTGAGACAACTTTATTACTTTAACAACTTTTCTTAATACACGTGATTTTTGAAAATTATTCCTATAAAAAGGGACTGAGGGAGTAGTTGAATTGATGTAAGTGTCGCAATTGAATTAGTCGATGTAATGTGACATTCCCGCCTTAACGGCACACAAGTGAGGCCTAAAAAATACTACCCTCTAGGTTAATTGAATAAGACAGATACTACTCACCCCAAATAACCCAAGTTACACCCCAAAATGACCAATATACCCTTTAAACTACGTAAACTTAGTTTACGTGTGTGTATGCATAAATCTATTCACGCGCACTCAACATAAGTTGTACATACGTAAACTTAATTTACACTAACCTCTCATACTGAGTAATTGTACATACATAAATTGAATTTACACTAACATCTCATAGTGACTAATTGTACATACGTAAACTGAATTTACACTAACCTCTCATAGTGTAATTGTACATCCGTAATATGAATTTACAATAACATCTCATAGTGAGTAATTGTACATACCTAACATAATTTACACTAACCTCTCATAGTGTAATTGTACATAGGTAAATTGAATTTACACTAACCTCTCATAGTGAGTAATTGTACATACGTAAACTAAATTTACACTAACCTCTCATAGTGAGTAATTGTACAAAACCTCTCATAGTGTAATTGTACATACGTAAATTGAATTTACACTAACCTCTCATAGTGAGTAATTGTACATAAGTAAACTTAATTTACATGAGTAATAGTGCCTACGTAAAATCAAATTACGTTTACCTTAATAATTGATACGTAATCTTAAATAACGTCTATATTCACACCTACCGAAATAATACCTACTTAATCTAAATTCACGTATACCTTATATGTCGCCCACACATGCAATCTCATAACAAAACAAGAAATACACAACGGACAAGAAATAAATAGAAACTCTTCGATAATGAAATTCATGAAATTCACTATCCTTTATGAATAGAGTACCGATCAATGAAAAAGATGTTGATTCAATCTTTGATCTTGGTTTCACATCTATGGTGGTTTGTGGGTGAAATGGGTTGAAGATTCAGAACGATCATAAAAAATGGGTTTTTAGAATTTTACATGGAGAGGGCAATTTCGGTATTACTGTAAAATTTTAAGTAAATTTAGGTGTAACTAGAACTATATGGGGTGAGAGGTATTATTGTAAGATTCAGAATGATCATTGAATAAATAATGTTTGTGATATATTATATACCTGCATCAATTATTCTATTTTTTATCTATAATAATGACAAGATGTATTTAATATGGAATTGCAGATACAATGTCATTTCTTAGTATTTCCTAAAATGTTTTTTTTTAAAGATTCCTCTTTTTGTAAAATAATATCGAATATATAAACAATAACACCACAATTTATGAGATGTTTTTCATTTAAAAAAAAAGTTTATTTTTACTGAAATAATTCACGAGATCTCTTTCCTTTTTATAGAAGATATTAGCGTGTTAATTTAATTGTTTTATTTTTTACACAAAAGCGTGTTAATTTAATTGTGTCTTTATTGTTAAAAAAATTTTTGGGGTGGGAATGAGGATCATAGGAAAATTTTGTGGGTTGGTTGGCATGATGTGTGTAGGCATAGGGAGGAGGGAGGTTTGGGGGTTAGGAGGTTGAGGGAGTTTAATGTTGCTTTGCTAGGTAAATGGTGTTGGAGGATGTTGGTGGATAGAGGGGGTCTGTGGTATAGGGAACTACTCGCCCGTTATGGCGAGGCGCATGGGAGGTTGGAGGTGGGGGGCCAGAGTGGTTCTTCTTGGTGGAGGGAGGTGGCTCATATTAGGGATGCAGGGGGCGGAGTAGGTGACAAGTGGTTTCTAGAGTGCATTGGGAGGAAGATTGGTAGTGGATCTCATACTTTTTTTTGGACGGATCCATGGTTAGGAGGGGTCCTGTTGGCAGTGCGGTTTAACCGTCTTTTCGACTTAGCTGTAAACAAGTCGATTACGGTGGCGGAGATGTGTGGTTTAGGGTGGGCAGATGGTGGGGGAGGGTGGCATTGGCTGCGCAATCTTTGGGACTAGGGGGAGGTTTCGGTAGGGAAGTGTAGGATTTTATTGTCTGACATTTCCTTGCAGCATGATGTTTCAGATCATTGGTTTTGGCGACTTGACTCTACAGGTGGCTACTCAGTCAGGGGTGTTTATATGATGCTTACCAAACAGACATCTAATCATACCGACGTCTCTTCGGAGTTCATTTGGCATAAGCCAGTTCCTTTGAAGGTCTCTATTTTGGCTTGGCGTCTGCTACGGAACCGTCTTCCCACTAAAGATAATCTGATGGCGCGTGACATCCTTACTCATGCTAATCAGTCTTGCTCGACCGGGTGTGGTGGATTGGAAACTGTTAATCACTTGTTTTTATCATGTTCTCACTTTGCTTCTCTGTGGGGTCTAGTCCGGAGCTGGCTGGGCATCTCGTCGGCTGGTCCACTTCTGGTTCAGGATCATGTTATTCTGTTTGTGCATCTATCAGGTAGTTCTCGCATTCGTCGTTCTTTTTTGCAGCTTGTCTGGTTATGCTGCGTGTGGGTTATGTGGAACGAAAGAAACACTCGTATTTTCAAGAATGAGGAGAAGACTATCCATCAACTATTAGAGAAGGTTAAGTCAAATACCTTTTGGTGGATGAAAGAAAATCATATAAATGTTCGTTTAAATTCTCATTTTTGGTGGTCGAGCCCTTTTGTTTGTTTGGGCATCGGCTAAGCCGTTGTTGTGGCTTTCCTTTTTTAGTTTCTCGACATCTGTACATATGTAAACTTTTGAGCTCTTTCTAGGTACATCTTATGTTTTGATGGAGTCTCTCGTTGTCGTAATATATTCCATTTTTGCTTGTTCAAAAAAAAATTGTGTATATATAATTTCTTCTCTTTTTTTTTTAAAGGAATATAATTTCTTCTCTTTTAATTGTATACATACAACAAACCTTCGACTTGCAGTAAACAAAAAACCTTCAACTTAACCTAAAAATTATAACAAAGCTTCTTCATTGTCAAGTACGCGTACGCCCATATTTTCCATTAGTTTGTGAAGAAGTTTTAGGAAGATACCATGGTTTATCTTTTTGGAGTTAACATTGACTATCATCACAATCAACAACAAAAACAAGTTCACTATCAAAATGGTATGAGAAACAATGATCCTTTGAGAAATGATGAATTATCATCGAATGGGTCATTCCGATTTCCTCAACAAGTGATGATAAGTAACAACAACAAACAATACTACTAATATTGTTTGTGGTTCTAATGTTGCATCTAACTGGTTTGTGCATAGAAATCACCGTGCATATGAATCTCTATATTCTTCGGTTAGAAACAACTCTGAGACCAGTAGAAACATCAAGGTTATTTCAATATGTTCCACTTTCTTTTCTTCATTATTTTCAATTTCAACGGACAAGTTCCTTTTGTCTTTTACGGCTTAAACGTGGCAAATTGACAATTCTTCTATTATTGATTGCATGTATATTATTTTATTTTATTCATTGATTGTTTCTTCTTTTTCTTTAGCCGATGATAGGTTATTACTAATGTTTGTCATTCTTTATTACAACTTCAACGTTTAATTTCATTGATGTTTTATTTTTCGTTGTGTATAATATTTTGGTCAGATTTGAAACACAGATTTCTGCATAAAATATTATATTTTTTATTAACTACTAAAAATCTCATAATTTATTTATTATATATTTCCATTCACTATTTCTTTTCGTTCACTATTGTAGCCAGAGGCAGAGCCAGGGGTGTCGTGGCCTTCCCAAAGTTTAAAAAAATTCATTTTTAATATGTATATATACACATTTTTAACTAAATGTCAAGTTATATATATTAACGGTTGCATTATAAATCATGTCTTTACACTCTAGCAAAGTGGTTGAGCGCTTCTCCTTCCAGTGATATGTCATGTGTTTGATTCTCTTTGTTTTGTAAAAATACAAGTATCGAACCATGATTAAGGGAGCAACATAAAACAAACGAACCGCCCGACTACAACTTTAATTGTAATTATTTTTGTCACAATATATATTTATATCTTAAAAATATGGCCCCTCTATATAAAATTTCTTGGCTCCGCCTCTGATTGTAGCTTTGAAATTTTGCTAAAACTTCAATGTCCTTCCAAATTTTATAAATTTATAAAGTATTAAAATTTTAACTGTATTATAAAACATTCTTACACGGTCTTTGAAAACCTTCAAATTTTTTTCTTCTAACTTTTACAACTGACATGACGAACAAGTAGTGAAAACCATATTTCTCATGTTTGGTTTTTGACAAACCTCTATTGCTTAACTTGACATTGAAGTCCGGGTATCACTTAACTGCTTATGTTCCGTTTATCACATACTCCCTTCGTCCTTATTATTATTATTGTTGTTATCATCATCATCATCATTGTTATTATTGTAATTATTATCATTATTGTTTATTACTCCCTCCGGTCTTTATTATAAGAAGAAAAACAAAAAAACATCAAAACCAATACAATCATTAATTAATATAACTTTTTTAATATTTTTACAACTATACCCTCATAAAAAATTGTGAAGCATTAAATACTTTCACAAATTTTAAAAAGATAAACATTAAATTAAAGGTAGAAAAGTCTTTTAAACAATAACTATACCTTAAAAGTTGTGACATTTTCTTATAAAAAGGACCAAATTTTTTTTTGAAATTTTTCTTATATATAGAACCGGAGGGAGTATTTTTTATGTTCACTTACTCTTTTTTTTATTGATTTTAATATTAATTTATAATTATTCTGTATTTGTGTAGAAAACACGTTTGAACGAAGAGATTGAAATCAGAGGATCAAATGCAAGGGGAGATATGTCTTCGCTATGGTCTAATGTTCGCGAGGAGCTTATGCCTCTATCAAGTGCTTCTATTTCTGCTTGTAAAAACAACAACAACAAGCGTGTGGCAATAATGGAGAATGAAGTAAAATTCGAACAACGTCAAATTTTAAACGTCAAGATGTCTCTTTTCGTTAATCTCATTGATGATTCGATTTTCGGGTCCAATATGCAAGAACACGAATTTTTTGCAACCTCAGACTTTTAAATGCAAGATTTGCTGGAGAGAGTTTTCTTCTTCACGAGCCTTAGGAGGACATAAAAAGGTGAGAGCACACTCACAAAGCATCACCAAGAGAACAACAACCGGAGTGACCATGAAGAGGAAAGAAGTTGTCAAAATTGAAATACGTCAACCTACAAACTTCAAGAAGCCTCTTTTCATCAATCTCACCGGTAATTCGATTCGTGGGTCAGTGATACAAGAACATGATTTTTACGCTACCTCAAATCTACAAAGCCCGGATACTTAGTACGGGTGCGGGTACGATACGATATAGATACGTGAATACGTTAAATTTTTAAAATTTAAGATACGATACAGCTAAGATACGTTAACAAAATATTTATATTCAAATTTATATACATGTAAAATACTTGAAAAAAAATAAGCAAATTTATATACATGTAAATTTATATCACCGTCATTTTTCATCCTATAAGTTTACTCTCCAAAGTTTTCTTTTTCTTTTTAAGATGCTCCAATTTAAGTTATTATAATTATACTTTTTTTTTTGAAAGGAAATTTTATAATTATACTTTTATATGTAAGGGTATTGGTTTAAGTTTGTTTTTAGTTCTCAAATTGTCATTATTTATATATTTTCTCCGGTCATCATTATAAATAAAAAAATGTTTTAAATTCATTGAATAATTGATACATCTAGTGTATAATTATTCAATGGACCTAATAATAACTTTTTGCTTATAATTACTCTTAAAAATGGCTACAAATTTTTGTTTAATGAAGAATTCCTGGTCCCCTCAAACTGGAGCATATAAATTAAAGCATATAAGTTAAATGCTCGACTGTATATAACAATTTAGGCGTGATAGTCAATGACGGTGCAATACAAGAAGATAATAGTGGTGTGGATGCCGTTGCAGTGGTTGGAGTCGATGATGGTGTGGTGGTCGGAGTTAGTGACAAAATTTGGTGGCCAAAGGCTTAAGAGAAGATCATGGAAATGTTGTGTAGTGTAGCTCTTGTCATTTCAATTTATTTATTTTTTCTAAACAAGGACAGGGCAATACTTGAAGCAGAGTACCTTTTGCCTGCAAAAGTTAGACAATCTTAACCCCGTCACCACTCTTGTTGGGAAACAAATACCAACAACATTATGTTACAATAAAGAGATACACTCGTGTAGAAGTTAACAAATAAAAATGAACCAAAAGAAAAACTGTGATCTAATCTGCCACCATATTTTTCACAATACTTAGGATTAATTTAAGAGTATCGACCATAAATTTTTAAAATTGAGCTGTGCTTTTTGATAAGAACAAAATAACACACAATGTAAATCAGTCAATCAATGAGGCATAGTGCAAGTGAGTTCTTTTAACAAATTATTGCACTTTATCATTGTTAATGTTATTCGGCTCTTGAAAATTTTCAATTAGTGTTGATTCTGGGTTCCTATGAATGCTCTATCTATCTACTATGTAAGAAAGAACTAAAATCAATAATCGAAAAATTAACAATGAAAACATAAGCAATTTTTACAATGTTGTATAATAACTTCATAATTTATTACACATGTGATTTTGTATGCATGAAATCATGATAACGAGTCTCGGTTATCATGATTATTCTGAGTGGAAATCAATGGGACATTCAGAAACTAATAGGCGAATAATTATTCCAGAATCTACAGTACTCTGAAACAATAATCAACATATGTTCGTAGGTTGAAATTTAAGAATACAATACACCACCAAACGTAAAACGAGCACATGTGTACATACTTCTGCCTGAAATCTGTAGGTATCCCAATGCCGAAGATTTATAGTTATATTTACCCGTAATTAGACGAAGGGGATGAAAGGAGATGAGTACCAAGTTGGCCATAGTCCGCTTAAGCAACGTTTATCTTATTCTGACCTCCAAAAGGCCAGTGCAGTTTAGCCGGAGTTCTCTTCATTGCCTTCACTCCAAATGGATTATCCTTACTCTGCAATAGAAACCAATTCAAATAGTGCATGTTTAGTGATAATGCAAAGTTAAGTCTACAATGGGAAACTCATTATATATTTATGTATTTCTAAGAAAAAGTCTTCCCCAAATAATATGCTGCAAAATTTCACATGTTTTCTGACATTTTTGTCAGTTTTAAAGGAAAATATGCCAAGTGTGTCATACATACATACATACATATGTGTGTGTGTGTGTGTGTAGCATTTACCCTGAGACAGGTCCCTTGGTGAATGTTGCAGATGGGATAGTCATGAGGACAACAACTTGAGTGATCTTTACAGCAGACTGCAGCCTCAAGAGGACAACATCCCCATGAAAAGCAAAATTTTCCAATTCCAAATACACAACAACAAGTAGTGCTTGAAGCACAACTGTGATATCTACTACAAACGGATGGTGGGTTCACAGGTGAAGGAGGAGATGGTCCAGGATTTGGGGGATTTTGGCCCTTCTTTATGGGATAGGAAGACTGCATTGCAATTCCACATTTACCTGCCACGCTTGTTGCTAGATTACGTTCTATTCTAACATAGCCTGATTCTCCCCAGCTCTTACCCCATGAATTTCTTACTATCCAATAATCGACTCCATTTTCTGCTCCATACCCAACAGCGGTAACACCATGGTCTAATGCTGTCCCACATTTTCCTGTGAATATACCCTGCAAAAATTGTGATAAGTAGAATACCTAAAGCCAGAAAACAAAGAAAGCAATTCACATAGATACGTAAAAGAGAGTCTAGCAAATGTACTTTCAGAAGGCCTTGTAAATTCTTGTGAATAGCAGAAACAACAACAACAGTAATAATTCAAGTATCATAGTCCAATAATTTTTTTGGATAGGCTGGTGTTAGTAAGTTAGTGGTTACGCTGAATCGCTGACCTCTGACTTCTAACTTCTTAGGTGTCCCTTACCAGATACTTATGTTGTTAATCATAGTCCAATAAGAATGTGCCGAAATGATTACATATCAATCTAACTTACAGTTGAAAGAGATTAGGCCAAATACACATATGTACTGATTAGATTAAATATAAGGCACAATTTTATGCTTTAGTATGCATTACTAGTTTCGACTCTTTCCCTTCTATTCGTACTGTATGATTAGGAGCTTTTATTTTACTCTGGCGCGCCGAGTAAGTTAGAATATGAAACTTACGGATACATATAACTGGAATTCCCTACCACCAGCTTCAATGGCAACACTGATTGGCTGATTAGCTACAGCCTTTTTCAAGGCTAACTCATCATAGGCAGGAACCTGTTCGTAGTCATCAATTGAAACAACTCTAGCATTTTTCTGTGAGACAAGACAGCAGAGAAAACTATAAGTAATAATTGGAGTGAGAAATATTACAAGCAGTTGTTAATTCATCAAAAAATGAAGACTAACTAACCTTGTATTGATCACATTTACCATCAACGCCGCGATAGGGATAATCCTCATCGCTGTCAATACCACCATTGTTTATAATGAACTCAAAGGCATATTCCATAAGTCCGCCATCGCAACCTGCATTAACTGTTCTGTCACAGTCAACTAGTTCTTGTTCTGATAGTGAAACAAGCTCTCCTGTGACTATCTTGTTAATCCCTTCCACTGCAGCAATTGCTGAAAAAGCCCAGCAGCTACCTTCATTTAAAAAAGAGAAAAAGAGTAGACGATTACTTATCGATTATCCAAAACGGTGGTCTTCTCGCTGGAGTTGAACTCCTTACCAACTCAACCAACCTTCATTAAAAATAAATAAGTAATTGACATTTTCACAGTTAGCTGAGTCGGTAATACAAAATTTACTCATTTAGAGACATTTCATGTGTAGTGTCTACCTTAAGTCCTTAACCATAATGTAAAAAACACAAGGGGTCTGTTTGATAAAAAATAAGTTATCTTATAGCAGATAACTAATAGTAGATAAGTTAATTATTAAACTTGCAGGGATTGGAAAAATTAACGGTTAAACTAGATAATAAATATGAAATGACATAAAAAAAATATGTTTAATATTTCACTTTTTTCAATTAAAATAACAAAGGTAAAATTGAGAGGAAAAAACAATAAGTTTTAAGCTATATGCTACTTGAAGTAGCTTATAAAAAACGCTATAAACTAATAAAAAAAATTATAAGCTCGTGAGAAAAATCGCTAACAAACATGTTTGTGTTGATCATATAAACTTTTTTTAGGGATGATCATATAAACTTATAACCTATAAGCTATCTATTTCAAAAATTTGGTCATATGAACTTAACACAAGGGATACTAATAAAGCTATAGATTTAATTCTAAAAAGTAGAGGTAATACACCCAAATAATTTCATTTATTTTACAAATTTTTTCTTGTTCTTTATTAGAATCTCTCCGGTGGTTGGTGTGGAAGTCTAGCTGGGATCCCTTCCCCTAGAACCAACCTCTATTGGTAAATATTTCATAAATGTATCATAATCATATCACTAGAAGCCTTAAAATAACTTGAAAAAGAATATATATCTGTCTCATGATATAAATTATTTTAGCAAACAATATTATCTAAGTTTATATGCTTTATAATATCAATAAAGTTTAATTTTGTTTTGTATTACACTTTTAATTATTGGTTTATCTCTTTTTCCAATTTTTGTAACCTCTCTTTCTCACATTAGTTATTAATAAATGAAATTAATGAAAGATAATTTAAAAAAGTGGAATAATTCATAATTTTATAAATCACTCTATGGTGCTACCTTTTTAGTTTATTTCCTAAAATATCTCTAAAAATACCTGCTTAATATGATTGATTGAATGCATATGCAAAAAAAATTATGTCGATGTAAAGAAATTAATCTCCATTTTTTTTGACAAGTTTAATAAATGACTTGTAATGTGCCAATGTGGTGGAGGAAGTAACACGTAATAAATATAAATATGGACTTGATATTTTTGAACATCAAATAATTTTTTTACAAAAATTTATACATTAGAACCTACTATTTTTTTAAAAAAATTGCCACTCAAATCATATGTTTATAAATTTAAATATGTGTTTGGTCTCTACAAGCTTTTAGTTTCCATAAACATAATTGTTTTTCGTCTTGAAAATATAAAATTATATCAATCTAAGCAGTCATATTAACAATGTTCTACTACGATTCATGAAATATTAAAATCTCAATCAAGTTTGTCCTCATTCAAAATCTGTCATCAAATGCTGGAATTATTCACTTAGGTTCAAACTCATCCTAAATATTATCAACTTAATGTCACTTTAGTCCCTACAATTACTTGTTCTCGTTGTAACAATCTAATGGTTTAGTTGCGAGTATATTTTATGTGGAATCTCAAATTCGAACTCCGGTCACTATGTTCTCCTTTTCCGTGTGTATTTATTTGAGATCAGTTGTAAAAAAAAAAACCAAAAGAGTCCCTTCAATCACTAATTGAAGAACGAATTTAATTTAAATTTTACAATTTCAAAAAATCATTTTAGAATATCAATATTTAATATACTCTTACAATTTTAGTACAAAATTGAATATTTACTCTAATAAAGTGAATGATGGACTAACATAAGACAATAGTTAAACATGATATAGGAGTAGAACAGAACTTACCACAACTTCCTTGGTCTTTGACTTGGACCACAGCACCTTGATTCCTCCAATCAACAGATTTGGGAAATTTGTCACCAACACTTGGAGCATAACGATTGCTCCTGGTCTTTGTCCTTGCCATCATCATTCCAATTGGGTCAATCTTGGTTCTCAAGTATCTAGACCGGTACTCTTCGTTGCTAAGATGAGCGAACCGGTTCAACCCAACCTTGTATGTTCTGTTCTCAGCATTGTGTTCGTCGATGAACCTAAGGTTGTCTTTGAAGATTTCAAATCTCTTATCCTTTTCGCTTTCGTCTATGTTGTTATTGAGCTTTCCGTGTTTCACGAGCCACTCCTCGTACATAGTCTTTACCTCTCCGTTACTACGCCATGAAGATTTGTCTGCGTGGGTTTTGTCATAGGAAATGATAGACATGTCCAAGGCAAATGTTGCAGTGAAGAGCGTGAACACGATCAAGATCACTAACATTGGTGATCTATTAGAATTAGAACCCATGTTGCGAAGAAAAGTGTTCTAGAAAAAAGGAAAATGAGAATGAGGTGGGAATTGAAACACAGTTTTGAGAGATTGGGGAAAGTGGACCTAACCTCTTTATAAAGACAGAACTAGAGATGAGATGATGACTTGGATGAAGTTAAAAATTTGGAAATTCTTGTTTACCCATCAATAAAAGGTGGGTAATACTAACTATGTTGAGTTGGCCCAATTAAAACAATGTATTTATATAACATTAAAAATAATAGAAAACAAACAAATAACTTTGATTGGTGCCAACTCAGCATAGGTTGTGTTACCCACCTTTTATTGATGGGTACCCAAGTTGTCACCTTAAAAATTATGACAACTTTAATTATTTGATTCTTGGTGCATAATATGCATATGAATGGCGAGGCAATTGAAATAAATTAAATAATGTATTTATTTATAGGGTTAAATAATATTTACCCTTGTCATTTATGTGAATTTTGATTTAACCGGTAAAAATTTAAAAATATTAATGAGAGCACGTGTATTAAAATTTAAAAATATTAATTTAACCGGTAAAAATTTAAAAATATTAATGAGAGCACGTGTTGAAAATTTAACCGGTAAAAATGTTAATGTTTTTTTGACGAACGGTAAAAAATATTAAAATTGTTAGGTCTTTTTTATTTATGTGTGTAAATTTTGAATGTTATTGTCATTTTGTCTATTTACAAAAAAACGATAACTACAACTGTCAAAAATAAAATAAAATAATGAGATCACATGTATTTTATAAACTTGTTTATTTTCTTCATAAAAACATTTTCAATGTTACTATTATTTTTTTAGTGAAGACTTGTTTAGGTCCTTCATAATTTTTGTGTATATAATAATCTCTGACATTTTTATATTGATGACAAGTTAATCTCTGACTTAATTTAAAGGATAGGCTAATTTGTCATCGGTATAAAAATGTCATGAACTACTGTCAATTTTACTTTTGTCAAGAATCAAAATGACCTGTGCGAAAATTGTCAAAAGATATGTTACTGTTAAATTTTCATTATTTGTTATATATATCCAAATTATAGTCCTCTTATTCTAAGTATCAAAGATACTCATCAATTAAACATTGTTTAAAAAAAATCTTCAATTTAACATCTCACACTCTCAAAAGAGAAAAAAAATTAAAGCTGATATTTTTTGAAAAAAAGAGTGTTTCTCAAGTTCTCATGACATCTAACACTAACATTCATGTATCTAATGAGGTATCTCTTAGAAGTGTAAGCACAATGTTGAATATGTAAAAAGGGTGACCTATATACCTAATATTTTAAGGTTTTAGGTGAAGAAGTGATATCTCTCCCTCTTATGGTCATAAAGCATTGACTTGCTATTGCTAGGGCGCTCCATTGGACTTTACAACGCCCTAGTTCAGTTTGGCATGGGAGCGGGTTTGAGATATTTGTGTTAGATCATTGTACCGAAAGTCTTGTTAGCAGTGTAGTCAAGAGACATCTTTTGTTGGTAATAACAACAATGCAAGTATAGGATGTGTGAGACTCATACTTATGGGGAGATTGTTGGGTTCAAGTGTGAGTGGTTTAGTCTCACAACGGCTTTGAATGGGTGTAGTGTTGAATATATAAGAGATGTAACTCATATATCTAATGCTTTAAGATTTTGGGTGGAGATGTGGAGGCTCCCTCTCTTATGGTCTTGGGGCATTGATTTGTTGTTACTCCCGATGCTCAAATGGAATCCCCAACAAGTAGTATTAGAGCTCTGGTTCAGCTTGGAGGGGGGAGTAGGAGTGGGATTCTAGTGTTTAGATCAAATATAGGATTTGAGAACTCATAGCTAGGGAGGATTATTGATTTCAAGTGTGAGTGATTAAGTTCCACATTGATTATTAATAAACAAAATATTTCATATAAGAGATATGAATCATGTAGTTAATGTCTTAAGGTTTTGAGTGAAGATGTGACGTCTCCCTCCCTCCCTCCCTCCCTCTAATTTAAAGACTATGTAAAGTTTCCCTCATCTTCACTTAGATGCAAGATGGTTAACATCGCTAGTTGACTATGTGGAATCGTACAATCATGAGTCTATGCATTAATTTCGAGTTGACTCGATTGTAAACTTAAATTTTAGTAAACTATCAATGAAAGGTAAAATCAGATAAATGTAACAAAATTTTATTTCTTATTTTTCTTCTTAATTTTTGCATTCAAATCATTTTTTTGTTAGTTTAATTAATTTTATTCAAGAATGTTTTTATAATTAAATTGAAATTTTATATTATTGATTCGTTTATTATAGTATATATGTCATGTATATGTTTTATTTTTAATATTATTTTATTTTAATAGAAAGTGAACTCGAATGAGGCTACAAGACTTAGACAAGTGTTACGATTTGATTTCGCATTAGAAAATCTGAGTTTGATTAAACTCTAGATTTTGACAACGGTCTATATTTAAATTATGGTAGATATTGATATTGATCATATCTCCTTCATTAGACAGACATATGAAAATATATGTACAAATTTTCTAGTAAAAATTGTGGTGAGTGTTTGTATGGGGTAAAAACATGTACTCGTTGTAGCAAAAAAACATTTATATATACACGTCATATTAGATTATAGATGTTGCTCTTTTAAAATGTTTTACAACCTTGTTTGAGGTAGCAGACCTCGTGCTCTCCTAATTATAAAACAGTCATCCAAAAACTGATTAAGAATTAAATATTTTTTATACATAAAAAGTCCAACAAATTAACACCCACACAAAATACCAAAATAGCTCGGAAACATTCATTCATAGAATTAAGCTTTTTCTCGGAACTTGTTTTATTAGCAAAACTCAGCACCTACTCCTTTTTAAAGGAGAATAGCATTGAAAATTACGTTAAGAGAAAGAAAAAAACCGTCTAGAACTAATTTTATTATTGTTTTTGATAAAACCATTCAACAATATCTCAATAAGATGATGGTATGGTATAACTTGTCTCTTTAGTGTTGATGGGGACAACACACAAGATTTGGTGCCGGAGAAAAGCACACAGTTTGACACACTAATAAATCTCAGTCGTTGATATTAGAAGAGACAGTTTAAATTACACATCAGTTTAACACAATTGAATAATCTCAACCGTTGATTTAAATTAGACAGTTCAAATTTGTTACAGTGTCCTGCGGTAACAAAAGGAAAACCAAATCCCTTGAAGACGATGGAGTAAGGGCACTTGCAAGTTTCACATTTGGCCAGGGTTATAAAACCAAGAAAAATGTTGATTGATCTAATTAACAAATTAGAATTTGGATTACATGCATTCAGTGCATATCATTGTTGTTTTGGTTTTAATTGTCCGGTCTTAAACCGTTGGTGAAAATATTTTTGTTACACTGCTACTTAGTGAATATATAATGTAGGCAAACTTGTACCAAAAAAAAACGTGAGGAGCTGATCTCAAGTTGATGTTCTAGATTGAGTAATGTGTGCAAATGCGAGCTTTTTTGACTGCAATTGGATGCAGAGATACCGTACAAAGAGATGATCACTAACTCATCAATAAACCATTCAAGACTCAACTTGCCTCAGTAACTCACTTTGATTCAAGTTATTTAGGGTTATATTTAAATATTCACGTTTTTATAATTTTGGGTTATATTTAAAACTTGTATCTCTCCATCCAATTGCTGTTAATGAAGTAATATTCACGTTTTTATAATTTAGGGTTATATTTAATAAATATCAGTCGTCGACGGTTACGTTGTGGACGACGACGGTTACGTTGTGGACGATGCTGGTTCAGTTTTCTTCTTCAACAGAAACAAATGGTTCGTCTTATTGCACAATCTCATTTAAGTTAACATTCGTAGTTGAAGAACTAGCACTGTTTAGATGGGAAATGATGGAACACCAAGTGCGTGCTAGTTATTCATATAATGAACTCACTCAAGTGTATTCAATATGCTTAAACCATTCTTTAATTGTATTCAAATCTTGCTTTTGTCTATCACTCGTGGTGAATCAATCTTTTAAATTTTTTGTAATGATTCTTTTTATTTTTATTCAGGTGTCTCTTACCTGTTTCTGATGTAACTTGATTTTTCTCTTTAGCACACCTTGTGCGGGGACAATAAAGAGGTTTGTTTAATAAAATTCTATTTTGGCTTTTTCAAAAAAAATATGCTTAAACCAAACAAATTACTAATAACTCGTCAGAAAACCCTTAAAAAATAACTCGGCTGAAAAATAACAAATTACTATGAAATCATTGTTGTTGTTTTTTTTAGCAAAAAAAATTGTTGCGTTGGCAAAATTATTTAAAAGAGACACCATTCTTTAAATCATCATGTACCGATATCTCCCTGGCGCCCTCGACGGAAGACCATTTCATTAATCACTTCGCCTCTTTGAGCCGCGTGCTTGGGGGGCTGTGTACCGTCATCTTATTCCTCTCAGGACACGCGGCAGCCTTCCCCGACAAGCTGGATCCCGCTCCCCACGTGCCCGCCACGTGGGCGTGGTCAAAGCCCCGCTGTAACATTTCGGATAGATGAAGGGCCCCGATAGCGCATCCGGGGCAGGCTGTCCACGTAGAAACCCGAACTAACAGTCCTATTTGGACCTGTTTGCTAGGTCTCCCCCCACGTTCCCATCGTGGGCCGAAATCCCCGGGGAGGAGGACCAAGTCACAGCACCAGGTGGCTTGGGAATCCCGAAAAGATCACCCCACTTCCCCTAGGTCAAGGCAAGTATAAAAGGAGCACGGAACGCTCCCCCAAGAGATCACATTCATTATACAGAAAAACCTAGAACCAAACTCTTGAGTCCATCGATCGCTCAGGGGGTTGGTACCATTGTTCTTTTAGCAGGAACAGTTGGCGCCCACCGTGGGGCCCGATAAAACGTTCCCAGGCCTTAGCTTTCCTAACCTTACTCTCAGATAAGCCAAATCATCCATTTCGTAATGGCCGGATCCCGAAACAACGCCGCCGATCCAGACGCCGTTACCGCCATGCAGCTCCAGCTTGAGGAGCTGCGTCAACAGAACGAGGCGCTTCAGGCCTCCATCCAAACTCTTCAGCAACAACGACACCAGGAGCAACAAGACGACCAGGAAGGTCCAGAATTAGAGGACCCCCAACCTCTATCCGCCGAGATTTGGAACGCTCCAGTCCCCCCCCCCCACATCTCGCTTCATTCGATGGGAAGTCGGATCCCACCGAACATCTGACGGCGTTCAACACTCAAATGGCGATTATAGGAGCGACAGACTCCTTGAAATGCAAGCTGCTCGCAGGAACCCTCAAGGAGGCGGCCCTCCGGTGGTATATGGGTGTGCCCCATTTTTCCATAACCATCTATCCCGATTTTGCAAGGCGGATGGTACACCCAGTTTAGTTAAATACATCCTGACATTCGTTTGCAATCGTCATTTTATTTGCTCTATTATCACCATATAATGTGTAAAACGTAATTCTGTGAAATGTTTTGCATTGCTCACATCACTACTGAGTGTCCAGGTACTATGGTTGTATCACACGACACCCCACTCATCTTTAAAAGAGACGCCGTTCAGAATGATTCGAAGGTGGTCCCCAGGAATATGAAAGAAGGCGATTTGGTCCTACGACAGGTTGTGGCGCCAACTAGGATGGGAAAGCTCTTTCCAAATTGGGAGGGGCCCTACAGGGTACGAGAAAAGCTGCCCGACGGCGCCTATAAGCTAGAGGAATTGTCAGGAAGCGCAGTTCCGAGAACATGGAACGCCGTTCATTTAAGGCACTATTACAGTTAGTTTATTTTTTGATAAATTTGTAATTCGTTTACATTAATTTCGAATAAAGTTTTGGGGCGGCACTCTTTTCCCCTGCAAGGGCAAGGGTTTTTAACGAGGCGCCTCAGTTCTACATTAAGCATTCTTACATGCGATGTCATTCTTGTTATTGTTTTGAGGCGATAAGACCCCTGTGGCGCTAAGACCTACAACTTGAGGCGCTAAGACCCCTGTGGCGCTAAGACCTATCACTAAAAGGCGATAAGACCCCTGTGGCGCTAAGACCCATGTGGCGCTAAGACCTACAACTTAAGGCGGTAAGACCCCTGTGGCGCTAAGACCTACTGTTTTGAGGCGGTAAGACCCCTGTGGCGCTAAGACCTACAACTTGAGGCGCTAAAACCCCTGTGGCGCTAGGACTTAGAACTTGAGGTGCTAAGACCCTTGTGGCGTTAAGACCCACAACTTGAGGCGGTAGGACCCCTGTGGCACTAGGACCTATCACTAAAAGGCGAGGCCCTACCACAATAAAATGACTTTAGGTCTTTATAAAGACTTGGTTAAGATTCCACTAAGTTCCCTGATTAAGTTCAAACATCGCGCCCTAGGTGGCATAGACATGGTACATGTTTTCCAAAGTGGCCTGACGAGGTAGCGCAAAATCACGCCATAGGGAGTTCGGGATTGAAACAGTGCTCGGAGTGGAGACACTCCACCTAAGCTCCCGCCTGCTAAATTTCGTGATAAAAGTAAATATATAAAAAGCATTCCACTGAGATCATCATTCAGCTTAAATAGCCCATGAATCGCTCACTCAAAGGCGTTATCATTAAAAGGAAAAATGTTGGACTAAGATTAAGAGTTCAAGTCGAATAAAAGGCGAAATAGAAGTGGGCGAAGTTGAATGCTTTTGTGTACCGCCAACTTCTTGGCGACATCGGTGTGTACCGCCAACTTCGTGGCGACATCGGTGTGACAACATTTACATCAATCACTTCGCCTCTTTGAGCCTTGTGCTTGGAGGCTGTGTACCGCCAACTTCTTGGCGACATCGGTGTGACAACATTTGCATCAATCACTTCGCCTCTTTGAGCCTTGTGCTTGGGGGCTGTGTACCGCCAACTTCTTGGCGACATCGGTGTGACAACATTTACATATGTTGGATATTTGGTTGTTGGCTTCATGTTTGCTAAAATCAAATATACAATCATGTGTGCGTCTTCAGAAGCTGGAAACAGTACTTCAGAAGCTGGTAGTTCAGACTTCAGAAGCACTGTTCATCAGAAGCTGAACTTCAGAAGCACTGTTCATTAGAAGCAGAACTTCAGAAGCAATGTTCATCAGAAGCTGCATTTCAGAAGCACGTTCAGAAGCTGGTTTTCTGCGTCCAGAAGCTGCATTCTTTCTTGTATCTTGGAGCTGTTTTATTTTCTCACATTATCTTTTGAAGATTTAATTGATGATTTATCCAAGCTGCATTTCTAGAAGAAAAAAGAATTTCGCAAGATATTTTCTAAAGATTGAATTCAATTATTTGTGAATATATTTTCAAAGAAATCTTTGGAAAATATATTTCTGGAAAATAAATTGCTTCTATTTGTTTCTAAAGAATTCTGAGAATATATCTTTGAAGGATTTGCTTCAAGAATTATGTTGTTGCTGAAGCTATAAATAGAGGACGCTGTCATTGAAGAAAATCAACTCAACTGAAGTCAGTTTTAATAGAGTTATCGCGGTGATTTTCGGAGTTGACTCACTAATTTTATTTCACGACTAAACTTTTAATTTTTCAAGAGAAAATGGGAAAAAGTTCTAAATTACCACAATTTTAAAGATTTAGGGTTCGGGGGTTAGTTACGCTTAGGGAAGGTGTTAGCACCCTAAACGTTCGTAGTATTCTACGAGAACCTCTTGATTTTATTTATTTATTTTGGCTATAACTTGCTTATATTTTTTAAAAGAAAAGAATGAATTAGAGTAGTGAGAAAAAATTGTTTTTTTTTTATTTTTTATGATTTGGAAGGACATGGTCCTTTGCCTACGTACCCGTGAGGGATCAAAACCTCGTAGTTCGGGGTAAAAAAGCCGATTGATTTGTTTTTGTATTTTTTCGTTTTTGAAAAAGTTTAAAAGATAAAATAAGGCCAAGTGGCAAAAAGATTAAAATTTGTCTGTATTTTTTTATTTTTTGAAGATGATTAAAGTGTTATTAAAGTTGATTAATGATTATTTAAGAAAATAAAAGAGAAAAAAGGGCACTTGATTGAAAATCAAGGTTTGTTTAAGAAAATATTTTTTGAGTTTTTGATTATTTGCATGTTTTTGTTGTTTTTTGATAATGAACTAAGACTAAAAACATAACTAAGAGCTAAACGCGAGGAATTTCTGTGGTGACGTTGGATCACCACGAAATCCTTTTGAAATTAAACTAACCTAATATTTTTGTTTTTTTTGTGAAGCAAAATAAGTAGATAAAATAAAAGGACACATGCATGATTTCTTCTCATTTATAATTACATTGGTCCTAGATACATTCTAAAGCTATGCAATAAAAGGAAAATAAATGGCGGATAAAACTAACACGACCAAAAATAAAGATGCATGAGATGATTGTTAAATATGAGTAAATAAAATGGTAAAATAAAAAAAATATATTACCTTTTTTTAGAAAACAATTACTACCTTTTGTTTTTTGGTTTGGCTGGTGGTTTTGGTATGGTCTGTTATTTTTGGGTGAGGGTGAGTTTGTGAGGTTCGGTTTTGGGGGGAAGGTGAGTTTGTGAACCGGTTTTGATTTGTGTTTGTGATGGCTTGGTCGTGTTTGTGGTGGCTTGGCCGTGTTGTGATGTTGTAGGTGTTTGTGATTGGCTTGGTGTTATTTGTGATTTTGGTTTGTTGGTGTTGTTTGTGATTGTGATGGTTTGTTGATGATCTTGGACTGATGGCAATTGGTTTTTTCTTTGGTTGCTGACTGAATTTTTTTTCTTCCCCTTGGTTGCTGGAGCGTGTGCCTTTATATACACATTGGGGGTGGACTTTTGACAATAAGGAGACAAGGATTAAATCCCCATCAAATGAGATTAAAGCCATTAAATCACATATGTCAAAGCCATTAAATCATATATGTCAAAGCCATTAAATCAAACATTTGACCTTGACCTCTGACTTTGGACTTTGGATAGATTTGATTAGCAATAAAGACCAAAAAAATAACCATTAAGAATAAAAATAAAAACAAAACAGAATAAATGAAAAATAAAATAAAAATAGAAAAAATCCGAAAATTAAATAATTAAAAAAGAAAAAGGAAAAAAAACTTAAGTAAAATAAAATAATAATAAAACTGAAAAAAAAAGTCGCCTTCGGAACCCTAAATGAGGTATTTTAAAATACCTCTCTGGCGAAATTTCGTCTGAAACAACGAAAGATTCCGAACCAAAAAGACGAGTAATAAAAGAATTTTAGGTAAAAAATTGGGGTATGACAAGAGTGTTTTTAGGTGTTGAGTTTGTAAGCTTTATGCTTTGTTTTTGTACACCACTCAAGTGTTTAGAGTTGGTTGTTTTTTTATTGAGTTGTAATTCACTTGAAGCTTTTAAGCAAAAGTGATGTATTGAGTTTTTAGGAGAGTGTCTCCATCTTTGTTTGATTTGTTAGAGTCTGATAATCACTGGGGCAGTGATTGACTAAAGGAAGTGAGAGGGGTCTCAGGTCTAGGAGTTCCTAGGTTGAAATCTATACGGGTAGTGATTAAGTGAGAAGGCTGTGAAACAGGGGCTGTTGTCATAGGTCTTTGAATTGATACTATTTAGTGGATTTCCTTCATGGCTTGGTAGCCTCCAGATGTAGGGGTGGTTGTCACCGAACTGGGTTAACAAATCATCTGTGCCATTTTACTTTCTGTCTTTTATTTCTGTTATTCTGCTTCTGAACTATTATACTCTGTTCTACTCTGTTTTACGGTTCAGAACCAGTCCTGCCAGGAATTTCAATTGGCATCAGAGCAAACACCCTGCCTGTATTTGGGTGAGCTCCAGGGAAGGTTTTTCTGGCATAATGGACTCAGAAGGAGAATTAACTTATGAAGAACTTCTTGTCTCTTTCAAAGAACTATACAAGATGTATATAAATCAGAAGAAGGCTGTCAGTCAACTACATGCTGAAAGAAGTGACCATCTAGCACAAATTTCTGAGCTCAGTGATAAGGTAACCCAACTGAACTCTCAACTTGAACATATGAAGAAGCAAGTCAGAATGTTGAACACTGATACTGATATGCTTGAAGAGATTTTGGAGAGTCAGAACCAAGGGAAACCAAAAGGAATTGGGTTTGATGATAGGACCTTGAACAAACAGCAAAATCCAACTAAAAAGGTCAGTGCAGCTGTTGAAATATGTGATCCAATGATGGGCAAACCTATGATGGAACATCAAAACCAACCTCAGGGATCTAAGAGCAAGAGGGCATCTCATCCTTGGGTATGTCATCACTATGGTAAAAAGGGGCACATAAAGCCTTTCTGTTACAAGCTGCATGGATACCCCAAACACTTTCAACAAAGAAAACCTCATGTTCAATCAAAGGTCAGCCATACTTTTGTTCAAGTTAGAAAAGTGGAACCAGTTGTGAACAAAAGCAATGTCAAGAAAGAATGGAGACCTAAAGGGGTGAATGCCATTGGAACTAAAATGATCCATAAGAGTAAGTCTGTTGAAGGTGGTAATGTAACTAGGAACAAGGCCCTCTTAGTATCTCATGGGAACAACAAAGGTGAAAGTATTGACAAGAGTAGAATAAAGAATTTTGCTCTTATGAATGCAAGACACAAGAGAACATCTGATGCAACACATGTGAAGATAATCAAAGATGATAATGTTAATGCTTAAATGGATGTTGATGATGCAACTGTGTCCCCCTCTAAGGTTGTTGTTGATAACCCTGAATCTACCCCATCCAAGTCTGATGTGGGTTCTGATGTGGAGTCTGATGATGAACCCATTGGAAATAGGCTTGAACAAAGTGTAGCAAAGAGAGGAAAGGTTGTTGTTGCTGTCAGCAGGCCTACTCCTGTTGCTAAGAAGAGTGTTGTTGTTGGACCATCTAAAGGAAGGAGCCAACTGGGCCTTTGTCTTTTTTAGGAGTTATAGCAAAATCTGAGGACAAAGCAGCTTCTGATGCTTTGTCAGTTTGTGTTCTTCTGTGAAGACTCTGTGTGTGTTTCTTATCCTGATAATGGTTTTGATAATGGTGTTGTGATGGGTTCTGTTGGGTGATTCTGATGGTCTGAGAAGTGTCACTGATGTTACTTCTGTGTGTGGTTCTGTGGTATGCTAGTCTGTATTGGATGTTTATATCCTTTGTTTTTGCTCTGTTTAAGTGCATCTGGTCTGTATATGTTGTTTCTTACTTTTTCTGCTCCTGGTGATTCCTGGTTGTTTTGTCAAAATTGTTTGGCTAAAAAGGGGGAGAAAAGTATAGTTGTTTCAGAAGCAGTTCAGTTGTTCAGGGAGAGTTCTTGTGTGTCTGTTTCAGAAGCAGTGCAACAGTTCAGGGGGAGTTTCTGTTTGGTCCTGAATGATCTGTTTCAGGGAGAGAATATGTGGTTCCTGATCTGGAAGTGTTTTCTGATTAAATTCAGAATTGGAAGATGATTTGTTTCAGTAGCTGTGTGTTTCAGGGGGAGTGTGTGTCCTTAGAAGCTACTGCTGTATTTGTGTAACGTAGTGTTTATGCCGCTGCTGACTCTGTTGCTACGTTTGTGTTTTGTTCTTCATGGCTGTGCAATTTTAATGTGTGAAGAATTTGCTTGTTGTGTTATCTCTGTGCTCAAATTGATTTTAGCCAAAAATTTGCCAAAGGGGGAGATTGTTGGATATTTGGTTGTTGGCGTCATGTTTGCTAAAATCAAATATACAAGCATGTGTGCGTCTTCAGAAGCTGGTCCTCAGCTGTGCGTCTTCAGAAGCTGGAAGTTCAGACTTCAGAAGCTGGAACTTCAGAAGCACTGTTCATCAGAAGCACTGTTCATCAGAAGCTGAACCTTCAGAAGCTGCATTTCAGAAGCTGGTTTTCTGCGTTCAGAAGCTGCGTTCTTTCTTGTATCTTGGAGCTATTTTATTTCTCACATTATCTTTTGAAGATTTAATTGAAGATTTATCCAAGCTGCGTTTCTAGAAGAAAGAAGAATTTCGCAAGATATTTTCTAAAGATTGGATTTAATTATTTGTGAATATATTTTCAAAGAAATCTTTGGAAAATATATTTCTGGAAAATAAATTGCTTATATTTGCTTCTAAAGAATTGTGAGAATATATCTTTGAAGGATTTGGTTCAAGAATTATGTTGCTGCTGAAGCTATAAATAGAGGACGCTGTCATTGAAGAAAATCAACTCAACTGAAGTCAGTTTTAATAGAGTGTTTTTAGGTGTTGAGTCTGCAAGCTTTGTACTTTGTTTTTGTACACCACTCAAGTGTTTAGAGTTGGTTGTTTTTTTATTGAGTTGTAATTCACTTGAAGCTTTTAAGCAAAAGTGATGTATTGAGTTTTTAGGAGAGTGTCTCCATCTTTGTTTGATTTGTTAGAGTCTGATAATCACTGGGGCAGTGATTGACTGAGGGAAGTGAAAGGGGTCTCAGGTCTAGGAGTTCCTAGGTTGAAATCTATACGGGTAGTGATTAAGTGAGAAGGCTGTGAAACAGGGGCTGTTGCCATAGGTCTTTGAATTGATACTATTTAGTGGATTTCCTTCCTGGCTTGGTAGCCTCCAGATGTAGGTGTGGTTGTCACCGAACTGGGTTAACAAATCATCTGTGCCATTTTTCTTTCTGTCCTTTATTTCTGTTAGTCTGCTTCTGAACTATTGTACTCTGTTCTACTCTATTTTACGGTTCAGAACCAGTCCTGCCAGGAATTTCAACATTAATCACTTCACCTCTTCGAGCCTCGTGCTTGGGGGGCTGTGTACCGCCAACTTCTTGGCGACATCGGTGTGACAACATTTACATCAATCACTTCGCCTCTTCGAGCCTCGTGCTTGGGGGGTTGTGTACCGTCATCTTATTCCTCAGAGACACATGGCAGTCTCCCAGAACGAGCAGGACAGTTGCAAGGTCTGCCACATAAGCGGCCAGCAGGCCGCCAATTCTCGATGCGGGCTAATATTTCACCCCGCCTTGAGACATATGTTCATTCAGTCCGGCAAGGGGGCTCTGGAGGGTCACCCGCAACGCCAGAACCATACACCTCGTTCAACTCACTTCGCCTCTTTGAGCCTCGTGCTTGGGGGGCTGTGTACCGATATCTCCCTGGCTCCCTCGACGGAAGACCATGTCATTAATCACTTTGCCTCTTTTAGCCTCGTGCTTGGGGGGCTGTGTACCGTCATCTTATTCCTCTCAGGACACGCGACAGCCTTCCCCGACAAGCTGGATCCCGCTCCCCACGTGCCCGCCACGTGGGTGTGGTCAAAGTCCCGCTGTAACATTTCGGATAGATGAAGGGCCTCGATAGCGCATCCGGGGCGGGCTGTCCACGTAGAAACCCGAACTAACAGTCCTATTTGGACCCGTTTGCTAAGTCTCCCCCCACGTTCCCATCGTGGGCCGAAATCCCCGGGGAGGAGGACCAAGTCACAACACCAGGTGGCTTGGGAATCCCGAAAAGATCGCCCCACTTCCCCTAGGTCAAAGCAAGCATAAAATGAGCACGGAACACTCCCCCAAGAGATCACATTCATTATACAGAAAAACTTAGAACCAAGCTCTTGAGCCCATCGATCGCTCAGGGGGTTGGTGTCATTGTTCTTTTCGCAGGAACACATCAAAAGAATTAATATTGCCAATTTATTTAAAAGAGACACCATTCTTTAAATCTTCAAAAGAATTAATATTGTCAATTAAACACGGAAAATACCCTAAAAAAATATTTGAGGCCTTATTTACATGCCTATGGCTCATGCCACACAAACCTATATGACAACATCAACCTCAACTTAATATTGACCCTTCGTAACCAAACTTAATATCGACCCTATAGATAAATGAAGTCAACCTACTAATTAAAAGAAACTAGACTCTAACCCGTGCGATGCACGGGTTTTGTATAGCTTCATATATAACTATCAAATGACTATATTATTACTTTTATAGTTGTATTCAGTATTATGTTATCAAACTATCTCAAAAAGTAACAAAAATAAAAGATGGACTACAATAAAAATGACAAATCAAAAGAAAAAATATATACAAAAGCTAGCACCAAGAAATTGATCATAACCGCAAAAGTTGTTAATCGAAAGAAAAAAATAAGGAAAAGGAATTGTTATTTAGTAACCGAAAGAAAAAAAAATAAAAAGGAACGTCACGTGGTAATTGAAATAAAAAATAATAATAATAAAAA
Source organism: Medicago ruthenica (assembly GCA_018208015.1). Classification (NCBI taxonomy): domain Eukaryota; kingdom Viridiplantae; phylum Streptophyta; class Magnoliopsida; order Fabales; family Fabaceae; genus Medicago; species Medicago ruthenica. The sequence continues at coordinate 91,146,505 of CM031373.1, read as the reverse complement.
GGAACCGCTAATAATGAAAAGGAACCACTATCAAAAAAGGAATTGCAATGGCGTTAGTGACTTTTAAAAAAATGACATTTTCATGTGTTATCTGATTCAATTCCTTGCATATTTTTTTTTTCATAAAAATTAATTAGGTCCGTCAAAAAGGGTGGTGTTATGGTTATTAGGTTCAATTGCAAGATGGTGAGAGAGATGAAAGTGAGTGAGAAATGATTTAGGAATTGTGAGATTGAAAGAAAGAGGACCCGAGATTTGTGTTGAATACACAACATTGAAACAATCACATGTCATAAAAAACATCAGTACCTTGGTGGTAAGAGTTGTGAATTGAAAGCATGTGGTACCTGGTTCGATCCCCATCCGAAGTTTTTTTCATAAATTTTTATAACTAAAAAGTATGGCTAATCATTAGGGTTAGAGCAACACTACTTAACATTTAGTATGAAAAAAAGAATAATGAAGAAAAAGCTAAAATTCACACAATCACATAACAAAATCAATAATTTTCAAACTCTAATGTCAAGGATTCAAAATTAACAAAATTCAGACAATCAATATCAACATTGGTCATAATTTTGGGTCAATTCGATGAAAGATGGTGTGAATCGGTGAGAGAAAGCGAGTTATCGGCAATGACATTTACGGCAGTCAGTTGTTGGTGAGGTGGCAGTTGCGGCGGCGTGATGTGTGTGGATCAGTGAGAGAAAGTGATTTTCCGGCGGTGGCAGTTACGGCGGCATGTGTTGTTGAAGTGGCAGTTGCAACGGTGGCGGGATGTTGTTATTGGGGTCACCGGCGGCGGTGAAAATGAAGTTGAATCGCATGATGTGTGTGAATGACGTTCAATTAGTGTTCAAATGATGTTGGAATTCAGGGTTGTGAGAATGACTTAAAGTGAACTCGCATTTGTGCTAGATAAATAAAATGAAAGCAACTATAAGTCACAAAAAACTTTAATGATCTAGTGGTAATGGTTGTGATCTACCAGAACTTGGTCTGAGGTTCAACTCGTAGGGTTAGCTATTTTAGGGTTGCAAAAGTGTTTATCAGACTGCCTAGGATTTATATATAAGTGATCAAATGTACTGTTGTCGATTTGAGGATTAATCTGATAACTGGCTCAAAAGATTTGAATCATGGAGATACCTTAAGACATTTATCGGGGGTAAATTAAAAAAAAAAATCCTAGTTAAAGTGGGTCAGGAAATAAAACTCAATGATATTCTTCAAAGCTTTGATTCTCCCTCTAAATCCTTACAATACCATACCTTACCTTTAGTAGCAATTTTAAAATCTTAACCACTCTCTTAAAATGGTGATTAGCATTTTCTTTAACACTTACATTTTCTTTCAAATTTAGTTTTATTTTTATTTGAATTTGAATCTATGTCAGAAATTGGTGAAAGATTACAATCAATGGACTACTATACATTTATGAGTGTGGACCATCAAAACAATCAGTTTCCATGCCTTCATTCAAAAACAATGGAAGAACATGTAGGATTAACTTGAGACGTAGTCGAAGACGTGCGTAAGACACAGAGAACCTTACTTATCATGAAATCCGATATATCAGTATATCACACACCTCCCCAGTAAATTGTTGGCAATTCAGGTAAGTCACACAAAATTCAGTCTTTATCATCAAATTGAAGCTCATCAACTACCACGACGAAATTAGGTCCAAATTCAATTGACTCATTAGTTATTGAATAAAAATTGATGAAAAAAATTATTCTTAAAAAAATATCATATGATCTCATTATCTGAATTACAAGAAGTAATATTAAATCTGTTAATAATTTTTTTTTAACGTGTACACTTTAGAGGAGATAATTAATTTATCTTCTTTATACATTATTTAGTTGTACTTACTTATTCCTAAAACTGTCAATTATTTGTCCCTCCAAACTTGGCCCCAACTCACATATTTGGGAGGCCAAAAATTCTAAAGGTTGCTCAATAGACCCTCGGTTTGTTCAAAAGTCATTCAATTTATTACAACGTATCTTTTGATAGTACAAATATATCGAAACATATCTTTCTATCATTTTTTTTATCCAAAATACAATGAAAGCTACGGTATGATTAGCTTTTTTTGAGAGTTGAGCAACCACGAGAGCATTTAGAACAAATTTTAATTTTTTTTTTATGTTGCCTCAATGCCTTGCTTAAGTAAACCTAAGACAAAAGGCCACAAAACTAAATTTGGCTCACAAGCCCAACCTTATAACTCAACATATTTTTTTCCATTAAAAATATAAAAAGTTTCCTTAAAAAATAAACACATTCCCATATACTTTTTTACATAATTTTCTTTATGAAAACTTTGTTCCCCAAAATATGTTTTTCGAAAATAAAATTTCCAAAAGAAGGGTCTTGAATACCCCTTCGGTACATCCACAAAAAAACAATGACAATAGAATGATGCAAAACAACTTCTCTCAACAGTGGTTTCATAATTAAAAATTTGCTTGGATATCCGTTCTACAACCATTTCTCGTGTCCCAAAAAACATTTACTGTGAATTGTGAATTTTGTGAAGGTAATGTATGTTTGGTTTTGTGATGATAATAATTGATTTTGAGTTAATTGATTTTGTAAAATTGATTTAAAATAAAAGTAAGCTGAATATAAAGTGATTTATGTAAAAATGAATTTAACAATAAGTTTAAGACTTAAATTTATCGTACAAGCAAAATCAATTCTCTTTTAAATCATCTAAACATGATAAAATTAATTTTACAACCTCTAGAAATCGCTTTTGACCCTCCATTTTTTTGAGTATCTTTTGACCCTCCAAAATTGAAACAAAAAATATGCTAAGTTTTATAGCTTCGGCAAAAACGTGTGTTCCTGGCCACTTCCAAACACACGCTAAGAGGTTTAATAAGCGGGGTTCTAGAGTTTGAGGCTTATTTGATAGTTTTACTTCTTTAGTTAAGATAAAAAAGTTGTACAATAATAAAGAATATTTTGATTAAAAATAAGTAATACAGTTCAAAATTTGAAAAAGTAATTTTAAATAAATTTTAAATATTTTGCTTCAAGAGGAAGATAGTAATTTTAAATATATTTTTTTAATACTCTAGAGTTTTCTTATATATTAGTACATGTAGACAAAATTAATTTAAAATTGAAATTCTATTTAAAATAATTAAGTATAGAAAATATTATGACATGAAATAATTCTCATCTCAGATACTATTAGAGGCCGACGTGCTCCACCGTCTTAAAACATAACCAACTTCTAAAGAGTTACGAAGTCGTTCCTATTTTCAGTGATCTCATTTGAATCTGGTAGACGCCATTTCTTATCTCAGGTTTAGTCACTCTAAACACACCAGAATATCTTGTAACTAACTACGCGAAATCCAACTAGATAATATAGACAAAGGTTGAGAAAAGTATAGAATGAAAAGGTATAGAATGGAGTGCATGCAATATGCTCGCAGGTTTGGTTAATGACATAGGTAATCCCTCTTAATATAAGAAAAGAAGATGTTGTGGAAAACTCGAAAATGCCCTAAGCTAATATTCTGCCACGTCGCACATTAAGGGCCAATTCATGTCTAAAAAATGCTTTTTGTAACTTAATGACATCACTTAACTATAGTGATGTCATGTAACTGAACATGTTGTCTGGCTTTCCCAATCTCTCACGTGTATGTAACTTAGCCATACCATTCTAACTAAACTAAGATTATTTCATTTGGGAGGGAAAGGTAAATGTACAACTTTTTTTCAAATCAGCTATCCATCAATCAAACCTACATCATTATCAATATTTTGACTATAACTTCAACTTACACTACCAAACATTTCCAATCTCTGCAAACTTTTGCTTTCAAGCCAATTGATACTGTCTCATCTTTGTTATGGTAAACAACTCTTCCCATTGTCACAACTGTACTGTTTACTTCACTTTGATTTTAAAAAAAAACAACAGATTTTTTTTCTGGTAAAATGTTCAGATGTTCAATAGTTCAGATGTTAATGTTCAGATTTTGTGTTTTTGTTCTTCTACTTCATCATTTTATTTGTATATCTGCTCTCAGATCTTAGTTTTGTTCTTCATTTTTTCAAATCCTTATTTTTCAACCTCAACCTGCATTAACATATGCTTTCTGATGCTGCATTCAGTTTGCTTTATAGATTTGTTTTTGAGTTTATGACAACTAATGAATACAAATGTTGGTTGAAGCTCAGTTTTTGTTTCAGTTTTCTGCACATTTTTTGTTTCAGTTTTCTGCACATTATGACAACAAGGATTCATGTCTCCACTACTTTAATGATATTGTTGTTCTTGGATTTTTTGTTTCATTTTTTGTTTTAGTTTTCTGTCCTTTTTTTTTTACCATAATAACAAGGATTCATGTCTCCACTACTTTAATGACATGAGATTCTTGGATATTTGTTTGAGTTTTATTATTTACCTTTATTCAGTTTCACTATCTGTTGAAGTTGGCTTTCCCTATTAATATATCAAAATCACATTTGGGTCACAATGTTTTTACAAATTTATGACACCATTCAGATTGTATACTAACTATATTTCATCTTATTTTCTTATTGCAGAAAATGTCCAGGCCATTCGAATTCATTGGTGATATCACATAGAAAAAAGATTTTTGGAAGCTGGCTATTAGAGTGAAGGACAAATGCACTGTTGCCAAAGATGGAAAGGAACATTTGGAGTTGCTTATTGTGGATGCTAAGGTCATATAATATATTTCTAATGATACCTTCCTGGTTTAACTTAACAAAATTATGTTATAATAGTTTTTTTTTCCTTTGTAGGGTAATGACATTCAAGTTATTATTCCTACTACATACAAAGTTGTTTATGACCAAATCCTAGAAGAGAATGCTACTTACACATTAAGTAATTTTCAAGTAGTCAGCAATGATTTACTGTTCAAATGTTCTGAAAATAAGTATAAGCTTAAATGGACTGGCGGAACAACTGATGTTGATGTTAATGTCCATGATATCCCTATTGCTGACATCAAATTCAAGCCTTTTGATGAAATTATTTCAGGGAAATGGCGACCTGATGTATTAGTCAGTGAGTTTATTCCTACTTAAACTTTGTAAAATATGTTTAGTTTCTCCTATTTGTTTCTTTATGATCCACATGTATTTTTTTTCTTTTTCAAGATGCTATTGGAGTTGTCCAGGACATGAGATATTGTCAGCTTACTGAAGGAACTGGGAAAAAGCTCCAAGTCAACTTTACTACGAAAGACCTAAGGTTTTGCTTATAATTTTGAATTAAATATAGCATTCATGATATAATCTGTATTAGTTTATAAAATTGGTTGATAAGATTACACATGTCTAATTGTAGCACTTCCCAAAATGGGTGGCAAGGTCTGCTCATTGAGCTGCTGACGTTGATATCACCTTGATTAATGATGAAACAAATGAAAGGGCTGAATGCAAAGTTAAGAAATCAACTAGGTATCCACCAGAATACTTCATTGGTAAGGGTTGGTATACTTTTGCTCAAAACTTAGACTTGAGTGTTGGAGACCAGCTGGTCTTCGGATTGGAGGATCATCCTACATATCTCCATGTTCGGGTATTGAAGAATGTTCAACATCCTGAAGATGACTAAGTTGTTCTGCCAGGAGATGATTAAGCTGTTATGTGGTGGATTACATGTGTTCTTTTCTGATGTATCTTAAATAGTTGTGTAACTTAATGTTGTGTTCCTACTGTTGCTACAATTTGATTTATGTTTTAATCTATTTTATGTCCCTACTTTTACTTCAATGACTATGGCATGTCATAACTTTATTATACTTTTGTCTACTTTGTTGAACAATCATACATTGTCTGTGATGATGTAGTATGTGTTCTATTATATTATTTACCAACTACCATTATAGTCACATGGAATTACATAAATATTTGCATGCATTCACTATCAATACTTTTCATGACAAAGGTTCACATGCATTTAAACATTATTATTTAAATACATACTTAACACAATTTATAAATGAGAAATTTTATAGGACAAAGTGTATTCTTACAAAGTCCAATTCCAATTCAACGTCTCATTACAATTCCAATTCCAACTCAAATTAATATTCCAATTCCTCTTCCAATTCAAATGCCAATTTCAATTCCATTTTAAAACATTAATGGGCCTAGACATTAAAATTCCAATTCCAATTCCAATTTCACATAATGGGCCGACCATTCATTTCAATTCCAATTCAGACCAATTCCAATTTTCCTATTCTAACCATTATAATCAAGAATTACTAATCATATTAACTATCCACTAAACCAATGAATTATGACAATAAATTACTACATCCCACTACATATTATTCCTATTCACTAACTAAATTACACTATTTACCTTAAACCTCCATTAAACCATTGACTTATCCAATTTCAATTCCAGATTTAATTCCAATTCAAATTCAATGAATATTCCAATTCCAATTCCAACTCAAAAACCAATTCCCATTCCAATTCCAAACATAAATGGGCCGAATTTTCAAAGGGCAATTCCAATAAACATCCACTATTAGCATTAAACCTCCACTAAACAATTGAGCTATCCAATTAAATTATGATACATTCTATAACTCATATATTTTTTCATTTTTCCAAATACCATTAATTTCATAAACTATCCATTAACCTTAACCACTAAATTCTCCAATAAATTTCGGATCCCAATGGTTGCATCTTTTAACTATAAAAGCAAAGCACACAACTTCATAACAATGCAAATCAAACAATCTTCATTCCAATGGCAAACCTTGATCAATACTTTGGACAATCAAGCAAGGGAGGCTTCTTAACTGCACACATTTTGAATGAGGTAAAGAATTCTTCAACTTTTTTATAATTATTTCATGCTTTTCATATGTTACAATACTTTTGCTATGTTATGACTCCTACAACTTATCATACATAAACAAATTTTTGTAGCCTTATGGAGAGATTCCAACGTCTTTTCTCGATGAATTCTATCATGAATTGGGAGACAATTTAGTTTTGGTGGATGACTTTAATCACCAAATCTCGGTAAAATTTAACAAGAACAGAGGACGTGGTATGATGACCGACAATTGGATCTGCGTCAGAGAAGAATTTCAAATATCTGGTAACAGATTAATGTTGTTTACATACTTTGGAAACGATGTATTCTTTGTCAATATCTACTACGACGAAACAATGAATTTAAGCAGATTGCCTTCTGATCACTCATATTGCATGACAACCGAAAAACCACAATATTTTGAAATTACTTTGACCAACTCTTCTTCAACAGGAGCATTTTTGGTAATTAACATGCAATTTTTTTATCCTTTTTAATAATTATGTTTTTTTTCTATTTATAATTTAAATTTTAACATTATTTTTCAATTTTTTCTATACACAGGAACTCAACCAAGAATTTGGATATTATCTTCGAATGGCTGGCTACTCCAAAGTGCCGCTATATGGACCTCAAGGCGCCGAAGTCTCATGTACTATCTATATGAAGATCAAGGATGATAACATGACAACAAAAATTGAAACCGTATGTTTATGTAAATTTAAACATAAACATCTTACCAATAATATACTATTACTATTATTCTATTTTTTTTACATGTAAGAAAACTTTCTATTTATATTATATTTATATCAAACTTTATGAGAAATATCCCTCAATGACAAATGTAAAACGACCATAAAAAATTGTTATTTCTAATCATTTTTTATAAAAATAAGGGGAGAAAGTTTTATCAATGATCACATATCAAAACAAACAATATGATCAAACGTTATTTATATGACAACTTATAGTCCTTATTTATATGACTTTTCACTGTTAAATAACCATACAGGATTACAAAATTTAATGGCAATGCTTCTAACAATTATAAAATCTTTATAATTAAATACATTTTTTTTAAATTTTTAATAATTTAAATCCATACTAAACACAATTTATAAATTACAAGTTCAAACTAAATAAAATCGCCCCCCCCGACGGTACCCGTGCGTCAGCACGGGTATTTTACTGGTCCGATATGGAAAAAAAATCTGGCACATAGAGTCCATGGAGCGGGTTAGAGTTTTTGTGTGGCAAATAACTCATAATAGGTTGCTTACTAACTCTAGAATGTGAGTCTGAGTGATCCTTATTGCAATCCTTGTGGTTTTTGGGAAGAAACATTTATTCAACCGCCCTCTTGCATCAAATGTCAGCTGGCAGCATCTCATAAAGGTCGATCGTCGTGGAGGAATTTTCATTGGTGATATGAGAAATTGGATAGAGTTTAATATGAATCATAATATTGGACATCAACAATAGTACTAGTGGAGTATGCGGGAGACTAGCTATTTGCTATTGGTTATGGTGTTGGCGGAATAAATGGGTGCATGATCCAAATTTTGTTAAGCCTTTTAAACCGTGGTGCCATATTTTTAACTTACTGCAATTTTACATTTCAACTGCTACACAGAAAAACCAGGATCATCATGATAATAGAAGCTTGATGCATGTGTCTTGGAAGGCTCCACCAAGTGGTTGGCATTGTCTAAATACAGAGGGTTCAGCCAAGATAACTATAAAGTAGCATGTTGTGGTGGAGTATTACGTGATGATAATGGAAGGTGAGCGGCAGGTTTTGTGAAACATCTTGGACACACAAGTGCTTATATGGCTGAGTTGTGGGGACTATATCAAGGATTATGTTTAGCTTAAAATCAAGGTGCAAATGGACTCAGCTGTGATTGTTAGAAGCCTGAGTTTGGGAAGAGCAGGGAGTACAACAGGTTGGACTCTGATAAAGAAAATTAATGTTATCTTTATTGCTGATTGGGATGTCAAGATTATTCATGTTTATCGGAAAGCTAATTGGTGTACTGATGTTTTTGCAAGCATGGGATGTGTTGCTAAAAACATGTGAGTATGAGAAAGAAGGTTGTAAAAAAAAATGGTTGTACAAATATTGTTTAAACAACTAATTCTAGCCTCCTATTTATTATTGGCTCTCGAAGAATACAAAACTCTATTCCATATTTTAATATCGTCATTAAACGATTAATATTAGTCTCCCAATTATTACGGGCTCTCCAAGAATATTAAACTATATTTTGAAAATCCTTATAATCCAACAAAAGCCAAGAAATCCAAAGTAAGACCAATAAACTAAAGGAGATATACTTGATTGGCAGATACACAAAACCAAAAAAAAATAAAAAAATTAAATAATGTCAATTGATATGACTAAATACTTTTTTTTTTTATTTTTTTCATTTCATGTGAGAGTGTCTAAACAATATTGATTTGTGATTGTGTCCATGAAATATTTTCTCTAAACTAAAGTACTACATTTATTTCTTCTTCTTTTTATGACAATAGTGCATTCAATTCTATTAGCCAAACTTAAAAATGAAAAAAAATGATTGTATAAATGATTATTTATTTGTTGGTCTTTTTTTAAAATTTCTGATAACATCATGAAATAAATTACGCATTAGATCGTGAACAAACCATTAATTTACTACTTAAACTACTCTATCAAATTTGATTCCAATAAAAATATAATAAATAGTTTTTAACTTCTAAACTTTGCTTGCAACGCCAAAGTCCAAATTAACATTTGTTTTTTCCTTGACTAGTCAGCATGATCGACCATGTTTTAACCCTTCCCTTTACTGTCCGTTAAAAAATGCAAAAAAAAAAATGATGATTGTATAAGGGGGGTGTATTGAATTAGGATTCTAAGAGATTTTAAAAGACTTTTTTATCATAAAAAAGTCTTGTGGTATTCAATCAAGACTCTTTGCAACTTAAAAAAAGTCTTTTGGTATTCAATCAAGACTCTTTGTCATTTAAAAAAAGTCTTGTGGTATTTAATCAAGACTCTTTATCACTTAAAAAAAGTCTTGTGGTATCCAAAATCATGCAAATTTCGAAGGATTGTTTAATAAATTGGATTTTGATGGATTTGGTGGGATTTTCTAGTGAAATTTTAGCATGAAAAAGTCTTTCATGAAAACATGAGATTTCTCAGGATTGTTTTTTCTTTAAAGATTTTCCTCTCCCTTCTCTCTCTCCCTCTCTCCCTCTCTCTCACACACTTTCTCTCTTTTCCCTCCTCTCTCTCCTCCTCTCTCTCTCACTCTCTCTCTTCCCCTCTCTCTCTCTATCTATCTCTCACTCTCTCTTTTCCTTCCTCTCTCTCCTCCCTTCTCTCACTCACTCACTCTCTCTCTCTCTCTCTCTTTCTCTTCCCTCCCCTCTCTACTCGCTTCTCTCTCTCTCTCTCTTCCTCTCCCTCTCTCTCTTTATCTCTCTCTCTCTCTCCTCTCTCTATCTCCCTCATAAAAAAATAAAGTAAAATAAATAAAAGAGTGTGTATTGAAAATGTTGTTAAAGATAGTGTGTTATGATCATTTTTTTTCAATGAGTCTTTAAAAATTCAAAAAATCTTTTGAAATCTTTTGAAATCCATAAAATCATTTGAAATCCTTTAAAATCTTATGAGTTAAATCCATTGAAATCCAAATTGTAAATCTCAATAGTCTTTTAAAATCATCAAAGTCATTAAAATCCTGCAAAGTCTTTTAAAATCCATAAGACTTTTTTAAACAAAAATTGTCCTTTAAAATCTTAATCCAATACACCCCCCTAAATATTTATTTGTTGGTAGTTTTTTTTAAACAAATTCTATCATATGACATAAATTACCCAATTAGATCGTGAACAAACCATTAATTTACTGCATAAACTATTCCATCAAATTTGATTCCTATAAAAATATAATAAATAGTTTAGAAACTATTATCAGTCCATCAAACTAATCCCTCATTTTCTTTAAAAATATGAGAGAAAATATTTTTTTATGAACTATGTTGATGAATTAAAAATAGCTTAAAAACTGTCCTAATGTTTTTTTTTTTATATAATATACTTAGCAAAGTAAGGTGATCATGATAGTTCAATGATCACATTACATTGGATTAAATTGAGAAAATAACGTGATCATGTGAACATAGTTAGGTTGGTAGGATAATGTAATGGTTGGAGTTTGAACCCCAAACATTCAACATATTCATCTTAAAATAAAAAGTTAATTTTAAACACTAGACTATTCATAACAAAAATTGGGAAAGTAATGTTAGTTTGAGGACAAAATAATGGATGGTTTATTCGATGCTTTATAGAGCTAACATTAGGAAGGAGAGTTTGATCGCATGCCTATGTTTCGTATCCAAGTATTTATGCATATCATAGTGAGTAATAGTAATTCTTTTTAGAAATTGTGGTTAGATCTAACACAACCTTACAAAACTGATTTGTGTGGAGATGACTGCCCTCATTTATAAACACATTGTAAGACAATATCTTTTTCGATGTGAGACTCTTTAACACACTTTTTCATACCCCAGGACTGGATATCTGAAGCATGGATATAAATGATCGACGGTTCGATAGCGAAAAACTTGATAACATATGATTTAATGGATCTTGGAGGAGACTCTAATATAATCTTAAAAATCGTGGTTATGTTTAACACAATTCCACAAAACGAGTTTGTGAGAGATAATTGTCTTCACTTATATATCAAGTGAGACCAGCTCTATGAATACTACTTACTTATCAAACATGGTACTAAATAGACACTATGAATTCCCTCATTCACTCCTCTCCCTCAAGTTATGTACCTGATCATCACGTGATCCCTGACCCAGTTGCTCCCAAGTCCTTTTGTCACGTACTGCTCGCTTCTCTCTCCCTCTGTCTCTGTAGACTGTACAACTCTTGTGAAATCTAAAAGCTTATTTCTCCCATTCCTCTTTTACCTCATAATAACCAAGTTAACAACCACAACAAATCACAAATCCAATAAACAAACATTCTCATCACTCATCTCACCTCTCTTCAACAATGGCAGTAAAAACAAACCACTCAAACACTTTCATCATCCTCTCACTCTCATTCTTACTACTCACAACAACTACATTCTCCAACTCAACCAAACCCTCTCTCTCAGATCCTACATCTCTCTTAGCATTCAAATCAAAAGCAGACCCAAACAACCACCTCAACTTCACCACCAAAACCCCATTCTGCAACTGGCAAGGCATAGAATGCAACAACGAACACAAAGTCATTCGACTCATTCTCCGCAACTTAGATCTCGCCGGCGTTTTTCCTTCTCATACACTCTCCAATCTCGACCAACTCCGTGTACTCAGTTTGCAGAACAACTCCCTCACCGGAACCATACCCAATCTCTCCGGTCTCTTCAACCTCAAATCACTCTTTCTCGACAATAACTACTTCACTGGTTCTATTCCATTTTCTATTTTCTCTCTTCACAGACTCAAAACATTGGATTTCTCTCATAACAATCTCTCTGGAAATATTCCTACACATTTCATTAACGTTGATCGTCTTTACTATCTTCGGTTAAGCTTCAACTCTTTCAACGGTAGTATTCCTCCGTTTAATCAATCTTCTCTGAAAACTTTTGATGTTTCCGGTAATAATCTATCCGGTGCAGTTCCGTTAACCACTGCCTTGTCGCGTTTTCAGCCTTCTTCTTTTGCTTTAAACCCTAATCTTTGTGGAGAGATTATTCGGAGAGAATGTCGTCCATCAACGCCGTTTTTTGCTCCGGCTACGCCACCGACGGTTGGACTTAACCAGAGTGCGAAGGTTCATGGATTAATCCGGCAGCCGTATGAAAAGAAACATGATCGGAAAGCGGTGATAATCGGATTCTCCACCGGAATCGTTTTTCTGATAGTTTTTCTAGCATGTTTCGCGGTGGTGATAAAGAAACAGAGAAAGAAAAAAGGAAAAGGAACTTCTGGATCGAGTGTGATGGCTTCCGATGCGGCGGCGGCGACGGTGGAAGAAGCTGTGGTGATGCAAATGGAGCAAGAAAGAGAATTAGAACAAAAAGTAAAAAGAGCGCAAGTTGCAAAGAGTGGGAGTTTAATATTCTGTGCGGGTGAGTCTCAGGTGTATACGCTGGACCAGTTGATGAAAGGTTCGGCGGAGCTATTAGGAAGAGGGTGTTTAGGAACAACTTATAAAGCGGTGCTTGATAACCGTTTGATTGTGACAGTGAAGCGTCTTGATTGTGGGAAAATGGGTGGGGATGTTAGTAAGGATGTTTTTGAGCGTCACATGGAATCAGTTGGTGGTCTTCGTCATCCGAATTTGGTTGCTGTTAGGGCTTATTTTCAGGCTAACCAAGAGAGGCTTATTATCTATGATTATCAGCCTAATGGAAGTCTCTTCTCCCTCATACACGGTACATTATCTATGATCATCAACTTAATTTTATCTGAATGATTTTTTAAAAACTCGTATTTGACTCAATGATGGACTAATCTCGGGAGATCAATCCCAACATCCATTAGCGGGGTCCTTCGTGACCCATCCAATCGAAGTCAAGTCAGAGTAAAACTCTGATGGATCAACACAATACTACTGATAAATGCTACATTGATATTTTAAAGTGATAATTATTTTGAGACAGAAAAAATATTAAAAGAATTATTTTGAGACGGACGGAGTATAAAGAAAAGGGTGGAAAGTCTTGTTGAAAATTGAAATAATAGTGACTTGATATTTGGTTTGTAGCGTGGAAAGTCTTTTGAAATTCTCTTTTGCACGTGACTGTAATCTAGATTTGAGCTTTTTAACCAGCACCGAGAATCTTGCTGCTGACTAGGAAACATGAATTGATTCTTGATGATTTGATTTATTTTAAGGTATAAGATAGTGGTGAATTAATTAATTAATTAATTGAGGAAAGAACTTATTCTGTATCGTATAGCGAACTATTTTTAAACTATATTATGTTATGACTGGAAATAGTTGTTAATTAGTTAGTTAGTTGAAAAACATTGCTGTATTTGGATTTTAGATTGGAGGTGATGATAGGACCAGAATTGATGAGTCATAACGAAATCTGGACAAAGATCCTGATTCCTGAATGAAGAGTTTTAAATCAACTGCATTATTTTGGCTGTACACACGAGGTGGAACCCAAGGTGCTTGGTTGATTATAGCTTGCTGTTGGCTTAAAAATCTAATCCTGTCCTTTGGGTCCCCTACCATCTCTGCTGCATACACTGCTATTATTACTGTCTACCTTTGTCATGTGAAAATTATGAGTATGTTCAAGTGGTTAAATGAGACAGGTCATGGACTTCTTGGTGTATACCAAACTGTATTAATCAACTACCATGACTTCAACACTAGTATTCTACTTTCTTTCCTAATTTGAGTAATTCAGACTTGGTTGTTTTTATTTATTTACTTATTTCCCTGTACCTTCTTTCCTAATTGGAGTGATTCTGATTCAATATACTCTTAACTAACTTATAATACTAGTAGAAAACTAATTGAAGATAATATGTTGTTAATTGTTAATTTGCTGCAGGTTCCAGGTCAAGCAGGGCAAGGCCATTACACTGGACCTCATGCTTGAAAATAGCAGAGGACGTAGCACAAGGGCTTTCCTACATCCACCAGGCATGGAGACTGGTCCATGGCAATCTCAAGTCGACCAATGTTCTCCTAGGACCTGATTTCGAAGCTTGCGTCACAGACTACTGCCTGTCTGTGTTGACCAACCCATCTACCTTTGATGAGGTTGGTGATTCTGCACCTTATAGAGCCCCGGAGACTCGCAATCCAAATCATCAGCCAACCCCTAAATCCGACGTTTATGCATATGGTATTTTGTTACTAGAGCTTCTAACTGGGAAATATGCTTCTGAACTTCCATTCATGGTTCCTGGTGATATGTCAAGATGGGTGAGATCTATCAGGGATGACAATGGGAGCGAAGATAACAGAATGGATATGCTTCTTCAGGTGGCTACAACTTGTAGCTTGATCTCTCCAGAGCAGAGGCCCACAATGTGGCAGGTCTTGAAGATGTTACAAGAAATCAAAGAGATTGTACTCTTGGAGGATAGTGAATTGGACCTACGTAGTAGCAATGCCATTGCCATGTCTTAGTATTCGTTTGTTTTTGGGTATGTTATAGAAGGAAGATATAAAGACAAAAGAGCAGTATGAACTGGTGTAAAAACAATTAAGAGTGAGGTACAAAAGTTATAAACTTCACTATCTTGATATTAATTAGACTCTTGGAATGTTGATAGAATGTGGGGTGCACCTAACTTAATAGGCTTGTCTGGAGTTAGGATCTCTCCATTTATGTTTCTCTCCATTTCTTCTATTTGGAGAGATAAAGACACACAAAAATTGAAAAAAATATAAAATAATTAATGATAGTGGGACTCTTAGTGGCAAGACCTACCATCTATTTTTTGTGTCTATCTCTCTCCAAATTGCAAACTCCATTTATTTTGTCAAATGGAGTAGATCTTAACCCGCTTGTCTGGTTGTATTTAGCACTGTCTCCTAGAGTCCTGAGCCTGGTTCTATTTAAAAAGGCTATCGCAAGCAATTATGTTACGGCTCAATTCTGCAGTCAGATTC
The DNA here is from genome assembly GCA_018208015.1 of Medicago ruthenica. Classification (NCBI taxonomy): domain Eukaryota; kingdom Viridiplantae; phylum Streptophyta; class Magnoliopsida; order Fabales; family Fabaceae; genus Medicago; species Medicago ruthenica. The sequence continues at coordinate 91,131,000 of CM031373.1, read as the reverse complement.
GGATTCAGTCTATAACTCAATACACTAATTAAGAGTATTTCCTATTTGATACCTTTGAATTACATAGGTATTGTTTGGATAAAAAGATTCATTCTCTTCGTAAAAAAGAGGAGGTAGAACCAATAAAGATTTCTTTTTTGATTCATCTCTGGAGTTCACTATCTCATTTACGAATTGTTTTTGATCCAGTCCGGAAGAATCAATAGAAAAAGAAAATCCCTTATGATACACCAGATCCGGATTTATATTTCTAAGGTGACGGACGATTTGGTGATTGGTAATACAATTGGTTAAAAAATAATGCAATTGAAAGTGAATAGTACAAGAAAAATATGAAACAGTCTTTTTGGTGGCTGATTTGCATCTAGAATTGTAACAGGTGGTTGTAGCAATAAAGTCCACAGGTTGGGACGATGATGTCTTTACATGTTCGTGAGTTGTCTATAAACACATTGCAAAACATTGCTGCTGTTGATCAGTTCGCTTCTTTGTTTGTCGAGTGAATTGACAGTCAAAGACCTCAAAAAATTGTTACACAAGAATGTCTACAGCTTTGAAATTTTTCAAGGAATTTTTAGTTGGGAGCTAACAAACAACTATTTTTTTCAAGTTAAATCTGATTTTTTTTAATTGCCTTTCAGTTGGGTCTTACTGTAAACTGAAGTTTGCCTTGAAATTCAATGGAAGTAAGGAGAGTTGCTTTTGCAAACTCAGTTTGCAAGATTAAGTTCATTCAAAATTATATTTGCAAACTTCAATCCAAACATAACCAAGCACATTCCCATACAGCACATTTGACTTCATTTTTTTTTTTTTTGCAATTTGGATACTCTACTATCCTTTTAATGCCACAAGGCAAAAATGAGTAGAAGAAAGTAGTGGAGAGAGAATGGACACATAATGGAAATAGATAAAATAAGAGAAATTGGGAGGCCGTAGAGAGGACAGTGGAGTAAGCTTTGAGCTCTGGGTTCTAATAACGTCATTCATCGCTTGAGGCAATAAGCTGTAACAAAATTCTTAAAAGACAAAAAATGAAAAACCAGTTAACAACTGCAATTAGCTTTAGGTAAATGGCATAATCTTATTTTACAAACTGTACGGAAGAATATCTTTCAATATAATAATGACTAATGTTGCACCTTATTCAATAAAAATAAAATAATGTTACAGTTACACCAAAACACTAATGTTACAGCTTTTTAGAACAGAAGTTCTAGATGAAAATAACTACAGAAGAATTTCCTCCTGGTATGTGACATGCTACAGCATAAAATCTATCAACAAAAATCAATTGGCTTAAACACAGCACGACCTTCAGAGCACACAAAAAGGAATACAAGATGTTAAATACACCATTTCCAGGATTTGATACAAGAATCTTCCCTTGGTTTCTTCTAATGTTGGTATGGACATACTATTTTCCAAGAACTGTCTGGCAGAATCTAAGATTTTGTCTCCAAGCAAGCAATATCTTTTGTTTTTTTATTATTTGGGGGTACCTATACGTTGTGTGTCACACTTCCTAAGATGTTCCATATACAGTAATTATGACAAAAATTTCCAAGATCTGGACAGCATTATTCAAGACATCGCCATATACTTCTTCTGCACCTACTTATATTACACTGTTGCAAGAAATGAGGAATTTCAGATCAATGTATCTATATTTACTATTAAGAAAAAAGGAAGTGTTTTGGCAGTTATTATGTCAAGTCAAAGAAGGATATAAAAATGAAAAAGATGTAAATGAAAAAGTTAAAGGCTTGATTTGATATACATTCCTTCAAAAGGATATGATCTTGCAAGATCATGTGAATGGCAGTTGCACAATGATTTGCATCAAATTATTATTAAATAAATAAATAAATTAAGGCAATAAATTAACAAGGGTTACTACCTGTACCTAGCGCTGTTATTTCAAATGCCATTTTGCCATGTGCCTAGGATAATTCTGGTGGGTCTGAAAATATAGAAACCGCAACTGTGCTGGTAATGAAAATAAAATATCACATGATGTGTGGCAAAGCCTGTGAGCGTGGTCTTGCTCTCATAATTGTCTCATCACTGTGTCGAATCCATTCTGAAAGTTTCCATGGTTTCTGCCACTTCCATTTGAATTGCAATAGCCACTGATGATGACTTCTTTTCCACCTCCATAACTTGCCAGAAGCTTGTCCTACAATTGCTAGTTTTTTCATTGACAACTGCCCAATGGGTTTCATCTGAAATAACAGCAAATTCACATTCATCTCCTATACAAGACAGACCAGTTTCATATAAACGACGATTAACTTACCCTTCTACCCTGATCTACAAATGCTGCCGATTCCCTCGTTAAGCCATTAGCAACCCCTGGCGTATATTTGAGCTGTCTTGGTATTGGTACAGACATTGGAGATAAAGGTCCTTTCATATCTTCAGTATACTGTCTCAATGAATTTGGAGAATTTCCCTGTTGATGTAGAGTGATGAGAAGTTAACTATTAGAACAAAATAAGTCACGACCTTATGACAATTATAATATAAGAGGTAAAAGAATGCCAACCAAAAATTTGCTACAACAGCGACCATAAAATAATAATTGATGGAATCCTAGTCTAATTCAAGGAGACAGTTGTGGATCATTCAAAACTAAGAGGATATTTAAAAATCTTCAATTTTAATTTTATTTCTAGTTTAAATAACATAACATAATTCAAACTTTCAAATTCATTTATAATCAAGCTCAAAAAGCCGCTGATTCAGGAGACAGTAACACCAAGAAAGCACGAGCCTTAAGTTGAGATCAAAGAGTCTAATGTTTTGGTTTATTTTGATTGGATTCTACTAGTTCAAGACTACTGGACTTATAATTTCATGTTATATGAGGAGAATAGTAATCTGTCGCTTCTGTCAATATTTTGTCTAGGGAGTATTCTGATATTGACAAGTTTATTGAGGGTTGGTAGGTCAAGTATTTAGGGTATAATTGGTTGGGTAGAAAAGGGGGAAGTGAAAAATAGTGGGGGGAAACTAGAAATTAAACCAATATTACACTTGTTTTATGCATGATATCCAAGAACATTAGGTGTTATTCTGATGTTAGTTTCTACTAACACATATGAGCTTAGATCAGGTTCTTTTACAGACAGCAATACAATGAGCTATTTATTTTAAACCATAATTGATTTTTGCTTGAAGCTACTCGAGAACCCATGAAAAATCCTAAATCCAAATTTGGCATAATGTTCACAGCCTGAAACAGCACTCTAATAATTAAGTCTTGAGGTATAAAGTTCCAGCATTTGTCTCCCTATTCAAAGCAATCTTATTGGCGTATAATGCCTCACAAAGTAACAATAATCTTACAGAAGCAGGAGTAGCCAATGTGGTTGTGCCAGCTTGCTCTCTCACTTTTAGCTCCTTCTCAGTTTCCTTTCTCTTCATCTCACTTTGCCGCAAAAGACCGACAAGTTCTTTGATTTGATCTTTCATTTCTCTGATCTCCATGTCCTTCTCCCAGAGTTGGCACCTGTTGATATAGTATGAAACGATACTTCAAATTTCAACAGTATAAACCAGTATAAGCTAGCTACTCAATAAAACGATACAAGAGCTTATAAACATGACTTTTAAATGCCACATATTGCAATCTTTATCTTATATCTGTGCTTCTTTTTTACGGTTAAGAATCAAACTCCGTACCACAGAATCTACAACACCCCGCACACCAACAACTTATGCTAGACCCCGGTGGTAATCTTATATATGTGCTTTGTATATAAATTTGCAAATTGTGCAGTTAACTTGTTTCTAGAGTCCTGAAACTATGAAGTACCAATAAAAGAGAGGTTTGGACTAAGAGGGCACCTAGCATCTCCAACAGAGTTAAACATAGATTGAAGCAAATTCTTGGCATCTCCCATTGAACGCAATTGATTCCAACGTCCGCGATTAGTGAATGCCCTCTCTCGCTCTTCTGCCTCGGAAAGTTGAGAAGCCATTGCTACAAGTGAATTAGAGGATATACTCAGCATGCTCTCAAGTGAAGCTATTCTCGCCATTCTAGCACTTGGTGACATGGAGGAGGCCCTGAGAAGAATAGTGTTGAAAACAACCAGGATGACAGATGTTATACTTTGTGCATTGCACTCAATATCATTCCAAAGATCCCAATTATTTGAAAAGTGAAGTTGTAGGCATTTACAAAATAAGATTTGTAAGATCAAACCTGGCAAATCCATTCTTCCCTCTTGGAGGACTGAGACCCTTAGCAGCAAACTCATTTACATGCTTCAGCATGGCTAGCTCCTCTGCAAGGGCAGCTCGCCTGAAGATTGCATCATAACTTTAATGACTACACTCTACACGACAGATCAGTCACTATCAAAAGTAATTACAGAAACATATATTACATACACTTCGCTCTGTTTCTCATACTCGAAACGAACTTCATGTTCTTTAACCATGACTTCTAGTTCGTGATCAAGCCACCGTTGTAAGGACTTCTCATTGCTCTAAAGTTGAAAATCACAAACTTATTTAAGATCACATGTATAGTAAAGGCAACCTAAGAAGGGAATGGAAAATTCAGTACCTGCCCATTTGTTCCATTTCCATTTGTTGCAACTGGAAAGTGACATAGAATGAGGAGATTAAACAAAATAAAAGTACGACAATATCATCATGCTATTTACTAAAACAGTCTCCTCTACAAGTGAAAATATAACTTAATAACAACGATTGCCTTTAAATCCCAAAAGACTCAAAAGTCTTAAATTTATTATTGCTACATAAAACAAATCATACCTGAAGTGTCTCGGCTGGAAGTTTTACGAGCTTCAAGCAACTCCTTTAACCTCTTGGTTGCCATTGCAGCTTCTTCAGTTTTTCTTTGAAGGACCTGAATATAACACGTACTTGCTTAACATAGGCAGCTACCACTGAAGCATGCACAATTGCACACTGCAAAATTGAATTCGCGGTACACATATCCAGTACAATACTTACCAACTAAATATCAAAATTATTTTTCAAAATAAAAAATTGGATACTCCGTTTGGATACCGTTTATACTTTTTGGGCTCATAACAGTACGTCTGCAGTCTGAGAAATACATGTTTGTTGTGATTTAGTACAAAAATTATAAAATTTGGTTTTTCATGTCCTCATTTACTTGTTTTCCTATATTTCCTGATTCTATTTTGATTTGTGATGTAATAAAAATTCTGAAAGACATTTCCTTATTTATTTTTATGTTAGATGCTATACTTATTTGTGATTTCTATCTTTTATACAACCTAAGTGGAGACCTATTCACCAAAGTGGCTGTAGTTTAGTGGTAAGAGTTCCACGTTGTGGTGGAGACCTGGGCTCAAATCCCAGCAGCCACAATTTTTTTCTGCAACTTTAAAAAAGTCAAATGTGGATGCTGTCTCGGCTGGAAATTTTATGAGCTTCTAGCAACTCCCAGAAGGACCTGAATGATAATAACACATATTTGTAACATAGCAGCCACCTCTGCAATCTGCATATCTGATACCATGCCTGTACCCGGTACTCATGGATATGTACTCCTTTTTTGATAACGCTGATATTATCTTTATTACATTGAACATTATTTCCTTATTTGTTCTGTAAATATCTTTTCTATGTCCGAATTTTCTCGTTTTCCTAATTCTATTTTGATTTGTGATGTGATAAATTATGAAAGATGTTTCCTTGTATACTTTTATGTTAGATATTATACTCCCTCCGTCTCAAATTAGCTGTCCTCTTTCTTAATTTCTTTTGTCTCATATTATTTGTCCCTTTTATAATATCAATACAACATTTATTATTCGTTTCCACTAACATACCCTTATTTATTACATTTCAATCACCTATAACTATTCCACTAACTAATTAATAAGAGTGTTTCAGTAAATTCATTTCCACTAACATACCTTTATTTATTGCATTTCAATCACCTATAACTATTCCACTAACTAATTAACAAGGGTGTTTCAATAAATGACACACATTTTACCATTAAAATCAACACTATTAATCCTTTTTTTTTGTGAAAAACTCAAATGGGACACCTAATATGAGATGGACGGAGTACTTATTTAAGATTTCGTTCCTTTGTACAACCTAAGTGGAGACCAAATCACCAAAGTGGCTGTAGTTTAGTGGTAAGAATTCCACGTTGTGGCCGTGGAGACCTGGGCTCGAATCCCAGCAGCCACAATTTTTTCTATTACTTAAAAAAAAAAAAAATGTGTAAGCTCACTCAATTAACAGTGTTTTGCACGTAGATAAATGTTGATTAAATTAACTAAATCGATGCCCAGCATATTTAGATGCCTCGTCTATTTTTTTTGGTGTTAACCCTCCGGTTCTAGGGGAAGAGGCCATAGTAATCCGGAGTTTGGCCTAAAGTCTAGGCAAGAATTGTTCAACGGAACGATTCATCGTAGGGGGAGCAATACTATTCCATACAATGACATTTTAGTTACCTCTAAATTGAACCATATCATACAGTACATGCTTCTAGAATCAAAAGTTCAATTGATAAGAACAAATGTTCACTAGACTTATTCCAATAAAAACCTTAAAAAAACATAAAAGGCAGACTCTCATATTTCCATGTCTGTCTTTCCATAATTAACATATACATCATGAAAGAGTACCCCTGGTTCCCAGTCAGAAAGATGAAAAAAGGCCATGGGTAGGGGAAAAAACTGTCCCACCACAATTTCCTCAAGTCTTTATTTCTACTGTTGATAAAATTATCACTCTATGGATTAGAGATTATTTAGTAATTTCTAATTTGAACTACAACTTTCTTAAGTTCAAAGTTCAAACATAGTGCACACAATGCTGAGAAGTAGACTTTTTAAAAAAAAATAATAGCAGGAGAAACTGTTGAGTGGAAATCTATGAATTAAGGCTTGTGATCACTCCAATTAGGCAACAACATCAGTAAAGCTAAAATGCATATGGCTTATGAGATTAATTTTATAATAAAGTATTCAAAGCAAGATTATTAACTAAAACAAAGCAGCATTGAACAACTTGGAAATACATACCATTCTCTGGCGCTGATTTAAGGCTTGTAGCTTGTGCTTTTCATATTCATTTTTTCTTCCCTCCTTCCTTAACTGTTTTGCAAACACAATCAATGCGAGGTGATCATGCAACACTCTAACAGTAATGTAAATGCAATTGAAAAATGACACGGCCTCTAGTTCCACCTTTTTATTTGATATTTGCAAGCTTAGGAGTAGTTGGGACACCTCTACTCCGCATGAATTATCGTTTATTATTTTATGAAGAAACATGAAACTAATAGCACATAAATTATTACACTTTGGGCAAAACACTAGCTAATGAACATTCAGCACCTTGAGATGTCATCGAGAAGTAGCATGAACAAATTAAATAACATGATAAAAGAGGAAGCTTGACATACTTGCAAAAGTTCTTTCTCTCTAGAAGCCTTCCACTGCCGAAACTGTTCTGCCTCTTGTTTTATCTTTTGCTGCAATTGAACCTGCAACATTATTAAGGTCATAAGTCATAACAAAGAGTATATAAAGTGATTATAACCATGGATTTGTTAAAATACAATCGTCAACTTTTTGGGCCTTTATAGACTGTATTTCATCTTGCAGCCTCTTCGTTGCTTCATCGCTTTTTTGCTTTTGCTTCATAAGCTGGACCTGACTCTCTTGCTTCTTCTTCAGATCCAAAATCTAACATGCGAAGTTTTGACAAGGGTTTTGCAATTTAGAATATAGCCAAATTTAAATCTTATAAACGGATAATAGATGTTATTTTATACATAAATAAATAAAAGGCAAATTGGACTACACACTTGTGCTTCAAGTGCTTTCAATTTTTGGGAATGGGTATCCTCTAATTTCTGTGTTTGTCCATCAGAGTTGGCAGCAAGATTTTCAACTTCAGCCAAAAGACAATCTCTTTCTCGCTGCATTCATAAATTAAGCACGTAAGTGAATACTAGTTTTTCTGTAAAGGTCAAAATAAATTTGCATAACTTCTATCAAACCTGCACTGTTCTCTTCTCATCCTCAAGTTCCGTTATCTTCCTTCCAAAGTGCTGCTTGAGTACTTCAGCGTCAGATACTCCAAACAGCTTCATCTCAGACTGTACAGACATCAATCCCAATAAGCATGTTAATAAAATATGAGACAGGAGATAAGACAGAAGACTCTTTTCTCCAATAATGCTCGGAGAAAACAACTCTGTTTCTTTCGTGATTTTCTTTTTCTTTTGGTGCCTTACAATAATTCAATTCCTCTGCGACGGATTTGATATTTTCAGTATAACAACCTTACTAAGTTATGTGCCTGCTTTCATTTATCAAGATAAAATGGACACCATATCTCAGATAAATTTCTTCAAGTAAGGTTAATGAAATGTATAACTTATACCGGTCTTAGTTGTATTGATTTTAATTTTAATGTGCTTTTCACTGGTGCGTAATGTGGATATACATCTAATTATACATATGTGCTGCAACAACCTCTTTCTGCTCCAAGCGTTTATTCAATTCATGCAACTCTCTATCCATACTATTTTGCAGAAGTTTGTGTTCCCATTCTTTTGCTACTTCTTCAATTTCCCTGGAATCACCTGCTAAAACGAGCAACTTGTACCGTGAGTCATGCAGTTCTAATAAAACATTAGATTAAGTAGTAGCAGAGAAAGATATAGACAAAGGACTGACTTAAGCAAGTGCATGTGTAGAACTGACATTAATCAAATATTAAATTTCGTCCAAAGACGAGACTTGCCTGCTGTTTCATTCATTGGATAATCAGCCACTGTGATAGGTAAGGTCCTTTTAAGCCCATCCGTCTTCACAATGCATGTGCCTCCATCCTGAAAATCAAAGTTTTCAAGCTTGCATGCATAAATTATCCACCCAATATACTCAATTCATTTTAACTAGCAGGATGCAACTATAGTGATAACATGAAAGGACAAATTTGGGGATTAAAACACCATCTGAGAAAAAAAAATTACTTGAGTCAGAGAAAAATAAAAGCAAAAAGTTAGGGGCATACATAAGCATCCTTTTCGTTTTGTTCTGCGACAGAGCATCTACTACGGTGTTCATGAAGTTCACGGCAAAGGTCTTCATTAGCAGCTTCAAGCAAAACAATCCTTTCCTTAAGACCCTATATAATAAGTTAAAAGATGATTACATATTTACAATATGACTACAAACCATTTCCTTGTATGAAATGTATATGAAAATAGAGGCAAAAGCCCAATTAATGCTAGGATACTTTTCTTCAAATCATAAACACAGTGATGAGGATTGATTGGTATCTCATCATACACTACAAATTTAAGCCATTGAATGCCACCAGTAGGCTATTATAGGAAATATATTTAAGCAATTAAGACTTCTCTGAAGATCCATATTGACGGAAGCCAAATACCTGAACTTCCTCAGATGAGCCACCGGCACGAGCACAAAGCTCTGCCTGCAAACACTCCAGTTGCTGTCTCATTTTTAGCATTTCACTGGACATGGGGTCTCTATTGACCTAGAGAAGAATTTTAAAAAAGGTGAGCTTCAATGGCTATCATAGTAAAATTATCTCGATTTTGTCAACTGAAAAATTGTGAACAAAATATAATGCAATACTCACAACAGGCTTATTTTGGATATTGCGTGCACGATTTGCATACTTCAAAGTGTTTAGGGTTTCCTCAGCATTAATATCAGCAGGACTTATGCAGGCTGAAATAGAAATGTTGTTTGGATGTAAGAAAAAAAAACAGTTAGTCTTAGTTAAGAAGCAACATGAAAAGCTTGGAAGTAAAATAGAAATACATGATAGAGTATTCTAATCTTTTGCATCAACCATTTAGTTGGAAAAATTACAAACCTTATGAAAAATACAGAACACGGTTTATGCATTTCAGCAAGTTTAAGATAGGTTATTAACTTTGGTTCCAAGATGAAGATTAAAAATGTTAGGTTGAAGTTAAAGGCCATTTATAGTACAAAAAGAGAAAAAAAAAAAAAAAATACAAGAGAAACAACTAACCTATCATGACAGTTCTGCTGTTACCCCCAAGTGAATCCTGCAAAATTATTTCACTTTTTAATCTATAAAAGAAAGGAAACAAAAAAGAGCAACGGAATAAAATAGGTGAACTTTGTGATGTAAATTATTTCACTTTTTAATTCCATAGACAAGTTTCTTGTTTAATATTGTTTTTATTTATCAGTAATAAGGATTTATTTTCTTCTAGGAAAGTGTAACATTCCAGCTGCAAATAGTCCAACTTCAAAATAGGTGAAATTTGTGATGTAAATGATGTGTTTGTAGATGGATTCGGAGAAACGAGGGATATGGTGCACACTAATCTTTCTATCTATAAAATATTTTCAATATCATAATAAAGAAAAGTGTATGCAGCAAAAAGAAAGCTAAATATAAAGATATCGAACCTGTAAAAGCCTAGTAAGTTTACTGTCCCTATATGGAACATGAACACCTTCCTTTCGCTTCTTTTCATCACCAAGTGCGCTAATAACATTACCAAGAGCTAGAAGGCCTTTGTTAATATGAACTCCTGATTTAAACATTAAATGACTAGTGAATATATAATATCAAAAGCACACTTAAAATATTAAACTGAAAAGTGTCACAAACTAACCTTCCTTAAAACGCATACCATCAGACCCTGTTCTTTTAGCTCGTTCTGATCCGGCAAGATCTACTAAGTGCAACTTAGCACAAAGATACTCATCATTCATAGTATCATTTAAGCAGCCATCATTAGGATTCTTGGGCTTGCGCATTTGCTCTAATGTTATGGTGAAGATGGCATGAGATCGGCTAGTTGGACATATTGAAGAAGTATAAGAAATAAAAGAGAACTCCAGTAGAATAAAAAGCAACAACAGTAGGCATAACTTTTCAATCATGTAATTGTACACCAGCAACAAAATACTTTTCCCGCTACGTGGGGTCTCAACGGCATAGATCAAACATCATAATATTTATGAATTGCATAGAATGACAAACTATTCAAATTGTGTCTCATCATGGACTGAGACCAGCAAGTAAGTAGGTGGATAATTCATTGAAAAATCCATAAAATGCGTTATAAAATTGCAAACATTCTTACGGTGACAAAGGTTCCATCTATTAATTATCCACGGTAATAACTAGAAGCCCAAACATTTCACCATAACCGATTTTAAAGGGATAAAACCCAAAGCTCAATCTCATTGTTAGATGCTGGAAATGCCAGCAGACTTTTAAAACAAAGAGATGACAAAGGTGGACAATATCTGATTTCTTCAGTTATTTATCAATTTATCATCTGAATTTTACGTGGTATGATTCTTTCTCTAATCATGTCTTGTGGCCATGCTACCCAAAAGCGGTCCAAGAGTCTAAAAATCAGATAATTATTTCACAAATAAAAACTAATTTGTGCAGATGAACGAATAGAAGAAAAATGCATTATCAACCTGGATTGGTTGTTCATATTTGTGCTCCCAGTTGCTCTACTTGAGGATCCCTGTTCGAGGCAAGCAGCCATTTCTTTTAGTGTTGTGACACTGATTTCTGTAGACCCAGCAAGGGTTATAACACCATTTGATGTCTCACGAATTTGTATTGGCGGCTTCCCAGGAGAGGTTGTTTTTCCTGCATGTCCATTTGCAGTTTCTGTTTTGCTCATTGAGGAGGGATCCAGTAAATCTCTTACTTCTTCTTTAAGAATCTTTTCACAATTAAATGTTGTCGTTAGATACTTAATCTAGATAACTTTGCACATATGAAGTATACACAGTTCAATGGTCAAACTGCAAGCAGTGAAAAAAAAAAATCAACAGACCTCGATAAAGGAAACATGCAACTGAAATTCACTCTGGTCCTTTAAGGTCCCAATTTTGTTGAACAAAACATTCATAACTTGAGGTATTATTCCTATTTGGAAACCTTCTTTAAACCCAGTTCCCATGGTGTATGTTTTCCCAGAACCTGTCTGCAATGAAGTAAAAATGTCAAATGGAAAAGAGTTACAAGTGTTGTGGCACGTAGCTTCTGTCTCCGTTAGTAATAACTATACCTGACCATATGCGAGAACAGTAGCATTATATCCTTGGAACAAACCATCAACAAGTGGAGAAACACATTCTTCAAACATGTCACTCGAGGGAGAACCAGTGCTTCCATAAACATGATCAAATGTAAATGAGCGAGCACCAATTTGCACCTGAATTATAGCAACAAGTCAATTAGCATACCCTCCAAAATTGGTGTCAGGGGGAATCAAACATGAGATCTTGAGAGGAGCACATTCCAAGATCCAAAGCCAACACCACGAGACTAACCCAAGTGGGTTCACACTTTTAGCTACTTAAAAGATATTAAGGGGTGCCATTTTTAAAATCAAACATAGATATATCCCATTAAAATAATAAGCCATTGGCATCCATGAAAACAAAAAACTCTAAAAGGCAACTCTCTTTGAAAATAAAATAACCATGGACAGATTTCAATTGAAGATGAAAGGCATATACGGAAACATTCAGTGTGAATACTTTACAAAGAAGAAGAAACTACTACCTATCATCGCGAAAAATAAATCAGCTGATAACTTTTGAGCATATACAGCGGTTGAATTTTGACATTAGAAACCGAAAAAACATCAAAAGGCAAAAGAAAAGAAAATCTAGCAAGCAATTGAACCAAATTCCAAAATTAAAGAGCTACTGTCATTTTCAAAGACTCCTGGCCATGTTTGATTACACTCTTTGAGGAGGTAAAATTTGATTATGTCAATTGATTTTGACATTTTTGAAGGTTTTCTAGTTGAATTGAGTTTTTTTTTTAAGAATTGACTCTACCTTGAAGCTAAAATTTGATGTTTTTGCCCCTAAAATTAATTTTTGACCTGTAAATTTTTTGTTAAACTCATTTTTACATGAAAATACTCAAACATAAATTCTTTACATTCAAGTCATTTTTAGTCATAATCAATTTTTCATAATTAATTAATTCAAAATCAATTTTTGTCATGGCAAAACAAACCAAACCTAATTTGTGAATATATAATCTAAAAGAGAAATTGCAAAACTGGGTAAAAAATCTTGCTCTCCTCCCTATATAAATCAAAATCATGTTATATTTACCTAAAATAAATTTTCAGAAAGTACACTGACCAAATCCAGAAATAGAATGAAGTCAAATATATCCCAATTAAGTAAACTATCAGATCATAATTATAAAACAGATTTTAGCCTATCTAATTTTAGAACACTTGTGTTCAATTACGTAATCAATTTCCGATCTAGATCTCTTCCACATAAACACTACAATTCCAAAAAAGGAAATATCTATAGCATTCTATTGAGTCAACGACAATGCATTTCATTTTACACATTCAACATTGTTGAGTTGATAGTGTATGCACCTGAGGCTTCCCAGCAACGACGGTTACACAATCTTTGCATCCTTGAAGCTTCTCGTCCGCGATTAATGGCCGTACATGAACCGCAACTTTCACGCAACAATTTTCCCCTCCTTCCATGGGGAAGAAACTAACCAGAGTACCAGAGTTAGTTACGATCAATTCACTTAGATTTAGTACTTGTCGCTTCGATTAGTGAATTAAAAAAAAAAATATCACTAAGCTGCTGAAGTGGAGAGAATATGAGGATGCTAGAGAGAGAAAGTAATGTGGTTGAAGAGAGAGAGTGAAAGAGGAGGGGTAGTTGTGGAAAGAAAAAGGAAGGTTTCATAAGAGAGTATGAGCAGTAACCGTAAGGACAACAACCACTGCTATCATTTTCCCTTCACCTTCACTGCATTATGAGGTCGCGTGCTTTCAACTTTTTGTTGCTTTTTTTCTTTCCCAGTTTACCCTTTTTCAACGGTCCTATACATCTGTACTCCTATTCCCGCAAAAAAGATGCTGCTTTTGTTGTATCAAATTTACCATCTTACCCACACCAACTTTTGATTAATCTCTGTTTTTTATGTTAATTAATTAGTGGTAACTGTTTGCTTTTTGTTTTTTGAGGTCGGAGGAATGTTTTTACTAATCTCTGTTTTCCAAAAAGGTTAAAGAAGCAACAATGATAGCAGTCAACTAGTCATTGATTCCTCTTTAATGTGATTAAGATGTTTGATTTTAGTCTACTGGAAAAAAAAAATCACACTCACTTTAATTTTTCAAACTACAAAGAAACATAAAAATTAAAAACTCTTGCTAACAAATGACACTTGTTAATGATTTAAAATAGAAGTAATTGATAACTTTTATATTAAAAAGATGTTTTTTTTATATTTTAATGTGTTGAATATACAAATCTCAAGATGAAATTTCTACTTTAAACTTCTTATCAAATGTCTTAAGAGAATTTGTTAGCATTTCCTAAAATTAAAATAAGAGGAGTGATAGCAATGATGGTAAAGTTTAGCGAAAAGGTTGGACTTCTCCAATATAATGAATATTCAAATCTTTGTTGAAAAATATATTCATATTTAATACTGAGACGCTTCAAATATAAGTACATCTACTCCTCTAATGGAGACAACCTATAAAAAAAAATATAAGGAGTGTCATTAACCTACTTTTTACCACTTTAACATTTTTTGTCGAGATATAGTGTTCAAATTCACTTATGTGATTGTTTTTAGCCTAATATGATGATTCAATTAAGTGTTGTATGCTCTTCGAAAACTCTAGCAACTCTTTAGTTTATAAATTCAAATGGATCCCGGTTCCATATAAACTTAATAAGAGACAAATAATTTTGATTATACGAAAAAATATGTTATTAGCATCATTCTTAAAATAAATACAAACAATATTCTGACATAAGAAAAAGTGAAATCAATTTAGGCAATGAGAGGTAGAGAGAGAGAGAGAGAGAGAGAGAGAGAGAGAGGCGGCGGTCCTGGGCATCGCTCAGAGCAATCACACCAGTCCTTTTCACCGAAAGTGAGAAACAATAGGGTGGGGAGGGGTCCAAGCAGGGTGCCACAAACATGGGGGTAGAGGAGATAGGCAGGATGTGAAGCTGAGACGTCGGAAAGCGTTAAGACAGGAGGATCGAGGTCAGGACAGGCAGCAAGGGATCAAGCGGCATGGAGGTGTCAGGGGTTAGTCGATGTTTCGAGGTTCTTCCTGGGTCGGCATGGGGGCTAGGTTTCAGAATGATAATGACCGATGGGATGTGCAGCAAATCGCCCCCACTTTAGGGTTGTGCGACCGCAAGTTTCTTTGGATGGGAGGCGTGCGGTCGCTGCTTCAGCTCCTTCCCAGCGATCGCGTGAGGTTTCAGATGTTGGTTCGGATGTTGTGTTGAATTCCGGGTTCAAAAGGTTTGTCACTTTCTATTTTACGAACTTTCCGGAACAAATTCCACATTTTTATTTAAGAAAATCCTTTGAAGTTTGTGGAATTTTGGAGAATGTGTTTGTTGCTAAAAAGCGGAATGTCAATGGTAACATGTACGGTTTTGTGAGATTTTCCAAGGTTAGGGATGTTACAAAGCTTTTGTATGCTCTTAATGATATTTGTTTTGGACATTTGCGTATTTGGGCGAAAGTAGCAAGATTTGATAAGTCTATTGAGCAATAAGAGGGGAGGGGGGACGGTAGTTACAACTTCTGTTTTAGTTAATGGCAGCCTCACTGGTGAGTTTCCTTTGGAGTGGGGCCTTAGACAAGGTGATTCTCTTTCACCTTTTCTCTTCTTGTTGGCAGCAAAGGGTTTGAATGTAATGATGAGTGTTATGGTTCAGTCTAATATCTTCACGGGTTATAGCATTGGTTCTGCAAATTCCACTGTTATTTCTCATCTTCAATTTGCAGATGATACGTTATTGTTGAGTGTTAAAAGCTGGGCAAATGTCCGGGCTTTGCGGGTTATTCTTGTTCTTTTTGAGGCTGTGTCTGGGCTGAAGGTGAATTTTAATAAAAGTATGCTGGTAGGGGTTAATATTGTTGATTCTTGGTTGGTTGAGGCGGCCTATGTGTTGGGTTGTTCTGTGGGGAAGGTGCCTTTTATGTATTTAGGTCTTCCTATTGGTGGTGACCCTCGTTGGTTGTCGTTTTGGGATCCGGTTCTGACTCGTATTCGTAGTAGACTGTCTGGGTGGAAGAGTCGTTTTCTTTCTTTTGGTGGTCGGTTGATCTTGCTTAAGTCTGTTCTAACTTCTCTCCCTGTATATGCTCTTTCCTTCTTCAAAGCTCCAACATGTATAATCTCTTCCATTGAATCTTTATTATCAAAAAATTTTTGGGGAGGGGGTGAGGATTATAGGAAAGTTTCTTGGATTAGTTGGAAAAACGTCTGTTTAGGGAAGGAGTCTGGAGGGCTGGGGGTTAGGGAGTTTAATTATGCATTGTTAGGTAAGTGGTGTTGAAGGATTAGTAGACAGAGGTGGTTTGTGGTATAGGGTGTTGGTTGCTAGGTATGGTGAGGAGGCAGGGAGGTTGGTGGCTGGGGGCCGGAGTGGTTCTTTGTGGTGGAAGGAGGTTGCGAAAATTTGGGATGGTGTGGGTGTTGTCGGAGGGGGGTGGTTCGACGATAGTATAGAGAGGAGGGTTGGTAATGGTGTTGATACAATTTTTTTGGACGGATCTGTGGTTAGGTGGTATTCCTCTGTGTGTGAAGTATAAGCGCCTTTTTGACTTGTCTATTAACAAGATGGGTTCGGTTGCGGTTATGTGTGAGTTAAGGTGGGTGGATGGAGGGGCGGCTTGGCAGTGGCGTCGTCAGTTGAGGGCGTGGGAGGAGGAGTTGTTAGGGGAGTGCAAGATTTTACTTAATGCTATTTCTCTGAAGTCTAACATTTCAGATAAGTGGTTGTGGAGGCATGACCCTTGTAACACCCATACTAAATTTGTCTAGAATATTTAGCATGTGTATTAGTCTGATACTGGATACATTAAAATTTTCAATAACAATAATAATACAACTGAATGAATACAAACATGTTCGATTATACAACCAATCAAGTACCATAAAATACACTTATACAATTTTCTGACAACCTCCTGAGCTGGTACAAGTCGAGCATCTGCACTCCATTCAGCGTCTCCTTGAAGAACTTCATCACGAACCTCTTGCTTACCTGTAAACCTGCACCAGAAGGATTGGGATGAGACATAATGTCTCAGTGAGCTCCACCCAACCTACTGTTGGCAACCTCGGGGAAACCTAGGGTCGCCATGCACTAACTATTGGCAATCTTGGGGATACCTATGATCGTCGTCATTCTCTACATATTTCGCGATCAAGGGAATAACTAGGATCTCTATATGTCTTTATCTTATGCTGAACATATTCATAATCTCATAACTAGTGATCGGGGGATATCCTATGATCACTTTCTGATATCTGATGACTACTTTGTCATTTCTCTTTGTATAATATATACACATATTCATCTTTCTTATAACATAAAGTTAGAAGTTAGCGTGTAACACACAATAATTATCTTGGTTCATTTTACGGAGTGCATCCGGGTGGAGTAACCCCTAAGTACATCTCCCATCATACCGGTGAAAATTCCTATCATATCAGGCTAACACCGGACTCCTATTATCGTTATGTGGACAGCCCTCTCGGAGAAGTCCCATCCGGCATAATCCGGAGCCTGCTGGACATGTTTAATCTTTAACATATGTGTGGACAACCCTCTCGGAGAAGTCCCATCCGGCATAATTCGGAGTCTGCTGGACACGTTAACATAATCTTATAAACTTACGTGTGGATAACCCTTTCGGAGAAATCTCATTCGGCATAATCCGGAGTCTGCTGAACACGTATAATCTTTATAATCAAATTCTTAACTTGTTACTCATATGTATATCTGATACATTACATATCCATATGCATATCTAATGCATTCATCACTAATCAAACGTGTGATACTTAACCTATAATATAAGGTTCTAAGCTTATCGTTCTCATAAGCCATTTACTTAGTCATTGGAAATCCAACTCTTAAGCTAATCTGAAGCTTTGAATGTTGAAACATTCCTTGTACTTTCGTACACTTAATTGTGTACACCTAAATCTTGCTTTCCTATCAAAGGATTTAGACATATCGTTATCATATGTCGTACTTAGGAACTGACTATCCCACTTACTTAATTTCCTGTTCCTCTTACCTTTACCCTTTGTACCCCTAATGCTTTGCCTAGTCCTTGTTTACTTATACTCTCATTTGTTGGAAGTCTTTAGGATATGTTAAAATAGTGTTCCTTGAGAAAAATAGGGGTTTAGATGCTGTGCATGACACTTGGACAGTTGGTACATTTATAAAAGAGTAAAAAAAAACGAATGTTGTCAACTTAGCAGAGCAAAGACTAGCTTCGTAGAGCAAAGTCTAGCTTCGCAGAGCAAAGTCTAGGCGAAGTGGTTCATACTCAACTTCGCAGAGCAAAGTCTAGGCGAAGTGGTTCAGATTCAACTTCGCAGAGCGACCATGACAGGACAGAAAAGGTTCAAAACGTGATTTTTCCACCATTTTAACTTATCCAAGCTTACCCAAGCTTCCCAACAGCATTATGAATGAATTTTAACTACAAATTGATGACTTAAAACATGGATAAACAAGGATTGGCATGCATCGAAGGTCTAGGGCACAAATTATCAAACTTTCTAAAACAAGGGATTTTCACCCAAACTTACCCAAGGTGGGTTCTAATCTAAAGGAACTCACCTAGCAATTGCTTCTGATCCTTGCCAAGTTTTACAAGCAAAACCCTAGCTTGGAATTCTTCCTCTTTACTTGATTTTCCTTAGCTTTCTCTTGCTTCAAGTTTCCCTAAAGTTTAGCTTGCTTGTGATCCAAGAGATTTGGGAAGAAAGTTGATGGATTATGGCATAGTGAGGGTGAGGGCCGAAATTGTAGAGAGAGGAGGAGAGGGTTCTGAATTTTAGAGAGAGAAGGGAGAAGAGAAAATGAAGAAAAAGTCTTGGTCCCCCTATATAAAACCCTTCCAACTCAAAATTACGATTTCACCCTTACTTACTCAAAACTTATCTGATACTGATTAAAGTTACGTCTAAGCGGGATATTACAGACCCTTTTGGAAGTTACTCTGTGAGGGGTGCATACAATTTACTTACTTTTCAGGACCCGCATGATGTGGATGATACTTCAGACTTAATTTGGCACAAACAGGTCCCATTGAAGGTTTCAGTTTTGGCTTAGAGGCTTCTTCGCAACAGGCTACCGACTAAGGACAATCTGGTGACGCGTAACATCATATCTCATGACTCCCAACTCTGTGTGACTGGCTGCGGCGGTTTGAAAACAACGCAATATTTGTTGCTTTCTTGCCCTGTTTTTGCCCCTTTGTGGAGTTTGGTTAGGTCTTGGATTGAAATTTCTTCAGCTGATCCGGGTTTGTTACAGGACCATTTTGTTCAGTTTATTTATTCTTCTGGAGGATTGCGAGCTCGTCGGTCCTTTTTGAAGCTCATTTGGTTATGTTGTGTCTGGGTTCTGTGGACCGAACGGAACAATGGAGTTTTCAAGGCAAAGGAAAATACTATTCATCAGCTGTTAGAAAAAGTAAAAAATCATTCTTCTTTGTGGTTAAAAGCTTATAATGTGAATCTTGGTTTAAATTCTCATATGTGGTGGTCAAGCCCTTTTGTTTGTATGAGCATCTTGCTTGTTTTTGTTTGTTTTGGTGTTGTTGACTGTATAATTTTGAGGTTCTTTCTGGCACACCTTGTGCTAGTAAGGACTCTCAGTTTTTGTTAATATATTCTATTTTAGCTTGTTAAAAAAAAAACATTCTGACATAAAATTACCCTCTTACTCTAATTAAGGAGAGGGGATCTAAAGAAATGTATATACAAGTTTTATTTGCGAGTTTAGAGAGAAATGTAGGAGAGAACTTTGAAAAAAAGAAAAGAGTAAGGGAAAGAAATTGAGGACGATGAGTGGGTTTTGAGCGTTCATTTTTCTTTTTAATGCAAAACTCTTTCAATTTGCAAAACTCAAAAGTTGTATTGGAGATGAATTTGGAGGGTTTATATAAATTATTCAAATTCAATCTATATTGTTATACTATATTAATTATAAGCATTAATTTAACAATCTTTAACAAAAAATTCTCTTTCAAAAAATATGATTTTTTTTTCATTTTTCACTATATTTGATCACCTTCAAAGCCTTTTCTTTCTCTCCCTTTCAAGCTCTCAAACAAAACTTAAAAAATTGGAACACTATTTATCTTTATCATCTTATTTTATCATTGTTGAACAAGATTAAACCATGACTCGAATGAGTCACCGATTTTGTCTGTTTTTTTAACATTGGCAGTATTTGTTTTTGCTTACTAAGCTTAATCCGCGACGAAAAAATAATGTTTAATCAAAAGCAAATTAAAATTGATAAAGAAGGGTAGGGGTAGGGTAGGAATAGGTAGGACATAAGATGAGAATGGTAAAAAAGCAAGTTCCACAAAATGGTACCAACCTAACGTAATCTAGTGGAGATGTGGATTTGATAACAATAGAAAAGAAATAATACGGCGCACAAAGCCACGTGACGCGGAACCAGATACACGCCATTACTAGAGGAAAAAAAGGGGAAGGTTTGTGTCTTTGACGGTACCAAGTCCCAATCACTTACGTCCACATTTCACAGGTGCCATAGAATTCTTGTTCCTTTCTAGTTTGTTCCGTGACTCACCACTTAATTGCATGTGTGCATATATATCAGTGAACACATTTTATTATTCTCTATTTTTCTTCCTTACTTTTTTTCATCCTTAATGTATGGTTGATCTATTCATCTACTGCTTTAGTCAACAAAGTTTAGGCAACTCCTAGATCATTAATTTTACATTAACGTGTTAAGCTTTAGGCAACTCATAATTAAGTTATTATTATTATTATTATGAAAAATGAAAACAAGTGAAAGGTAAAGGGGAGAGGAAAAAAAGGAAAAAGGTATTGATATCAAAGAAAGAGTATAAAGCAAAGAGATATTGGAGAGTTTGGATTTGAGTAACATTTAGCAAATTGTAGTAAAGAAAAAATGTCACTTTATTTTTACACGAGTATATCCAAATACAGTTCAACTCAATTTTAGTTAAAATCAATTCTATATAACCAAATTTTATGGTAGCCTAACCAAATAAATACACACTTAATTACACGTTAGATGAATGGGAGCAATGGCGGAGCGGAGGGGTGGAGAGTGAACTGAAGTGAAAAGGAAGACCCACCTATTGGCAGCATCCAGCTG
Source organism: Medicago ruthenica (assembly GCA_018208015.1). NCBI lineage: Eukaryota > Viridiplantae > Streptophyta > Magnoliopsida > Fabales > Fabaceae > Medicago > Medicago ruthenica. The sequence goes on along the minus strand of CM031373.1, from coordinate 91,109,740 downwards.
GGTTGGACTCCTCCTTCACATGGCAATTAGCTTCAAAAATACGGTGGGCCCATGGGTTCACTTTGTTAGAGTATGATGGGACCCACAATCAGTGGTAGGCCAACTCATAAACTCGTCTTTGTTTTGTGCAGGGTATCGCGCCATGGTTGTCTGTGTCAACCAACCATATCGTATTATTGTACGTGTAGAACCAGCTCATTTTGTCATTCTTGTTGAAGGCGTAACCATCAAGAACTTAGCACAACAACATAAAAATCCAGAAAATACTTAGATCATTTTAAGTGGTAGTGATTTTGATGAGAGAGGATGATAGATAAATAATTAAAGAGTTATGCTAACAAAGATACTTGTTATTCTCCATGGATATTCCCGAAATATCAACTTTTTATTATCCATAATTAAATATATTAATGAAGTAGTAGGTTCCATTTTGATTTTGTTTTGACAATAACATATTCAAGATCTCATGTTCGAATCTCCTCGGTGTCCATTTAGATAAGTTAATTTAACTTCTTCAAAAAAGGAAAATGAAAGTCCAATAATAATAATATATCTGCAAACAAATTTAGTGGACCTTCATCTTAAAGCAGTGTAGTCATATATACCATATCAAATTGCACAATCAATCCACCAAGAGATCTTTTCCATTGTTCGTAAGAGCGGTCCCCCTACAAACGCTTTCAAATAAAGTGCACATTAAGATATGTATTTACAGTGTGTGCATGACAACCGGTGAACCATGGATTGAAGGGCCTCGGAGAAACACGAGGTGAAGAACAATCATCACACATTAATCTTAAAAATTGTGGTTGAGCTTAATACATCTCCATAAAACCGATCTGTGAGATGAGAATTACCTTCAATTATAAACATTATTCATACCATCTTTCCACCTATGTGAGACTCTTTAGTAATTAATGCATATGTCACAACATATGTCGTGGCATATAAAACTGTCATTAGGATTAGTGGGCCATGAATGATAGATATCCAACGTATAAACCATTAAATTGATTTCTGTCTCTATAAGTCACTCTTATATTAGTCTCTAACTCTATTAATATTTCAAATTAATCATTGTCTTTGTCAAAAGTTTTTCAATTAAGTATCCTGTCTTTATGTTTTTGTTACATGACGAGAGACCTAATTGAATATTTTTTGACAAAGACAGGGATTAGTTTAAAATATTAACAGAGTCAAAGACTAATTTAAGAGTGACTTACAAAGACATGAATCAATTTAATAGTTTGTTGGATATCCAATTGTTATTCGTTATAGATTAGCCATGGACATATACAATATGTGTGCATGAAGCTACTTATGTACACAGACTCAAAACTACACATTGAAAGTATCGTAAAGTTTGAATCTTGAAGGATATAAAAAAAAAAGCATCTAATTAATGTTGTATTTAGAAATTTCATTGATACGATTATCAAAAGAAAAAATCATTGATAGAATTTGAGAAAATGAAAAAATTATGCCATTGGCAGCCTTGTTAGCTAGTGTGAAAATTCCATTCTAACTAGGCAATGATTCAGAACATTTTCGATTATTCTATAGTTGAATCCCAAACTAGAAAATGACCTCTCCTCTCTTGGACACTTAATTTGTCTGCCCTCTTTGAGGTGGTAGACTGCAATGAAAGCAAACTTGCATGCATTGAAGGAAAAACAATTGTCTTTTGGGTAAATATCGATATATTTTTTGGGAAACTTTGTATCCAAAAAATTGGCCATATCAATACTTAGCATTTAGGGAAACAATTTCACTTTCCACCAGCAAAAAACCGATTGAAGCTAGAGCAAATTCTGTATAGAATTGGTCGACACATAAATTGTTAGTATTTGAAGGATTTAATTTTGAGACTTATAAAGAAGAACAGACTCGGTTGTCACAAACCTGGCCAATCCCTGGTTGTAAATAATATATATCCATATATGGTTTATGAAATTTTAGCACTATATCAGTTTAGTCTCTCAAATTACTAATATTTTAAAACAATTTTTGCAATTATAAAATACTAGTCAAGTTCATCTTTCTATCTCGAGCTATGTCAAATAGCTCTGATATTATTCACACTTAGCCTATGTTTGGCAAGGCTAAATCGCTAATTTATAGCGTATGAACTCGTATGATCAAAGTAGAGTTGTTTAGTAACTAATATGATCTCACCAGCTTGAAGTATGTTTTGATATGCTACTTTAAGTAGCATTTGACGTTATAGAATAGCCTATTTTCTCTTATTTTTGTTTCGAAAGATAGACCAAATGACATCAATTATTAGAAACTCTCACACATAAGTGGGGGAGTTAAGTTCGAATTCCGGTCACGACGTTCAACCTAACAAATTCAATATTTTATCGGTTAAGCTAAAACTTTTGAACTTCTCTCATTCTTATCTTCATTACCTTAATGAAATTTTTTTGTCCTTTTATATGTTATCAATTAGTTCAAGTTCTAATTTAACCAAACACTTTAAATTCAATCTACTTGTTGATCTGTTATAATTTCATCAATATCTGCTAGTTTATTTGATATATGCTGCTTTTTATCAAACAAAGCCTAAGTTTAAAATTCACACCTAATATCAACAACTTAATATCATTATAGTTCGTGTAAATACCAACGAATAAACAAATCTGATTAACCTTTTATAATTTTAGGCGTCCTTTTAAAATATTGCATATTTTTTTTAAGAAGGCTAAATTGATACAATTTTTACAATTCTATATACCAATTTTAGTTTGAGGTGGATTTGAACGACGATGAAAGTGGTGGAATGTGCGACCTGGGGATGGAAGTGGAGCTCCTCGATGGGTATTGTATCTGCTGGTGTTTAGACACTCAAAGTCAGTCTTTAATTGAGGTGAGAGGATTAACATAGTAAAATGTGTATCTTTCTGTTGGTGTCGAGGTCCTTCAATATAACAAGATTTTCAAGAGAAATTTGTGAAAAATTTGTTAATCTCGTTGAAGGATTGACAATTTGATCGACCTGTCACCTTTTGATCTCTAGCATGCGGTGTTTGGTTAATAAGTTAGCATGTATATGTGTTTAGGGTGCAGCGTATGCATTACCCTGGCAATAGAATTTATTTTGGTTGGACCTTGGTCCGGTCAGAAAAAATTAAATATTTATAAATCATAAGAACTTTTTCAGGTAAATAACAATTTAGATTTCTAATATATGTGATGTTTTATCATTATAGAATCTAAATGTATTAAAATTGCAAATGCATCTCAAGTGTTTTTTAGTTAGTCATTTTGATTTTGAAATGCGTATTTTGCTAACCATTTTAATCTTCACATATGTTTTTGTTTAGTCATTTTAATCCATAAATGATAAAACTACAAAAAAAAAACTTTTTTTAGGGGAAACAAAAAAATTCTTGAAGATGTGTTTATAATTTTGCTACATTCACAAACTATATAAAATAAAATTAACAACTATTAATAGATCAAATTTTATGTGCATGTTTTTATTTAGAAAGAAGAGTAAGAAGAAGTTGGGTGCATAAAACCCCGAATTCAAACTTGTTTTCAATCTAAGTCTTCATTGGATGCAAATTGCAAACCAAGCAACCACAAATGGTCCCCAATAAACTGTTTTTGCGAGACAACGTCGTTTTTGAGCACCTATAGTTAAATTTGGACAATGACCACTGACATCATGCAGAATTTGTAACAGTGTTTCATCAAATAGAGTATAGTTACAGATATGATGTGAGGATTTCTCTTATTTAATTATACCACAACCTAGGTTGACTACTTGGTAAGCACGTAATTGAAATTAGTTTTACAAACAAACCAATAAAACCAGTTTAATTTGGGTAACATAGTCGCATCGGATTAGAGCACAATGACAGACAAGGTGAAGGAATTAGAACTTATGCGATTCATTTATTTGACCGTAATTTTTTCCTTCATATGCTTCAAGTAAGGCTGCCAATTGCCAACCCAACTCTAGCTCACTGTTTCCTTATTCTCAACTCAGCTCAAATAACTTTTTTCCATGTGTTTTCATATTCACCTTTAAATCACATTCTTCCACCATCTATAGAATCATTTCTAATCCATTATTATAATATAAGCAACTAAAAATAATAAATCTGTGATAAAATTTTGTTTATAAAGTAATTACTAATACACATCTATATTATATATATTTGAGGGTTTTTCTCAAATGTATATATGGAAGTTTTTTACAAATACTCCCACCACATTCATCCTCACAAATTTGTATTTAATGTTTATGTATAAAAGAAAGTTTTTCAAATTCAAAATCAAATTCAATTCAAATTCTAATATTTCAAATCAAATTAAAAATCAAACATTTTGAATTAACGACGTAATGGCTTAATGAAATTAATGAAATGAAATAATTTTTATTTTTATTCTTATAATAATTATAATATGTGAAATATTGTGATATAATTTTTTAATGTCATATATTTTATTGAATGCCAAAGAAATAAGAACATAAATCAATATTTTTATTTTTATTTTCGTAATAATAATAATAATAATAACATAAGAAAATTTATTTGGTTAAAACTATGTCGAATATATTTATATCAAATGTATATATATATATATATACACACACACACACACTAATGAATTTATGAAATTAATGAATTCATGAAACAAACTAAATTTATTTTTATTCTAATAATCATAATATAATAATAATATTGTGAGACAATTTTAATATCATATATTTTATTGAATGTCAAAACAAATATGTTTAGAAACCAATATCTTAATTGTTATTTTTACTTTCCTAATAATAATATAACAATAATGATGCAAGACAATTTTTTTTTTTTTTTTTTACAAATGATGTGAGACAATTTATCTGGTTGAAATTATGTAAAAGATATTTTATTCAAAGTGGCATTAAAACAAATAAACACAATATGATTTGATTTACTTACAATAGGAAAAAAAAAACCATATGTAAGGTAATAATTGTAACCGAAGGAGCACTAATTCATATAGAAGTCAACCGAAATAATTCACCGCTTAACTTTTTGTTAGTACATACGATTGTTTTATGTCACATTTTATTTTTCCATTGAACTATAGACAATTTGTTTATATATATACTAACATATTATTTTTGTTTAAGGGTATTTATGACAATTACTAAATTTAGGTCTTTCTCTCCTCCAACTTTTTATTCCACTTTCTCTTGTACCAAACAACCAAAACAATCCTCTTACTTTCTACTCTTTTTCTTTCCTTTCTCGTTCTTTCCTTTCACTTTCTCTGTGCATCCAAACAAAGCCTTAGTTCCATTCGTACTGATATTAACAGTTTGACAACAAATATGAATTTTGGGCGTGTTTCCTAGTTTAAAAAATTATTCCCAGAAATGTCGATGTTGCAATTATAGATTCCTATGTTTGTTACAAAGTTAAAAAAATGGAAAATGCTTAATGTCACGAAACTTTATTTCGTGAAAAAACACGAATAGGCTGGCAAACGGAAAAACGTTGAAAACAAGTATCTTTTTCCAGCTCTCTGAATCATAAGAGTGCATAAAAGGATGGGGAAGGAAGATCGGCTTCCTCATCTCTCTTGTTGCCTTCAATCCAACAAACTCTGTTTCATCGGTTGTACCTTTGTTTGTGCCGAGTCGGAGCGCGCTGAGTCTCTGAGTTTGATTGGGTTTAAGGATGAGATGTATTTTCCTTCCTACTAAATTGTATTGCTTCAAAGATCAAACTTCAAAGCCTAAAAGATATAAACCAGTTCTTCAATTTTGACAGATTTTTTTTATCATTCTCAATTTAACCTTGTGGAATGAAATAGAATGGACTATGAAATGGAACATTGAATTTTATGTTGTTTTGAATTGGAGCTTGACCTGGTGTTGTTTTGTACTGATGATACAGGTTGATTGTTTTGGTACAAGATGAATAGAAGGATAACGATGAATGGATATATTGTTTTGTACTGGTGTTCGGTGGTACCTTCTTGTTCGGTGGTGCAGGGAAATGTTTGAAGTAGAGGTCGCAAACGGTCACGTTAGAAAGCTTTTTAGATATGACCCACTCATGAATTCTGACAACCGCTCATGTATTGTGCCAAAGAGAAGATCTAATGGTGACAAAGCTTTTGTAAAGCACTCAGGAAATTGCCCTCGCGATATATAGCAACGCTCTAAAAAAATAATTTTCGGGAATAAAAAATTTCTAGGTAAATAATAACTTCCACTTACCCATGATTTTATTTCCAAAGGAAGTGGGTGTGAATAAAAGGTTCTCATGTAAATAGTAATAAAATTGAAATAACTACCCATATACCCACTATCACAAATAATTTTCATGAATCTGACAATTATTTACCAAACACGATTTTTTTAAGATATCCAAGAATAAAATATCTATTATTATTTCCTAGAAAAAGTTATCTCAGAAATGAAATTTTTAACCTTCAAACAAACGCCCCTTTGTGAAGGTTTCTCATGTCTTTTCTGAGGCAAACCAGGTGTCAGCTTAAATCAAGCATTAATTATCATTAAAAGTATAAGATGTCTTTCCTGCTTTTTATTCTTTTTTTTTTCGGTTGATTTATTAGCTAGTAGAACCGGTAGCATATTTGTACTTGCTGTGAGTACAATGTAAGGAAACTAGGGTTTCTGAGTTCTGTTTAGGTCATGCCTTGGGAATGATCCCAAGGTTCCTATTTGTAGCCTCTTTTGGGCCTACCCGGTCATGGTTTTGGGCCCAAATAATAAAGGGCCAAAACCATGACTAGGGCGCCCTCGTAAACTGCTGAGGGCGCCCCCAGAGGGTGCCCTTTAGGAAGGTCACCTAGGGCTATTTGTGACTGTAAAGTGGGCCCTGTGCCCTCCTAGAGGGCGTCCAACCTTATTCCAAGGGTTCACACCCTTGTCTTTAGGATCTCAAGTCCTAGATGGTGAGAACTACGGTCCACAGCCCAACAAGCACGAGTCTTGGTACAAGGCGAAGTGATTAAACTGTTTATGGGGGGGATTTGCCTATGACCTTTTGCCCAGCAAGTGGGGCTTACTAGTCACGAAGCTATATGAAAAAATTTTATGAGTACTAGCCCAACATGGGTGCTTAAACCCTGCGTGGGTACTAGCCCAACACGGGAACTAGCCCAACCTGGGTACTAGCTCCATGTTTCTGTCTTTGAGTGCCTTAACGGGCGCTATTCCATCGAGAGTATGGGCGCTAGCCCAACGAGAGTATTCATATTATATTAGCCCAACAAGCACGAGTCTTGATATAAGGCGAAGTGATTAAACTGTGTGTAAAAACGACTCCTTTGAGTAGATTAGATCGCCGCGCCTGGTTGGGGACGCCTATTAGTGGGATTCGACGGCTGACGTGAGGTGACTGTTCGCTCTTACTGACGTGTTCGCATCGCAACGGCTCTCGGAAGTCGTGTCAACTTAGATGACGTCATCTGCGCGTTTTCCCAGGCTTTTTTACTTTAAACTGAAACGGATCTACTTTTCCTCCTACTTTTAGATTTCTTTTATCCTTTCCCCCTCCTTTACCTTCGTCTTTTTCCTCCAACTTGTTTTTCATCGTTCAAGCGGTTACCGTCTTTGTGGATCTCTGCGCCTGCTGCTTACGGTTCGTTCGGAGTCCTTGTTCGTTCGCAAGCCCTTCACTTGTCTAAATCCAGGCAACCCTATTCGATCTCGTTCTTTTTTATTTTAAATCAGTAGTATGGTGGTAATTAGGGAGTGCGATGAGGCGGGTAGGGAGTTATCTCCAACTAATTCGGAGGAGAGGTGTAGGTTGTGGAGGGGAAGTGTTAGGCATGCGAAGCGGTCAGATGGAACCATTGATTGGATGGTGTTTGATAAGGCCTACTACGGCCACTCCCTTTTGACGGAGTTTTCGAGTGATTTGGATGGGGGTGAAGGAGGGAGTGGTAGTGGGAATTCATCTGACTCTATTATTCGTTCTGTTCGCCCAGGTCTGTGCTGTAGGAAAGGAATTTGTTACATGGCGTCTTCTAGTGGTTCAGAACAAGAGAGTTTCGCCGACGAGGTGCTTCGTTCAGAGTCCGTGTACATGGATCCCCAACGGGTGGCGTTTTTTCGGAGTAAGCTACACGTGTCTTCTACGGGATATGAGGAGGACGTGGTTTTGGAACCTTGTCGCCCAGGTGAGAAAGTGTGCGCACAGAGGCCGAAGAGTGTGAAGAGTGAGATGTTCCATATGTACACGGCAGTTTTTGAAGATTTGGGTGTGAAGTATCCCTTCACGCCCTTTGGAGTTGACATACTCAACTGTCTAAATGTTGCGCCTTCTCAGCTGCAGCCGAACAGCTGAGCTTTTATCCGCGCTTTTGAGATTCTATGCGAGGGGTTGGGTTTCCAGCCTTCAGTTGGATCCTTCTTCACTTTTTACGGCACGAAGGGGGTAGATAAGCAGTCTTGGGTGTCCGTCAGCGCGCATCCTGGTAAGAGGTTGTTCCCGCCCTACGCCTCTCACTACAAGAATTGGAGACAAACATTCCTCCGGGTCCGGGGACGAAAAGATTGTGAAGCAGCTGCTGCATGGGTGGATGGTAAGCTGAGGTTTCCCACATGTTGGACGAGTGCTCCGGTGTCCATCATGGGTTTTGATTATGAGAAGCTGGACGCGTACGACCAGGGCGTCGTCTGTTTTTTGGACAAAATGTTGCCTATGAACATCCCGGAGTTGTTGAATAGGGAAGGGGATGTAGATACCTTAGACGAGTACCTACGTGAGTCAAATTCATTTATTTATGCCTATATTTTACTTTTCTATTTTCTTGTCCTCTTAACCTTTCTGCTTTATTTTCTGTAGAGGATATGGCGCCCATGACTGCGGCGGAGAGGAAAAGATACCTCGAAGAAATGAAGGCTAAAAAGGCTGCTGAGGGGACGGCGGCCACTGATTCTGCGAGACTTATTACCCGCAAGCCAAAGAGAAAAGCTGATCATCCGCCCGAGGTTCAAGCTGAGAGCCTCGTAGCGGCTGCGCGTGATAAAGCGTCGCCTGGGAAAGACGATAAAGGAAAGGCGGCGGTGGAGAAAAAAGGAAAGAAAACGCCTTCTCCTTCCTCGATTGTCGCCATCAAAACCAGCAGGTCAGTGTCATCCTTTTGGGATAAAGGCTTTGACTACGGCGCCTACGTGAAGGAGAGGCTGGTTTTTAGTCCAGAAGACGCGGAGGCGGGAAACCAGGGCGTTGTGCCCTTTATGACGAAGGATATAGGAGTTCATTGTTTGCGGACTATAATGCTTTTAGACGCGGTGGATCGGAAGTATGAGGAAGTGGTGCAGAATGAGGAGGCTCTCCAAGCTACGGTGAGGGCGTTGGAGAAAGAGGTGGAGGAAGCCAGGAACGCGAATGAGAAAGAAATGCAAGAGGCCAGGGAGGCGGTGATGCTTGAATGTGATAAACGCATCTCCGATCTGAAGATTGGTTATGCAGCAGATCTTGCTGGAAAGGACGGGGTCATTGCGAAGCTACAAAATGATGTCGCGGCTGGAGCAGAAAGGGAGGATCAGCTTAAGGCTGAGGTTTCCGAGGCGAAGGGCGAGCTGGCTCTGAACTTCGATGCTGGCTTTGAAAGAGCCAAGACTCAAGTCGCCCTTCTACATCCTGGCGTCGATATTTCCGCCCTTGATCCTTTTAAAATTATTGTAGATGGCGTCCTAATGGACGAACCCTAATTTCATTTGTTGTAATTTAATTTCCTTTTTAAACTCAGTACTCTTCTCGAATTTGTATTAATGATGCATCATTCTCTTTGGAGCTTTTCGTTTGTTCCTTTTTCTTCAAATTTATGTATTTTGGAAGGCCTCTCCTGGGCGGTGATCACGTTCGTTTCATAATAATGTTGAAAATTGTAGGTTTGTTTCTTTTAGCGCCTGATGCTTTAGGGTCCCTTTTAAGGGGTCCCTTTTATCGCTTGGACGACGATCTCTTTTCCGGCTCGCGACGTCTTAGAGCCCTCTTTGGGGGTTAATGAGTTAGGCGGCGATCTTATTTTCGGCTCGCGACGTCTTAGAGCCCTCTTTGGGGTTAAGGAATTAGGCGGCGATCTTATTTTCGGCTCGCGACGTCTTAGAGCCCTCTTTGGGGTTAAGGAATTAGGCGGCGATCTTATTTTCGGCTCGCGACGTCTTAGAGCCCTCTTTGGGGTTAAGGAATTAGGCGGCGATCTTATTTTCGGCTCGCGACGTCTTAGAGCCCTCTTTGGGGTTAAGGAATTAGGCGGCGATCTTATTTTCGGCTCGCGACGTCTTAGAGCCCTCTTTGGGGTTAAGGAATTAGGCGGCGATCTTATTTTCGGCTTGCGACGTCTTAGAGCCCTCTTTGGGGTTAAGGAATTAGGCGGCGATCTTATTTTCGGCTCACGATGTCTTAGAGCCCTTTTTTAGGGTTAAGGAATTAGGTGGCGATTACTTTTTAAGCTCACGACGTCTTAGAGCCCTGTCTTAGGGTTAAGGAAATAGGTGGCAACCCCTTTGGGGTTAACGGATCGTATGGCGAACTCATTTGGGTTTCGGCGTTGGTGATCTGCTACAGGCAACGAAAGTAAGACAAACAAGCAAAATATATATATGATAACAATAAAAAAGCGGGGCCTCATTAAAAACCCCCATTGTTGTGGGGGGAAAAGAGTGCCCCTTACTCCTTCACTACAAAGCTGTACAAAGACGCCGCAATATATGAGATAAAGACAGTAAAAAAAATAAAGTGGCTTTGTTTTCCCTCTAGCTCGCCTTTGAGTTGTTGTGGCGAGTTTCTTCATGCTTTGTGCTCAGCTTTTTAATCAAACCGCATTTGGCTAGTTCTGCATGGAGTATCAACAAAGGAGTACTTGTTTCCTCAACCTTCTTGATCTCGTCGGATTTCGCATCTTCTTCCACAACATTGACACTTGGGTTGGCTGGCTTTGAATGGAGTATCAACAAAGGAGTACTTATTTCCTCAACCTTATTGATTTCCTCAATATGAAACTCTTCTTCTAGGTTTGCGACAATGAAGTTCACTCGATGTGCTTTCATGTTGCTGTTTCCTTTCTTCTCTTTTTGTAGCTTCAAACTGTTGTGGTAACATTCTCGGGCCACTTTCTGGTCTGCTCTGATAGCGCCAACCCGTCCATCATCCAGCGGATATTTCATAATGAGGAATTTGGTGGAAAGATAGGCGTCAAGGACATTGAAGGCCGGGCGGCCTATGATGATGTTGTAAGAACAGGGCGAGTTAACTACCAAATACCTAATCCTGATGGTTTTGGCGTTGTTACCTGTACCGACTGTTGTCTTCAATGTGATGTATCCCCGGACGTGCACCTGCTCCCCTGTGAAGCCGGCCAGTATTCCTTTGAAGGGCTGCAACTGGTCCTCGTCAAGTCCCATATTCTCAAAAACAGAGTAATAAAGGATGTCTGCAGAGCTGTCGGGATCAATTAACACCCTCTTGACATCCCAATTGAAGATTTGCACAGTGATGACCATGGGATCGTCATCGTGGGGGATCACTCCTCTGCGGTCTTCATTTGAGAAAGTGATATCCGTTTGGCGTTCTGACTCCTTCTTGGCGTGGTCATCAAGCAACATCACTTGCCTCACATATTTCTTCCGAGAGGTGCTGGACTCCCCTCCTCCTGCGAAGCCGCCGGATATGGTGTTCAAGGTGTGGCGTTCACCTTCCTTCGCCACATCTTTCTCCCTTTGGGGGTCTTCGGGGGGACGACTGTCTCTCTCTCTACCTTCCTTCACATATCCTCTTAATCTGCCGTTCTGAATCAACTTCTCAATCTCTCTTTTCAGGTGGATGCAATCATCTGTAGTATGTCCTTTGATGCGGTGATACTTACACCAGGCCTCCTTGTCGTTCCCCATGATGTTTCCTCTCGGTGGCTGAGGTTCAGGAATGATTCTAGAATGGTAAACATCCCTCCAGATTTGTTCACGGCGGGTATTGAGGGCCGTGAAGGATTCTGGGAGGGGTGCGCGTCTATCCTGGACGTGGCGCTTGTATGGCGCTCTGTCTCTGTTGCTGGGTGGGTAATAACTGCGGCGATGATCATATCCGTAGGGGGCACGCTCTCTGGAATCCCTTGCTTTCTTTTCGGCGTTGCTTTCTTCTCCTTTTATATAACACTCTGCCCTAGACATGATTTCTTCCATGGAATCAGCCGGCTTCTGCGCCAGCGATTCGTTGAATTGTCCAGCACGGAGGCCGTTTTGGAAAGCTCCTACAAATAGCTCCTGGTTCGGGTTCACAACTTTAATTGTGGCGTCGTTATATCTTACGAGATACTCACGGAGGGACTCATTCGGCCCTTGGCGGACGTTAAACAGGCTGGTAGATGATACCTTGCGGTGTCGACTGGCGGAAAACTGGTGTGTTAATTTGCGCGTCATGTCCTGGTAACTGACGACTGAGAAACGAGGTAAGTTCATATACCACCTGAGGGCGGCGTCTTTGAGGGTCCCTGCCAGCAGCTTACATTTTAGGGAGTCAGCAGCGCCGATGATGGCCATCTGGGTGTTGAAAGCCGTTACGTGTTCTACCGGATCGCTCTTTCCGTCGAAAGACAAAAGTGAGGGCGGCTTGAAGTTTTCTGGGACCGGCGCGTTCCAGACTTCAGCGGAGAGAGGTTGTGGATCTGGATCTACCGACTCGTCCTGCTGGGATCCGTTCCCCTTGGCGTGTTGTTGCTGCTGTATTGTTTCCATTGTTGCTTGCAAAGCTTCGTTGTGGTCGCGAAGCTGCTGGATTTGTTGCTGTAAAGCTTCTAGGGCTACTGGGTCCGCCATCGACGGCGACGATGATGGTTGCTTGGGTCGGTTATGAAGACTGAGGTTGGTGGTTGAAGATTAGCGGTTAGGGGCTAAAATGACAGAAGAGAGAGTTGGCTTTTTAACAGAGAACGGGCTGGGTTGAACGTTTGGTTAGAGTTAGGGTTGAATCGCAGCGGATTCGGAAGTTTCAGGGTTGCTCCTAAGAACTACGGTGGATTCACGGCGTTCTGATGACTTTCAGGGGCCGTGGATCAACTGCTTTCTTTCAGAGAAGGTGGCTAGGTTAGTTTTACCGTAGCCCCACGGTGGGCGCCAACTGTACTTGCTGTGAGTACAATGTAAGGAAACTAGGGTTTCTGAGTTCTGTTTAGGTCATGCCTTGGGAATGATCCTAAGGTTCCTATTTGTAGCCTCTTTTGGGCCTACCCGATCATGGTTTTGGGCCCAAATAATAAAGGGCCAAAACCATGACTAGGGCGCCCTCGTAAACTGATGAGGGCGCCCCCAGAGGGTGCCATTTAGGAAGGTCACCTAGGGCTATTTGTGACTGTAAAGTTGGCCCTGCACCCTCCTAGAGGGCGTCCAGCCTTATTCCAAGGGTTCACACCCTTGTCTTTAGGATCTCAAGTTCTAGATGGTGAGATCTACGGTCCAATATCCTAGATCCTAGTTAAAGGGGGTTTAAACTTTGGAGTTCTTGATACACTTGAGCTAGTGTCCTGTGGTGCGGAAAAAAAATATCGGAGATTTAAATACAAAATATATAAAATGATGTATTTTTTTTTTAATTTTAAGCGGTTCAGTTAAGCCCTGCGTTTAAATTATTTGCTGTGTCATCCGTATTGTACCACTGATTCTCGACTAGTTAACATTATTAGTAACATTTTATAACGTGCTAGTTAGTGTATCTTTGTCAAAAAAAAAAGACTGTTAGTGTATCACTTTTAATTGAACAGTGATAAAATATTTTCAAAGACTTTACAAGTTTTTAAACACATCAATTTCTAAAAGTAGACCAAAGGAAAACCGATATTTTTTTTGGAAAACCGATATTCTTTTTTTTAGTCAAGTAGTCTAGTGATTAGAACTCACACATTTTAAATGTGGAGAAATAGGGTGTTTGAGGTTCGAACCCCAACCCCTGCATATAATATGCAAGATCTCTATCAACCGAGTTAAACTCACAGGGATGAAAACCGATATTCTATAGACGTAAAAGATGAAAATAAAACCAAAGTTAATCTCCACCAAGATGTTCAAGACTTATTATATCCATTTGTACAAAGAAGTACTAACCTATAATCAGAGATAAAAATAAAACATCCTGAAATGCCAATGGATTCTCGGTGCTAAGATTCTCGGTGTTAGTACTAACCTGTACTAGTCCCCACACTAACCTATAATTCAAAATTTAAGCGCCCATATCATTCTTAGATCTTGAAATGCCATTGGATTCTCGGTGCTAAGAGAAGACATATCTATACTTGTTTGTTGCAATTCAAGAACTTGTCGTAGGATTCTTCTTCCATAATTGTATTCCTAACACTTGAATACCCTTTCTCAATCAATTTATACAACAAATCAGCATACATCCTCGCTCTATCCTTAACTGACTGAACATCCTGATTTTCATCAAGTTCACACTGTTCGATGAAACACGTGGCATTCTCTGGATTATGTCTCAAATCAAGCAAAAGGTAGACCCTCTCCAATTCGGATTGATCACACCCATGTGGCAACCCCATCAAAGTATAGTAATCCACATTAAATATTTCAGCATTGTCCATTTTTTGTTCCAGGTGTTCAATTTTCGCGGTTATGGTGCTAATCTTCTTAGGAATCTCATAATAGCGAACGTTGTAAGGTTTCCATACAAGAGCAAAGAGTTTGTGATCATGCAAAATCATGTTGTATAACAACTTCAAGCGTTCAAGATCGCGAAGGCAATCATGATAACAATGAATATTTTCTAAAATGGATGCTCTAACTTCAAGAGCATTGAAACATTTGGGGTCCAATGACAACGTTCTAATACAATCAACTATTGAATCAACGATTCTACTAGCAGAACGATACACTAAGGCTCTTAGCAGGTAGAATTCAACGAGGAATGCTTGAGGAGTGCCAAAGCTGTCTATGATTTTTGAGAAGTGTCGGATGGCTTCTATGTAAAATCCAGCTTCAAAGGCATTGATTGCAGTGGTACGACGACAGAGATGGAGTTTTGTCTTTGCAAGGAGTTGGTTTACAGTTTCACATTTAGTTTGAGTGCTTCGAGATGGTTTGGTTGTTGGTGGCCTTGAAATAGGGCTTCGATACGGTTTGGTTGTTGGTGGTCTTGAAATGGTGCCGTCGAAGAACAATATGTTACATTCAGAGAAACGGTCGTCAGACCAAGACGAGCTCTTGCAGCGGAATGCATCTCTAGCGAGGCTTTTTCCGGTTTGGAGAAGAATTGTTGCATGGTCTAATAGGCCTAAATGGAAACATGTTTTCCCTAAAACCAAGTATCTGTAATTCACATTCATAAAATTCTGTTGGAACATTGGTGTGAAGTTGGAAGGAAATCAAAAGATTAAACACCAAGTAATAAGACTTTGAGCTAGTGTGATGTGAATTGAAAAATAGAGAGTGGGGGTCCCACATAAAATAGAACACACACATTAGTAGTGTTTAAATTGCGGTATTTAATAATGATAAAAATAATAGTAATTATTATTTTTATTCGTGAATATCACTTACCATAAATTTAGTTTATGTTGTTTGTGATAAGAATAAGAATTCAAGTGAGGTTTTTATCTTTCCTACATTCATATCCAATGAGTTTGTTTCCTTCACTTTTGTGGATTTGTTTCCTTTTGATCTTATCCACAAGTGTTATTGAACTGATTAGTGGTTAAGTTTCCTTTTGATCTTATCCATTTGAGTAACTGCTGCCGCAATTTTAGCTAAAACAGTTACAAAATCTCTATATAAATAGAGGACTCCACTCAGTTCAAAAATCACACTAAAGAGTTTTATTGAGTTGTCGAGAACTCTTTCTCTCTTCTCCCCCCAGCTTGTGTTAACGAGCTATTCTTCACCTTATCTCCTTTTTATGTCCCTTCGGAATTAAGAGTGTTCTTAAGACCTTAGTCCCTATTCGGTATAATGTTCCTTCGGAATTAAGAAAGGTCTTAAGAACATAGTCCCTTCGATAATATATGTCCCTTCGGAATAAAGAGTACTTTTAAGATCATAGTCCCTTTTGAAATAATAATGTCCCGTCGGAATTAAGAATGATCTTAACTGTATATATAAATATTCTTTCTATATTTTTCTATTTTTGGAGAATTTAAAAAGTTAGAACGGTGGTATCACCGTATTTGAGTGGTCTTAGTACCATATTGATATTTTGGAGAGCTTAAAGTTTAGAATGGTGATAACATCATATTTGAGTGGTCTTAACACCATAATAAAGTGGTCACAATACCATATTAGAAAGTGGTTTCAGTATTAAAGAGTGGTCTTAGTACCATATATGGAGGTGTAAATCTCGAACGGTTTTCTACAGTGCAGTAGTTAACCGCACAATTGTAGCTGGGCTTGTTTTATCCTGGAGGCGGCGTGGTTGATAGTCTGCCTTGCACAATTTTGGACAGTGCCGCGAAACGTCTTAAAGAGAGCGACCTGGTCGTGTCTTAACCTAGTAACAACTTCGGTAGATAGTCCCTTTCAAAATAGAATTTGGAAATCCAAATACAACAGTTTGGAAATCCAAAAACAACAATTTTAAGACGTTTTCGATCTGCCATGTCTACCGAAGAAATTACTTATTGAGATTTCGTTGTCCCAAAAATAAAACATGGATAAAAAAAGGCTATAGAAATACATCTTTGGACTGAAACAATGAAGTGATTGTTGTTATCACAACAGAACTAAGAAATTCACATATGCGACTTTGAATCTGTTTGAAATTTATTTTCAAAAATCAGAACCGCACTGTGAATAAGTAACTCTAACTACCAACAGAATAAGAACCCCAAAATGGTCCTAAATAAAAATCAGCAACTACTATCAAGAAATGACACTGGTTCACAATTTATTTTTAATACAATTGTGAGAAACCAGGTCATATGTCCCGCACATATATGAACAAGTAAATTGTTTCTCCGCTGCCTAACCTAACTAAAAAGAAATTCACTGATATGACTAGTTAAATTAATCTAGTTGGTGAATTAAGTGAATGGTGGATAAACATTAGCGTCTCGCGCTGTGTTTGTTATGATTATGCTATGTTCAAAAACATATACTACTGTTGTAAATAAGAAAGTGTTGTTAGGATATTATAACAACATTAAATTTGTTGGCATTGGAGATGTGAAGTTGCAATTCACGTCCGAAAAGAAAATTATTCTCTAGGACGTGATGCATGCTCCAAAATAAGAAAGAATCTGAATTTCAAATTTCTACTGAATAAGACTGAGTTGACTCATACTTAAAGAGAGACTTGTGCACCATGCATTCTTGTGGAGAAAAGACTGCTCCTTTGATGGTATGTTCAAAATTAAATTCTCCTTCTATTTTATAAGTTGTGTGATTCTAATATTTTACATGTCAAAATTTATCATATGAACAAGCGTTTAATTTTAAACTTGAGTAACTTGGACTTAATTTCAAAGTTATATGACTAGAAAATTTTATTTTTTGCAGTCAAGATGAATGAACCAAAAGTTCATATAAATCAGTGTTTAGAGAATTTGAACCTCTAAACTTAATAAATTATGATATGTGCGAACTTGACGACACATAAACTAGAAATGATAAAAAAATATTTTATCATATTTATTGATGACTGTAAATTTTGAAAAATAAAATTGATACGCTTATGTTCAATTTTTATAACAAAAATTGAAATTTATGTTAAATAGAGTACTCAAGTCTAAGAACAAAATTTCTAATTAAGAATTTTTTAAGAAAAGACAACCTAACTTGTCTTATTTTTTGAACTTGGGATTGTCTGGACTACATTTGGATTCTGGACCCCAAGATAGTTGAACTCACTAGTAGAGCCTATGAATGTGTATTCATTGGGTATGTTATAAATAACGAAGCATATAAGTTTTATGACCTAAATGTTAAAGTGAGCATAGAATTAAACGATACCGATTTCTATGTAAATAAATACCTCTTTAAATAAAGAATAGTGGGGGCACTAGTGAAAGCAGACCATTAGTGGGGGCAAAATAAATTCCCTTTTACATTGAGAGCTAGTGGGGGCACTGCATCTGATCACATTCCAGTAATCAGAAACAGTTATGAAAACATCATACGAGATGTTATAGAACCTCAAAGAGGTAAGAAAGCTATAATTGCTAAAGAGTATAAACCTAGTTATATGGTTTGTATATTGGAAGAGGATCCATCTGGCCTTCAAGAAGCTTTGTCTTCATTGGATGCTAACTTTTGAAAAGAAAAAAAGAGTAAACGATGAAATGGATTCTCTAGAGTCTAACGAAACACGACTCTTAGTTGACTTGCCTCCTGGATGCAAACTAATCGGTTGTATTTGGATTTTGGAAAAGGAAACTAAAACCTGATGGTTCGGTTGCTAAATACAAGGCTCACCTTGTAGAAAAAGGTTTTAGGCAAAGAGAAAAAATCTAGATTTCTTCGACACTTAGTCACCAGTCAATCCAATCATATTCATAAGGGTGCTAGTCCCTTTAGCCGCTGTTCATAAATTGATAGTACACCAAATGGATGTGAAAGTTGCCTCATTAAATGGTGAACTAGAAGAAGAAATCTATATGGAACAACCTGAAAGTTTTGTGATTCATGGAGAAGAAAACAAGGTCTGTAAGTTAGATATTTCTCTGTATGGTAATAAAACAAGCTCATATGGAATAACATGGAAACTTGACAGCCTAAAGATATTGAATGAGTATAAAGTGAATGAAAGTGACAAATGTATTCACTACGAATATGAAAATAACATTTGCACGATCATATGTCTCTATGTAGACGACTTGCTCCTATTTGGTTCAAAGATTCATGCTATAATTTATGTGAAATCATTGTTTATCAACAACATTGATAAGAAAGACCTAGACAAAGTTGACGTAATTCTTGGTATCAAGAATACCTAGATAAGAAAAGAGAATTGTTTGGATCAATCTCTCTATATTGAGAAGATCTTACGGAAATGTAATTATTATTGTAAACTTGCAAGCACACTTTATGATCCAAGTGTAAAACTCTTCAAGAACACTTGAGATGGAGTTAGACAAATAGAATATGTGAGCGTCATTGGCAGTCCTAAGGTGCCTTAAGAAGACTATGACTCTAGGATTACATTATGAGGAGTATCTTATTGTACTTGAATGATACAAGATACAAAATAGAACATCCTTCATATGAGTCTTAAGCGACAAGTGGTTGTATATTGAGCATCACTGGATGAGTTGTTTGTTGAAACATATGATATTGACTCAATCCACTATGGAATGAATCTGAGATGAGAACACTAGAGAAAACTAGTGAAGAAGCAAGTTGAGAAAATGCTTGCTAGTTGAGATCCCCTAGTGGATAAAACCGTTGCCAGGAGTGTTAATTCATTGTGATAGTACTGCAGCTATTACAAAATTGAGAATCGTTACTACAATAGTAAGAGACTAAGGCACAAACACATGACAAATTAGAGAGTTAGCTACTCTCAAAAGGAACGGTTAAAGTAGATCATGTACGTACTGATAAAGAATTAGTCAATCCTTTGAAGAAAGGAATTACTAGAAAGAAAGTCATAAACACATCCGATAGGATGGGACTAATGCCTAAAGGTCACAAGTGATGGTAACCCGACCTAAATGACTGGAGATCCCAAGAAATAGGTTTAATGGGTAATAACAAGTCATGAGTGATAGAACATGCTATGAGAAAATTATGAAAGCATGAATCCTGCAGCGACAGAAGGATGAGATAATAGAAACTCTTAATGAGATCTATACTCTATGTTGAGTAGGAGTACATAGCTACATGAGTACTCTTGATAGACTCACCTATACGAATGTGGAACTGAGGTCGGTTCCTATGGGATTTTGAGGCAGAATACCTAGAGCGTTCGTTAAAACTGGGATAGACGTGCAGGGCCATAATCGCACGGGCTTTTAGAATACACCTTAGGAAAAAGTTTTGTGTGCAGACTCTATGTTTGAGATAGAGTTCAATGCTGTAAGCAACTCTTGTTGAATCAGAATAGTTTCCGCTATGCAAAAGGTTCAAGTTGTAGGCGACACCTTTGTTTATTAGCAACCTTATAGAAACGTTTTGACTGTTATTATTGAAACCATTTTTTAAATTCAAGTGGGGGATTGTTGGAACATTGGTGTGAAGTTGGAAGGAAATCAAAAGATTAAACACCAAGTAATAAGACTTTGTAGCTAGTGTGATGTGAATTGAAAAAATAGAGAGTGGGGGTCCCACATAAAATAGAACACACACATTAGTAGTGTTTAAATTGCGGTATTTAATAATGATAAAAATAATAGTAATTATTATTTTTATTCGTGAATATCACTGACCATAAATTTAGTTTATGTTGTTTGTGATAAGAATAAGAATTCAACTGAGGTTCTTATCTTTCCTATATTCATATCCAATGAGTTTGTTTCCTCCACTTTCGTGGATTTGTTTCCTTTTGATCATATCCACAAGTGTTATTGAACTGATTAGTGGTTAAGTTTCCTTTTGATCTTATCCATTAGAGTAACTGCTGCCGCAATTTTAGCTAAAACAGTTACAAAATCTCTATATAAATAGAGGACTCCACTCAGCTCAAAAATCACACCAAAGAGTTCTATTGAGCTTGTCGAGAACTCTTTCTCTCTTCTCCCCCCAGCTTGTGTTAACGAGATATTCTTCTCCTTATCTCCTTTTTCTGTCCCTTCGAAATTAAGAGTGTTCTTAAGACCTTAGTCCCTATTCGGTATAATGTCCCTTCGGAATTAAGAAAGGTCTTAAGAACATAGTTCATTCGATAATATATGTCCCTTCGGAATAAAGAGTACTTTTAAGATCATAGTCCCTTTTGAAATAATAATGTCCCATCGGAATTAAGAATGATCTTAACGGTATATATAAATATTCTTTCGATATTTTTCTATTTTTGGAGAAGTTAAAAAGTTAGAACAGTGGTATCACCGTATTTGAGTGGTCTTAGTACCATATTGATATTTTGGAGAGCTTAAAGGTTAGAATGGTGATAACACCATATTTGAGTGGTCTTAACACCATAATAGAGTGGTCACAATACCATATTAGAAAGTGGTTTCAGTATTAAAGAGTGGTCTTAGTATCATATTGGAGGTGTAAATCTCGAACGGTTTTCTACAGTGCAGTAGTTAACCGCACAGTTGTAGCTGGGCTTGTTTTATCCTGGAGGCGGCGTGGTTGATAGTCTGTCTTGCACAATTTTGGGCAGTGCCGCGAAACGTCTTAAAGAGAGCGACCTGATCGTGACTCAACCTAGTAACAACTTCGGTAGATAGTCCCTTTCAAAATAAAATTTGAAAATCCAAATACAACAGTTTGGAAATTCAAAAACAACAAATTCAATGAAAAACACCCAATAAATATTTATCCATTTATAGACTATCTTAATATTAACTTAACCTATATACAAGTAAATCGTAAAAAAAAAAACCTATTATGTGATCTAAAAGTAAAAGCCGTCTCCAATTAGTCTTCCTTGTTATATACGGGTACACCTTTAATGTGCATTGATTTGAATTTGATATTGTAGGAGTTTTTAAAATCAAGTGTGGGAAAACATTTCATTAGTGGCTGGCAAAAGCATTAACTTAAACCCCATGATACTAAGGATTTCGATCTGATCATTCTGATCTCAATTTCATTGTCATTAAATATAAATTTAATTCTAAAAATCATTTAATTTTCAACTTTCATTGTCATTTAATATAAATATAACTCTAAAAACAATTTAATTTTTACAGAATCCAGCCATGACATTAATTAAATTATTTACCACACTCTTCTAACACAATAATCACCTTTTCAATCCATCTTACGTGGACCGTATATGAGTGTAATATTTACATATCAAAGTAATGAAACGGTTTTCAATAGTAAATAAATTGTTATTCTTGTTTTTATTTATAAGAAAAAAAATATTATCGAAGGTAAGACTATCACAAGATGTCATGGTTTTAGTTGTCAATGACAAAATTCCAATTACAATGTCCAGCCTCATGATTTGTTAAAAAAAAAAAAGAAGTCCAGCCACATGATAAAACAACAAATTATTCTATCTAAGTAAATAAATTATTCTAATAAAGGATATGCATTGAAATCCAAAGAGAATTAAACGGTTTGTTAATATTTGGAAAAGTTATGTAACCTTAAACTATTATTTTGCTAAACAATCATTGTCATTAAATATAATAATATACTTTAAAATAAATAAATAAATTCTAACATTGTTTTACCTCCAATATCCTTCATTACCTACCGCCACTTTTGAAGAGATCAGCCATAACACGCTTCATCAAATCAGAGAAGCGCTCGAAAAAATTCTGATCTGCAACACAAGAATCCGATCCTGGATCATTTGCCATTTTGAAATTAGGAATATAGTCCTGAAGCATATCTGCAACGTCCTTGAACCTTCTCAGACATAGTAGAGACCTCGCTCGAAGTTCAAGGGCTTGATCTGAGCATGGAGATATAGCCAAAGCCTCATCAAGAAGACTCTAAGCCAAATCAATTTCGTTTGGCTTTTGCGTAGCAATAAGGGTTCGTGCATCTTTGATGTTTCTCTTAACAATCTACATAACGAAAACAAAAGCAGACATATAACACTTAAATATAACATGTGTGATTTCTATTACTATTTTGGAATAATGACCACATTCAAGAGCAAAATAATTGTTTAAGGTTTACCTGACTGTTTGTGTGCACAACCAGTGTTTGATTTTTGTGGCATTGGAATGGGGAGTAGACGTAGTGATGGCCATCTTTGTTATATGAGAGAAAGATTTCAACCTCAAAACACCGTTTGTGTTTGTTTGATTCTTTTCTGAAACCTAAATAGCTATTTAACATTGAGATCAAGAAATATAAAATGAAGGAAAATAAACGGGGACGCGGCAATGAGAACGAGAACAGGAAAGAAACCTTTGTTATTGCCTCTAAAAGAGGAGAAATGAATCAGGTTCTACGTGCCAAATTAAAATCAAGAAAGATTACTGATAATGGAAAACTTACCTATTTGAGATAAGTCATTTGTAAAACTTCAAAGTAAAGGCAGAAGAGATTATTGAGGAGAAGGTGTACAAAAAAATAAGGTTTTAAATAAGAATTTATTACCGCGAAAACGGCAGCGGCAAAAATGTGTAGTTATCATTTTTTTTATGTTTTAATAGAGTGAACAAAAATCACCAACACAACCACGACAAAACTCCGTTACGCCACAATGAAACTCCGTTACTGCCGCGGAAAATTGAGGGAGCAAATTTTTTGTCTGATTTGATTTCTTAATGTTTTTCTCTCTTCTAAAAACATTAAAACTTGAATTTATTAGTAGTCAATTTGGTTTTTAGATGAAACAAATTCACTAAAAAACTATGAAAAAGAAGTATAGTTAGATACAAAGAAACAATGAGATGTTAATTTTTTTTTTTTAATCAAACCTAGAAATATATTGAAAGAAAAAGAGATACAAAAAATAAAGGGGGACAAGAACCAAAACTCTTTCGGTTAACGAAACGAAAACAAACAATCCCTAGTTTGTTTTTCGCAAAGTACTCTCTAAGCTCCCTACGAACAACATCCCACAAAGTAAAGTTTTGTGAGCTTAAACCTAAATTAGCCAATTTATTAGCACAATGGTTTTCCTCCCTGAATATATGAGTAGCTAAGAAACTCAGGGACAAAATAATGTGCATACATTTAAGCCATTTGTTTCTTAATCACCAAGGAACTGTAGAAGGATTCTTAAAAGCAAGAACAACTTGTTTGGAATCTGTCTCAAGCTATAAATAGTTTTGGTTGCGAGTATAAATAGTTTTGATGAGATTTGTGCAATATTGCCGCAATCAGTAATAGCCGAAATCCTGATGAATTCCTTAATGGGGTCGTGTCCTCGCAAAAAGAAGTGCAGTTAGTGGTCAATTTGGTTTTTAAATGAAACAAATTCACTAAATGAAAAAAAGTACGGTTGTGATATGAAGAAACAATGAGAAGTTAAGTTTTTTTTAATCAAACCTAGAAATATATTGAAAGAAAAAGAGATACAATATTTAAAACCTCGCAAAAAATTCTCAAAATATCCCGATAAAAGGAATAAGGGTGCATCTCTTATCAAAGAACAAGTGAATCCTTTCATATTAACAACGTATGTTGTTTACATGTTTGGCCAACACTTCATGAATTCGGTGATAGATAGCAAATGAATCTGTGAAACTCTCTGAACTTAAATGCCTATGGAATGACAAAGAAAAACTTACATGCATGTTATTATTTATACCCTCTTAATATATACATCACATTTTCATAATTACTCTTTAATCACTTTTTAGAAAAATGTCTAATATATATATATGAACTACAAGTTCACAATGTTCATTTGGCAAAAATATATAAATCTTCCCTCTATTATTTTTATCCAATATTCTTAAGTTAATGAAACGGAATTGTTTTGTGTGTTAACATATACGTTTGATGCCATTAAAAAAATAGATAGCTATGTTTGATGATTGGTAAATTCCCAATCATCATTTTAGAAAGATAGGCGCATTGAGAAATTCCCTTCATGATTTTGGCCGCGTCAGCTATCTCTGTAACTTATCTAATGCAAAAAGGGTTTAGCATATAAACTTTAAAAAATAGATTAAGTTTTAAAATAAATTAGTATGTGGACAAGCATGGGTAAAACGTCCATTACTATGTTTTATTAATACAAATACATTTTAAAAGTGATTGAATACAAATTCCTATCAGCCAAAACGACATGCCCTACATTGTTTAGTTAATAGCTTTGCGTAGCTATTTGCGCGGATAGTATGATTGAATACAAATATTAAGCTAATAGTATGAAACGCCCTACATTTTAAAAGCTATACAAATGGTATGAATACAATGTAGCTTAATAGCTTAATAGCTTAAAAGCTATACAAATATTACGCAAAGCTATTAAGCTAAACAATGTAGGGCATGTCGTATTCATACTATTAAGCTATTAAGCTAAACAATGTAGCTATCAGCCATTAAGCATGTATTTGTATAGCTTTGCGTAGCTGATAGGAATTTGCGTAGCTATCAGCCAAAACGAAACGCCCTACATTGTTGGTTTTCCACTTCACGGCGTGATTCATCGACAATGTGCAATGTGTGCGGCTCTTCCTCAGAATGTGCTCCTTACTCATCGCTCATTGTGGTTAGTGACGCTATAAACAGAGAGCGTGAATTTATTGCCTCATTGTCATGTTTCTACTGAGTTTGGACTCGGTATGATGTCTTCAAGACTCATGTACTCTTCAGTAGGCTCGAGAAAGAATAGTCTGACTCTCGTTCGGCTATAATGGCACTCATCCAACCTTCTATCGGCTAACCTCAACTCGCCTATTTGTCGATTTTGGCAAACATCATAATTATGTTTATGTGTAATGCACAACTATAAAGAGCTAGGTATTCTTGCCTTTCTAAATCTCATCATAGCAAATTATCCCATACTTTGATATGGGAATAATGGAACGGGATCATTTTGTGAATAAATCCTTATATATGAGTTATGATTGTTGGAAAAATAGGATAGGATAGTTTGAGACTTATCATGGATATTGTCTTTAAGGATTTATTGGCTTCATATACAACACTGACACTTCACAAGGGTGTGATCGATGTCGAACGCGACACTCAGCCATGATTCAACAAGTTCTTCAACGAATGATTCCAAATTTTCAGAATTGTAGAGAAAGTTGATTGTTAATTAAGTTTACACAATTCTAAAAAATAAAGGAGGGAAGAAGAAAGCTTTTAAGAGATGGAAAACATGGTCAGTAGGCAGTAGCTGACAAATAATATGGTGTAGTTGGATCAAGAAATATAAGATCAGATAAAGTCATAATCTTACCACCAAGTCAAAACTTAGGACATACTAGTATAAATGTTTAGGTTAATTTAATTTTCTAATATACAAATACTTTTGTATTTCTCATTTAATAAAATGGGAGTTGTATTCTACCTTTGAAACTCTAAACATACACAAAAATAATTCAAAAATATGTGCTGTGCAAACTAATGTACTATTTGTACAAGCAAAGGAGGTTGTTAAATGCCAGAACCAAGACAACTTGGCACCATTTGTTGAAAGCTATGATGTTGTACTTGGAGATTTTCTAGAATCATCTATGACGATTTCAAACAAATCAGCCTCAGACTCTTCATCAAAATCCATGGTTGAAATATTGTTCCCATTGTTGTGGCTTCCTTTGGTTGTAGTCCTATTAAGCCAATGAGAATCAATCCTACCCATGGAGAATAATTCTTTGCTATCATCATCGTAACCTATGGCAGCAGGAGAACTTACAAGTGGTGATACAAGGCATGGATTTGGTGTTCTTTGAGCATTTGCTGGTGCATATTTAAATGCATTTTGTCCAAAATTAACCAATACCATAATGTCTATGTTAGCAGCCAATGTTGGATACAATGGAGTGCTAAATTCTTCTGTCTGGCAGTGTACAACATGCATCAATTCTGAGTCTAACGTGAAGAAAACTTTCTTCTGCCTTGGATCAAATCCACAACCAATCACCTTATCTGTTCCAATCCACTCTGCCTTCTCAGATTCGAATACAAGTTTCATTCCTGTAACCAAGTTTCACACTTAGATATCTCACAAAACAACAAAAATATAATATATCAGAAACAAATCATGTTTTTACTTTGTAAGTAAGTATATATTTGTCTTATATGTCCATCCATTTAATGTTTTCTTTGAACCTCAATACACAAAATAAAACAATGAAACGAGATAGAGTACTATTTATGAGTATGACATGACCATGTGGTTATAGTATGGGCTGTGAAACATTTCATGTGGGCAAAGACTTTCATAATGTTGATGTTTTAGATGATATTCTGTATTGAAGTGCAAGCAAAAAGGTTATGCAAGATTGTGAATCTGTCTGTTTCACCTTGATGTTGAGGATCCTATCCACAAGACTACAAAATCAAGACCAAAAATATTGAAATGACCTTAGGCTCTGATTGTATAAGCAGTTTAATTAAGAGCTTATAACATAAAACAACTTATGAATATGTCATAACTGATAACATGAGGTTATTAACCTATACGTATAAGTTCTCCCAAACTATCTCACAAGTTTACGACAGTAGATAAGCTCAAATGTTTCAGTTCAAACAGAATCAATGTCTCTGCTAAAATGTTACTACATGAACGAACTTGAAAAACATTAAACTCAAGGAAAGTGAATAACCACTTACCATCAAGATAAACAGAACCATTTGAGTTAAAACCAATGCTACCAGGATAACTTCCAGGAACTTTCAAAACAACAGGACCACCAATTGTCAAACCCAACGAAAACATAACAGAATCACTCTTCTTCCCACTATTCTCTCTACCATCAACCTTCATTTCTTCAACACTATTCATTTTATGACTATTCCCACTTGTAACATGAACCAATGCCTCTGAATTCCCTTTCACAATAAGCTTCGTCTTATCACCTTCCACACTCTTTCTAATTACCGATTCAAATTCATCGCCGCGCGAAGAGGACAATATTGTAATTTCAAAATATGCTTCTTGTGGAAAAACACAGTTTCCTAAAACAGGACCAGGTAATGGTAAAGCTGTTCTAATAACAGAATTAACCGTATAATTATTTTGAAACCCAATTTGATTAGATTTTCTTAATCCAGGATTTAATCTAACTTTCTGCATAAACTCCTCTGATCCACGTGAAACTTCCCAACTAATCTCAGCTTCAGATGATTCTCTTCCATGATCACCTACAGGTGCAGCACATGATCCTAACAGTGTAGACCTCTTTGATGTTGATGGCATGTAACTTTTATAGCTAGTGAAAGCAAATCTTGACCATCCATTTTCAACTGCATCAGCAGCCATAGATGGATTTTCAATCCAGCTGAACAAATTTGTTGTTCTTTTTCCAGAAACATTACTGCGAAACAGAGAATTATTGTTCTTGTTACTACCTTGTTGATGGACACTTGGCATGTGATTATGAATTCTGGTTCTAGAATTTTCGGCTGGTTCAACAGAATTTCTACGGTTTCTATGATGAAACCAACGACGATAGATTAAAATTAAGAGTATGGTTGAAACGCATCCAACGGTGGATGCTATAACTGCAATATGTACCCACATCTTTTGTTAAATTGTGGTTTCTTTGTATTTTGATTTTGTAGGCATAAAGTTTTTGTTGTGAATATTGAATTGAAAGAGTTTGGGTTTGGAGAAAAAAGAATGGAATGAAAAAATGAGAAAGTTATGAGGAGGATGGTGGGCGTGGACTATGACTAATGACTGGTCTGGTTCAATAAAAGCACGCAATTAATTAAAAGGAAGCTTTACAGAAACTTGAATATGAATTGAATTGGCACAAAACAAGGTTAATAGCGTTTTCCTTGTGGGTTGATTAAATTAAATTTGAGTACTAAAATTCCTATTTCTTGGTCAGTTCCTTATAAATAATTTTATTTATTTATGACAACCGACAAAGTCTACATAGTGGGCAATTAACGCGTTTGGTAAATTATTTTTTGGTTTGATTTCAATGGTGTGATAAGAAAATTAAATGAATTACTAGATAAGTTGTTGGGCTTTCAATTTGCAAGCACTTCTAGAAAGCTAGTGGGTAGTGGCAGCAGTGGTTTTTCAATAATCGAAAAACAAAATTAGCAAAACGAAAATGATGTTTTCCTTTTCCTGGTTATCTTGTTGTTTGCAGTTACAAATTTAACAATCACTTCTATGACAAAATTGCAACTGCCAAGTGCGGAATAGGTGTTTTTTACGGAGATCAGATTCGTGTGAAGGTCAATTTGGTTGGTTACCCAAATTGTAGTACTACCAAGTATTGGGGGGGGACGGGTCATGAAAATTTAGGTTTGCAAAGGAAAAGGTGGTGGACCATTGGAATACCAAAAAAGGTAAGATCATTAGTGTTGGGAGAAATAGGGTTCATAACCAAAAGAGAGAAGTTGATCTAAGAATGAAAATTACTCTCATTGATGGAAAAATGAGAAATACAATTCAGTTAAAATAGAAAAAAGGTGAGCATATGATAATATTTGTGTTCATGGCTAAACAATAATAACGTTAATAAAATATCTAGCTAATAATGTGTGATTAATTGTCAATTGTTGGATCCTCTTTGTTATTAGTGGTCTCATATTGATTTTAAAATAGCCTCCCGCAAGTTGGAGTGTGATAAATGTCTATTATGCCAAGCTTGGAAATAAAAGAATTGGATTTTGGAGGTGCAAGAGCTTTGGTGTGAAAATTTGCTAGTTGCTTCGATGAAGGAATTGGTGATAAATGAAGTATTATCTTTTTGAACATTTTCTCTAACTAGATGACAATATCTAGATGTTTGGCTCTTTCATGAAAAGCTGGGTTCGAAACGATGTGAAGGACACTTTGACTGCAACATAAAGCATTGGTGGTCTGGTGTAAGTGATTTAAAAATCCTTGAGTAGATAAAAAAACCATTTGCTATTCACATTGATTGTTGAAAGTATTATGTATCCGGCTTTAGATGATGATCTGGATACATTCTGTTGTTTCTTTACACGCCAAAAAATGAGAGATGACCCCCCAAGAAGAAGCAATAACTCGAAATTGAACGTCTTGAATTGATACAACCAACTTAATTTGCATACAAGCACCCTAAAAGTTGCAATTTAGAATCTTTGGCAAAAAAATCAACCTATGACTGGGTGGTGTTTAAGGTACCTGATCACTCTACATGTTGCATGATAATGTGTCATGGTATGTAGGGGTGGGCAAAAAAACCAAAAAACTGAACCGAACTGCTGAACTGAACCGAACCAAACCAAAAAAACTGAACCATTACTAACAGTTCTAGAACTGAACTGAAACAGTTCGGTTCAGTTCGAAACAGTTCGGTTCGGTTTTACCTTCTAAAATTCGATTTTGTTTGGTTTTTTATATTTTTTTCAATGGTACCAATAATAACAGTTCGGTTCAGTTCGAAACAGTTCGGTTCAGTTTGGAACAGTTCGGTTCAGTTCAAAATCCAAACAGTTCGGTTCGGTTCAGTTATTTTAAATTTATCAAACAGTTCAGTTCGGTTTGGTTCAGTTTTAATCCCGAACCGAACCATGCCCACCCCTAAAATTGGTATGAGCATGAAGAAAATGGCTTAATTGTTGTGTAGAAAAAGTTATATAAGGATGGGTTATGTTCAAGTAAAGAAGCTTTCCAATCAGTCTCATATAAGCTGAAACATCTTCAAAAGGCTTACCAGAATTTAGATGTAACTTGATTGAAGTGTCAATAGGTGTATGAGCATATTTGGATCCTAGGAGTAATGAATCCTTAAAAAAAAAAAAAAAACTAAGTAGAACTTCATTTTATGGAATTGAAATCCCAAACACTGAATGAGTTACTTCTAAACCAAGGAAATACTTGAACTTACCACAAGTCTTTGATTTTGAAATTGTCCTCAAGAATCATTTTGATTCTTGAAAATTACGTCAATGAAATTCCTACAAGGATCATATCATCTATACACACTAACACAGCAGTAAAATCAGTACCATTCACAAGGGTAGACAAAGAGTACTTAGAAATTGACTACTTATATCCTTCCTTGACAAACAACGAGGATACTTTTTCATGACACTAGTGATTGCATAAGACCAAAAATGTTTGGGCAAATTTGATTGAAACAACAAAGTTATTGCCACATTCATGATATGTTGGTGTTTTCTCTCAAGTCCGCCACTTTGTTGGAGAGATTCCACACAACTAGTTATAAGAACTAACAATGGACTGAAATTTATAATGCCTTTCGTTCATGTCATGTCATTTAAAACATTTAAAATCACCATTTCTTAGTCAAGAAATTTGGGGAAGGGATCAAAGCAGCTGAATTCAAAATAGGGAGCCAATGCCCAATTCTGTGAGTGGTGAAGATAGGAGGATAAACAATGAAATTGATACAAAAATTAATTATATGTTCTTTCAGATCGATTTTGTCTCTTTCGAAAATAAAATATAAATGAATACTTATTACACTTATTTTAAGATTGTTTTGCACAAATAAACAAATAACTTTGATTAATAAGTAAATTTAAAAGAAACTCATTCGGCAGGTTTTTTAAAAAAACAAGACGAAAGCTTATTTAAAAGTTCACTTAGTTAAATAGGTTAGACCACACATCACAAAATAAACTACCAACCAAGCTACATTTATAAGACCAATTAAAAGAAATATAAATATAAATAATACTACTATTGTAAAACAAAAATTATTATTACATTATACAAGATTTTGTAATTTGTGTTAAATCATAAATTTGGTAACTGTTTATATAATTGATTTAAGAATATTAATCTTTGTCAATTTGGTCATATTTAAAAATATTATTATAAAACTAGTTTACATGTGTCCGTCTTTTCGCTTTTTTTATTGCGCACACACAAGTAAATTTTGAACGGTGTTTTATATGAAAATTTGATTTTGATAAAAATATAAGTATAGATATTTGTGACTTTTAAATTGTAACAAACCCAAAAAACCATGTTTATATTTTTAATGACAACAATATTTTAATAAATATAATATAAATTCTTATCTTTTTTAATAACACAAACAATATAACATTAATATATGAAAATTGTTTACGGGTATAATTGGAATAATAAAAAATTCAGCTTAAAACCATGTATTATTTTTATATATAGTATAGATAATATCGTTCCTGTTGTAGCGAGGTAGTCTTATTTTAATGGGATTTAATTTTTTATTAATATTTTAAATAATATTATTTATGAATAAAATAGTAAATAAAGTAAATTAAATGAAGGGTAAAATAGGTAAGAAAAAAATCAGCTCAAACTCAAGTATTTTCTTTATATACAGTATAGATATAACTTAAATGGGAGGTTACTTAAAAAAAAACTTAAATGGGAGGTCACAAAAATTCTAAATTCTTTTTTAATGAGAAAATATTTATGTGAGTTGAGCTTCGACGGCTCATCAAGATCAGAGTAGACGACTGCTAACAAAAATATTTACAGATCATCCATTAAAGAAATCCTTACACTTGTAACGAGAGTTGAACACACGACCTTATAAATGAATCAATTTTTACGAACTGAATCAACCTTCAATGACAAAAAGTGTAAATTATCTTGTTACGTTTCAAAATAAAATTGAATTTCATTAATATAAAGTAGTCTATAAGTAGTTAATTTCATTAACTACTTATAAACTTTAATATAAAGTAATTTTTAAGTAGATTAACATAACATCTTAGACTTTTAAAATTTTCAGACTCAGATCTAAAAACAAACTTAAGAAATTGATAGGTAAATGATCAAACTCATACATCGGATTTTCTACTAAATCAAAATCCTTCTAAAATCTATCTCGATCTAACTTATTTTCAACCTATCGAAGATTAAGCGAAGATGAATGCACTCATTTTTTTACATTTTCTCCAACACTCACTCTCTTATTGGATGAAATTCATGGCAAACACATCTTCAGACAGCCAAGAGGAGACTTCTGTAAATTGTAATATGACCATGGAGAGTCGTGATCGGTGACAGTGGAGCAAATAAATACTCTATTCGGTCCTTATTATAAGAAATTTTTTAAAAAATACAATTGGTCCTATTTATAAGAAAATGTCACAATTTTTAAGATGTAGTTATTGTTTAAAAGATTTTTCTACCCCTCATTTATTGCTTCTTTTTTTAATACTAATGCGTGTATTTAATGTTTCATTTATGAGGGTATATTGATTTTGATGTTTTTTTTGTTTTGTTTCTTATGATAAAGACCGGAAGGTGCAGTAAATATAGTGCCATGCCTTTAATGATATGCAACTTGTGAAATGTAAAAGTATTACATTCATATTAATTTAAATAAAATCAGTAATGTCTAAAAGTATTAACGGTTCTTCCTCGACGAAAATTTTGACATCGAATGTAAGCATTACATTCATATTAATTTAAATAAAATCAAAATTTTAAGTATTCTCTTATTCTAAAATTGCTCTATATTATGGTCTCGCATAGGTTTTGTTTAAAATAGAAAGCATAAAAAAGCAATGCCTTCCAAAAATAATGAAAAATCATTTGTCAAATTAATCTAATGATGATGCATAATTAAAATGCTATTATTTTTCCCATCATATGAGGTTCTCCTACGCCCTATTTATTTTCCAAAATGTCATTCGGATTATATAATCCGGAAACCAGTTTCAATTATATAATCCAAACTATTTCGATATATATATATATATATATATATATATATATATATATGTATGCAAGAGCAGCAACTTCTTCCGTTTTGACAGTTTAACTTTTCATTTTCCCTTTCTCTCTCTTGTTATCCCAAAATCCGTAAATCAACAAATCGGTCTAATCTTGACTTTTTTTTGCTCAAAATCATCACATTTCAAGATTTATCAAACACCAAACTGAAGGTTAGGTCTCATTCCTTATGCATGCAATCTTTTGAGTTCCATTTTTTTCTGGGTACTGAAGCAGTTCGGATTTTAAAATTGAAACTGGATTGTTGCAGTTTCAATTTTATAATCCGAATTGTACCAGTATGAAGATTTTTTGACTTTTGTGTATTTTTGTTGATAGTACTTAACCCTTTTATGCATGTGTTTACCCTGATTTTTTGTAAACAACCGCTGGTTATAGATTTATTGCTTGCGAGATCAACCAATAATCTCAGGTCATTGTGTGTCAAGTTTGTTTGAATATCTTCGCATTTTTTAGGTATTTTTGTATATTTTGAATAGAAGTAGAAAACAGAATATCTCCAAGTTCGGTTGCTTGAACTTTTCGACAAGGAATTGCAGTATAAAAGTAGATTGCAGAAATTAACTTAGAGTAAAGTAAATTGCATTGATCTGAAATAAAGGTTGTTCACAAGGATCATACATGATTCGTGACTCTTTTCTCGCTGTAACTTGGATACTTCGAGTGTGTAGAATATTATGTTAGTGATTTTGTGACCCCGTTTTCCTCATGGAAAACTCTTATTTATACTAAAGGAAATAACTGTACAATCCTATCCACACTTCTAACTACTAATAATGCTTAATAACAGAGAAAAACAACCTATTTGAAATTCAAATCTTGCTCTTTCGACAGCTGTGACCTTTGACAGTTTGTTAAAGAAACTTTCCGAAACATAACTAACTTTCGCTTTGTCGATGTGTGCTTCAACCAACTCTAGATGCTTCGATTCTGTCGAGCGAACAAGTGCAACTTCAGAAATATTTTAGACTAAAAGTTCCCTCTTTTTTCCACGTGTCCAGTCAAACCTTAGCGACTGTATTTAATATCCTGTCGAAAAACACAGGTAACAACATGTTACATGTATGGAACAACATGTTGATCGCACCAGAGGTCAAAGAACAGCTATGTGTGCTTCTATTAGGAGGGAGAGTATGGAGAAGATGCAAGCGGAGGGGGGAGAGCCCAAGCGTGGCAGGGGCAGGGACGGGGGAAGGGCACGCCGTGCCGGTATTGATGGCGAGGTAACCTCACAGGGGAACTATGTTGAGCCATAATACGAGCCTCATATAGAGATGGAGGAGCAGGTGGAGGGTGACCAGGAGGTGGAGGTGGACGATGATGAGGAGCAGGATGACCGTGTGCCAGAGTCAGAGCCAGAGGAGCTTGACGACTATCCTGGTGGCCCACACAACTTGAAGGTGCTGACGAAGTACCATGTTCATGTGGCTAGGATGGCGGATGACAGAGTGGTAAGACACTACACCTTTTAGCTTAATGAAAATTGAATTTCTATGTTGTTTTAATAATGATTGTAAACTGTTGTTGATTATTGTCATGTATTATTTTGATTACTGTGAAACTGATGTTAATTTGTTGTTTTTAATTTTTGAAGTGGCGTGACAATTTGAAGTGTGTGAATAAAGGGAAGAAGATTGAGGCAATTCACAGACCAAACAAGGCGCGGATGGCAACACAATGGTTTAAAGATGGACTGATAGCCACCGGTCTTCAGTGGCTGCAGGATACCAGCTACAGCTAGATCGACCACGGCCTATGCTCGGCATTTATGGAGAGATGGCACGAGGAGACCTCGAGCTTCCATCTTACGTTTAGGGAGATGACAGTGACACTTAATGATGTGTCATGTTTGCTGCATCTTCCCATTGAGGGTATGCTCTTGTCCCACGAGAGTATTACCAGGGTTGATGTTGTTGGGTTGATGATGGAGTTGTTATGGGTTGATGCGGGGGAGGCATGGGTGGAGGTAGAGAAGAGAAAAGGGAGCCAAGCACGGTTTAGGTTCTTGAAGGATGCTTTCAAGGAGCGTGTTCAGGAGGCACAAAATGTCTACCATGTTGGTGATTTGGATGAGATGCAGAAGAAGCGGGACCAGCCTCTCCGCATATATTTGCTCTGCCTGGTGAGTATCACACTCTTCACTGACAAGAGCGCTCACTATGTGGATGTTGCCTACTTGAGGTACTTCAGAGACTTGGAGTTTGTCTCTGATTATGCATGGGGAGCTGCTGCCCTTGCACACCTGTATAGGGAGCTGAACAATGTCTGTCATTACAAGACCAGACATCTTGCAGGCTACTTAACTTTGTTGCAGGTATAAATAAATATTTCTATGTCTTCATTGTTTGTATATTTATATGTTGTTGACTTTGTTGCAGGCTTGGGTGTTTCAGCATTTTAGGGGCATCAGTGTCAGGGATACATGGGGTGGTTATGAGGAGGCATGTCCACGTGCTTTGATCTATCTGCCGCTGAGGGGTTTGTCTTCACCAGACGAGTACAGAACGCATCTGGATCAGCTGGATCTATCGGATGTTGTCATGTCCCCTTATGAGGCACACTGTGAGGTATGTCCCTTTGAGCGTGTTAGCCTTTACTCTGGATGGCTGAGATACGGTTCTTGTAGGGTGAGATATCTGCCGGAGCGGGTGCTACGCCAGTTTGGGTATCTCCAGACCGTCCCCAGAGATCCATGAGAGAGTGCATCTCCTCAAACGACCTTGACGGAGATCAGCCACAAATATGCGCATTACCTTGATCACATGTCGACACCCCAGGACTTGGGGTTTGCTGCTATAACTGGCGTGGAGACTTCACATGGATATATCAGATGGTTTTATACCATCTCACATCCACGCGTCATTCTTCAAGACGATATTGTTTAGGTCCCGAGGCCACCCGAGTAGGAGGCCTCTTGATGAGATTGCTGCTGAGCAGGATGGATAGCAGGGGTACCTGGCGCTGACCGAAAGATTGGGTCGTATCAGAGACCATGTATGTGTCGTCATGTCTAGTGGTGTGGTGGCGCAGGGGACTGATCAATGGCGCCATTTGGAGGCTATCCTGACGGAGGTTCATGGAGGGCAAGTTTATCGTCGTAGGCGTGCTGTTGGGGGTAGGGGTGGCGGGGCTTAGTTTTACTTATTTATTGTTTTGTGGTGTTGTAATGGATAATTTTGGTAATTTTATGTATGAACAATTAGTTTGTAAATTATGGAATTATTTTAGTATTTATGTCTGAACAATTGAATTTTATCGTTTCAATTACAACATTTTTTTGTTATTTATTCAAGAATGCATGTTTATTTCACAAGATTACATAATTTAGAAAGAAAAAAAACACAGCTTCTGTTTCTGCACTGATATACTTCGGATTATATAATCCGGAATTTTTAATGACATTCCATATTATATAATCCGAACTGGTCAATTTTTTACCTTTTTTACGCCAAAGTTAGGCCTTTATGGGGTGTTAGACATGGTTCGGATTATATAATACTGAAACGTCTGAAATGATTTCGTATTATAAAATACGAACTGTAGTTTCACAGAGATTTCACAAACTTCTTCAGGTGCTCTATGTTCCAACAATTTAAGAATGGTTCGGATTTTATAGTCCAAACTGGGGAAAAAATAAGGCGCGCGAGAATGTCATAGGATGGAAAAAGTAAAAGCCTAATTAAAATATGTTTCTTACAATCCAGCCCATGCTAAAACATTAGGTCGATGGGAAGGCCCATTAGTGTTGAGTCATGAAAGAAGTCTAGAATAGAGAACCATCCACATTTAATCAAGAGTAACTATACAATTGAGATAAACATAATTTCTTAACTCAAAATCTCAATATCAATTGAGATAAACATAATTTCTTAACTCAAAATCTCAATATATTCGGTTTATAAAATGATGAAAATGATGAAAATCCACATTTTCATTTATACTCAATTTGATATATCAACAATTTTTCTCTCTAGTGTGAGTTCATCCATTCTTTATAAGTGTCCCCCTCAATCGGAAGCGTTTTCATCCAAATCTACATGCACAGTCGTTGTTTTTCCTTAAAATACGTCGTCTGACTACCATTGTCTAAAAGACTTTTGACACTATGAGGCGGTTGAATATTTCGTTGAACCATCACTCTGATATTGTTGTTAGGTCATGGTCGAAGTCCAGAGGGTCGTCCACATTGTATCAAAAACAACCACATAAAAAAAATCACCTCTTAATCCAAAATTTTAAGACACTAAATTTATAAGTCATGTCACTTATAAAATAACATTCGTCTTCCATCCAACCTAAGCTAAAACTGGTACTTATGCTTGATATACCATCATTTAGTGGTTCCCTTATGAATTTGCAGTTCTTGAAATAAAGTGGCAGCTTTCCCTCTTTGTTTAAAAAAATGTTTTTGGCACCAAATTAATTAAAAAATAATAATAGCCTAAACATCAAATTATTCTATCTTAAAGTAACCAAAAAAAGTTTTATTCTATCTTAAACACTACCTTATTATTTTAGATAACTCATTGCGTCCACTATTGTCAAGTCATGCGATGAGGCCACCCCTTAATTAATTTCCAAGCAAAACAGAAAACGTTATTGAGCATAATTCTTTGTTTGACAATATAAACAAATAGGAGTGCGAACTTAAGCCCCGTTTGGTTTGAGCTTATGAAAAATAGCTTATGTAAATAAATTAGCTTTTATTTTAATTTATAGGCTCTAACAAACGAAAATTATATCTTCATAATCTGTTTTTTCATAAATTACCTTAAAAACTTATAAATAATACATAAAATCTTATTTATTTACATAATTGTTTTATATAAACTCTAAAATAAACTAATTTAAACGGGCCCTTAAAACGGCTGGCAAAGCACAAAAAGAAACATTGGTGGCTGTATTATTAGCAATTTTTGTATTCAATCATGCAACATACGACTGTATTTGTCTTCGTATAATAGCAAGATAGGAATACAGTGTCGTAACCCGTCCAACTTGGCTGTCATAACAACCACGAAATGCCACGTGTGGTGGATATATACTTATACGAACAGAATTGGCATTCGAATTGAGTGTGATAGAGAGATTGCTATGATGGAGTGTGTCGGCCATCTTTTTGGTTAAGAAATAGGAATAATATAGTGAATACTATTATTAAATTTTTAGAGTTGTAAGTGATTTGAAAAAGAGAATGTTGGATTTATCTTAAAGTTATCTCAACGTGGCGGCGGTACCAGTCGACAGACTAGCAGCCAAATGGAAAACTCATTCCCTTCCTTTCATTTCACCCGCCCTCAACCGCCAAATTTATATCTATATCTATGGTGGAAATAAAGAAAATAACCACGGTTGAAAAGATCTTGGACTGTCTTTTTTTTAATTTTTTATTTTAAGGCTAAAATATTAAAAAGATCTCTGCAAATATGTTTTATTTGACTTTTGGTCCTTGTAATTTTTTTTTTATTTTCGTCCTTGCAAAATATTTTGTTTTTTAAAATAGTCCCTGGGCCCATTGAAACTGGGCATAAGTGAAAAAAAAGTCCCTGCAAATATGCCTCATTTGGCTTTTGATCCTTGTAAAAAAAATTAATTTTGTTTTTCGTCCTCGCAAAATATTTTGTTTTTTAATTTTCAACTGCCACATAAGCTACCAATGGGCCCAGAGACTATTTTAAAAAACAAAATATTTTGCAAGGACGAAAATCAAATTTTTTTTACAAGGACCAAAAGCCAAATGAGGCATATTTGCAGGGATTTTTTTTAATATTTTAGCCTTATTTTAATTATACCCTTAAACAAATTTTTTTTATAATAATATTATATTGTTGGTATTATTAAAAAATATAAGAATTTTTATTATATTTGTTATATTATTGCTGTCATTGAAAAAGATAAATATTGTTCGTTGAGTTTATATATATATATATATATATATATATATATATATATATATATATATATATATATAATATCGTTTGTGATTTACACGCAAATTTCTATAAAATATCGTTGATAATCTACATGCATTAGCGCAATAAAAAGAACGAAAAGATGGTCACATGAGTGAGTGACCATCTTTTCGCTAGTCATTTATAATAATAAATACAAATAAAAAGCAACAATGGATTGATACATTAAGATGGTAAAAAAATCTCTTTCAACTTAATCAGAAGGCATATGTTCGAATTCGGTCATAATGATGCAATAATCTTAAATACTTCAAATAAACGATACAGTAATGTTAAATCCTTTGAGAAAGAGCTTTGTCATTATTCTGGTCTTCTTCGCTTTGATGAATTAGTTTTTGCAGTTTCATGGATATCAGACTCATACAAAAAAAATGAATTGATTTAAGTGTTAAGTGAGTAAAATCTCTTGAGTACGGAGAAAATTCAATTGAGAGAATAGAATCCATTGTGTGCAACGTGACGTGAAAACTTTATATCAATAACATGATAAAAAAATATATATAAATAATATAGAGAATATTAACAAGTTGTTAGCATTCTCTATGTTAGATGGTAATTTATATAGAAAATATATGATAACAAGTGTGTTAGATCATCTCTTATAGAGCATAAGTTTAATTAAATTATATAAATTGCCACCTAATATTTTAAGCAATTTCTAAGCAACCAGACTGAATTATAAGCAACCAAACTAAATTATCACAAAAATATTTTATCATATCACATGACATTCTCGTCAGAGGAGTGACATTGATGTATAATATTAAATATATATGGTTCAATATTATTATCAACGTTACGAAAATCTACAAGGTTGGACACAAAGGATTTATAGACGAGAGAAAATAAATAAATAAATAAATAGGTAACACTTGTATATATTTAATAACAAATATATGATATTGAAACTGTTTCAAAATATATATTTTATTTTATTTCTCTATTTGGGTTGGCTTGATGGTGTTGGTTTGAGACCTTAGAATGTGTTCCTCTAAGATCTCAAGTTTGAATTTTCCGGTACCAATTTCGGTGGGATAAGTTGTATTTTTCAACATAAATAATAATAATTGGATTTAAATAATATCAAATATATGGTTTTGAAATTGTTTTAAAAAATATATTTTGGATTCAAATAAAATCAATGATAAGATTTAAAAAAAATTCAAAAATATATTTTAGATTCAAATAAAATCAAAGATATAATTTTGAAACAATTTCAAAATATATATTTTGGATTTAAATACAATCAAATATATGAATTTTTTTTGAGGGGAAATACAATCAAATATATGGTTTTGAAATTGTATCAAAATATATATATTTTATTTAAAAATATCTAAGAGGTGCACATACGTGAGTCTATAAATAGAACCCACATGTGCCGAATATCATACCATTTTTGAGAAATCGCAATTGAAAAGAAACTTCTGAAACTCTGATTGACTTAACTAACACCGTATCACTACTTTACTTTATTCGTGATCGAAAACACTTCAACAACAAAAAATTTGTACTTCAAAAGGTAATATTTCTATCATTGATTTCATGAAAAACTCATATTGATCCAAAGAAAGAAAAAAAATTATCCGCAGTGTTTTATATCACAATTTTTTTTGTAGACCACATATGAGTTTCTTTATATACATTTCCAATTCATTTTTCATATAAATAGAACAAATCCATCTGACTTTTCAGACTCTTCCTGAACTATAGCTTTGGCAACATCGAGACACAATATATATGGTTTAGTACAGCAAAGCGAATCAACTACATATAGCAGAGACAAAGCCAGGAGGATCATGGAAGAAGAAAGAGATTGTTGTTCAACAATAATTATAAACAGAGGAAACAACAACAACAACAAACCTCAAGAGAAACACAAACAACAACTAGAGAAACCATACAGAGGAATAAGGAAGAGAAAGTGGGGTAAGTGGGTAGCAGAAATAAGAGAACCAAACAAAAGATCAAGAATCTGGTTAGGTTCTTACATCACTCCGGTAGCCGCTGCACGCGCCTACGACACCGCCGTATTCTATCTAAGAGGTCCTACGGCTCGTCTTAATTTCCCCGAATTATTATTCCAAGACGACGAAGAAAACAACAACGACGGTTCTATTCAACAAGGTAACATGTCTGCTGATTTAATACGCAAAAAAGCTACCAAAGTCGGTGCTAGAGTTGATGCTCTTCAAACCGCTCTTCAAGCTTCTTCTCGTTCTGCTTCCGATCAATTCAACTCTGATGTGAAACCTGATTTGAACAAGTTTCCAGAACCTGAAGATTATTAATGCTTTCACTTAGAGGTTTAATATTATTGATATGATACTTAGTTTCTCTCTGTAATCTTTAATATCCATCATCTATTAATCAACCCAATATTTTGTTATGATGATGGAAATTGCAATTTTTCTTACTCTTTTTTCTTCCTTTTTGTTAGAATTGTTAACAGAGGATACATATGATAAAATAGATAATAGACCCTTGTCAATTGTCATAAATAATGTAACCTACTTTTAATTAAGATGAGCAATTACATCTTTATTTAAAGTGATGGTGCCGCCATTAATTTAATTGTTAACTTACAACCAAATTTAAATCAGTGAATCATGCGTTCCATGAATATGGTGTTTGGACTTTGGAATTTGTAACAGGGCTGGACATAGATAATTGAATCAAAATAACCATATTTTGTTGATTGATATTTTCTTCCTTAGTTTGATTTATGAATTTTAGTTTATGATATGGTATGTGTTCTGGACATGCCAAATGCCCACACTCAACACCTATCGAGCAAAGGTTCAATCCTGCGAAGGTCTGTCCAACTCAATAGACCTGGGAATCATCTTCTACCACCTCAATGGGAAGCCTTGGATCCTTCGATCATGTAATGGTCCAACGGCTCCTAACAGATGTCGGAAAACTCATTTCGATCATAACGGTTCTCATCATTACTCCAAAGACTCCGTGTCAACGCCTATAAAAGGCACTCTTGGCCATCAGAATAAGGTACTTACATTATAAGGTCTTTGCTCTTTTACTAGCTTGAACGTAAGAGTTTTTACAAATACCCACAACTCGCATATTGACTGTTGTTGTCCCAATTCACATTGAGGCGGTTGTTGCTTGACAAACAAAATCATTCTAATCCCTCTATAGCACTATGTTATTTTTATTAATTTTTTGGAAGACACTTGCATTTTTGTGAACTATATTGTCTCCTATGCTATCTTGATGAAGAATGATCAAAATATGTGCAAATGCAATTAACTAATGTGAAAAGAGGCCAACGAATGACGAAGAGATAAAGATAGGATTCGTAGGAACGGCAGTGGCCCAACAAAGCGGCATTAGTTTGAAACGTACAAAAAAATTAATATTGCTTCGGTTGCTAAAAAGTACTATAACAAGTGGATATGGAGATAAGCACCAAAAGAGGCAGTTGTTGATATATAGAATGAGATAGACAGGCGAAGAATTATGGGTGTTTAAAACCGAACAAATTTAATAGAAAAACCGTAAACCGAGCCAATTCAAACCGAAACTGTAAAAAACCACATTTTGTTCGGATGTATTCGGATCGCTTTCTTACTCAACCACGTGGTTTGGTTCAATTTACGGTTTTTATTTTATCAACGAATCAAACCAAACCAAATCGCAACATACTAAAAACATTAATTAAACATATCACCTAAACCAATATTCATAGAAACTCAATGAAAACTTTTATAAAATGACATATTTTTCCTCTTGTTAACTTTTTATTTCAAAAATATGTTTATGTGTTACTTGAACTTTTAAAGAATGATAAAATTTTAGTACTTGCATTTCTTACATAATAACATTATTTTTTGTACACGTTTTT
Organism: Medicago ruthenica; assembly: GCA_018208015.1. Classification (NCBI taxonomy): domain Eukaryota; kingdom Viridiplantae; phylum Streptophyta; class Magnoliopsida; order Fabales; family Fabaceae; genus Medicago; species Medicago ruthenica. The sequence continues at coordinate 91,066,535 of CM031373.1, read as the reverse complement.
AATTTGGTTTATGTTGTTGGGCATATTGCTGAAAATTTGTTGTGTTTTAGCTATTTAACTTGATTTTAATATTGAAAACAAAAAATTGTATTGGCTCGATAAAAACCGCACAAACCGATCCAACCCAAACCGCATTATTTGGTTTAGTTTGGTTCGAATTTTATTTTAGAAGTCAATCTAACCAAACCAAACCGCATGTTTTTTTATCTTGCGGTTCGGATAACTTTTTACATCAAAATCGAACCAAACCGCACCACGAACACCCTTACAAATAGTATCTCAAAAGAGAGCTTTGGAGCTTACCATACGATTTGTTTTTCATGTACATCGAAAGAGTAGGGACCATCAAGATCTTTAATTCCTTTCTTTCTCTCTTTTTTTCTATAGTTCTATCTTTGGACCACCTTTTTTTTTTTTATGAAAAGGAATCAGGAGTACAATTACAGAGTCATCGGTATTATATTTATGATAAATGCAATTATGTTTATCCGTTGTCATGTGAATGCTCTCTTCTCCTCCATAGGACCATAGTCATCTTGCTTATCAGAAAGAAAGAAAAAAAAAGACCATAGTCGTCTCTTTCTTTTGTTTATTTATTTATTTATTTATCTTTTATGATGAAAAGGGTGCTTCAGAACTAAAATTGCAAAGATGGTTTTTTTTTGTATTATTATTTTTCTGGACAATTTTTTGTATTATTATTAAAGAGGCATAATGCTAGGCTCTAACCATTAAACTAGAACTAAAATTTTGCAAAGACTAAAAGCCTCTAAAAAAACATCGGTAGCTTGATTTCCTTCATGGTATGTAGTAAATTGGCAAAAACGATTCTCCGATGCAGTAAAGTGGGACACATTTACTCTCCCTAGAAATATGGGAGGTTTTGGCACAAAGAGGCTTGATGTTATGAACCAAGCTTGTTTGATGAAACTAGGATGGATGCTTAGTAGTGGCAACAATTCTCTTTGGTGTGATGTATCGAGAGGCAAGTACGACAAAAGATGGATGCATAATGAGTCTATTTCAGTCAAGATGGGCGATTCCTTTCTTTGGAAATGCATAGCTATAGGTGTCAAATGGGCTGGCCCGGCCCAGACTGACTCGGCCCGGTGGGTCAATGCGTATTATTGGACTGGGTCAACCCGGCCCGTCGGATGTATGGGCTGTAAAAATTGAGTCCTCGTATTTTATTTTTTTAAGCGATGAAATATACAATAAAAAACTACTTTTTTTCACATACACACCAAAAGGATCAATAACACAAAAAAAACTCACAAAATAACTACCACATCATCAAATATTATCCACACAAAATAGTTAGGGCATAAACATTCACTCAACCTTACAAAGTGCAACCTTAAATAATAAAATATCATGAGTCTGACAATTCAAAATAGATTAACAAAAGAAATTATAATACATGAGAAGTGAAAACTTGGTTCAAAACGACAATTCAAAATGAGTATGACAATTCAAAATGTTATGAGTCCCTTTGAGCACTTCAAAATGGCTAAAAAGTGTATCTCTTGCTCTAAGTTCCTTCTACTTTCACCACATCTGACTTTGGCTTAGGTGAGAGCGTAAGATAGATTAGAGTTTTGTGTTGAACTTGGAGTGAGCCTAAAAAATAAGTGGTTTTTTTTCTTAAAAAAAAAATAAACACATACCAAAATATTTTTTTAATTATATTTTTTTATATATATTTTAAATGGGCCGGCCCGAAGTCCGATGGGCTAGCCCGGCCTAGCCCGTGTTTTAAATTGGGCTGAATGGGCCGGGCCAAAAATGCCTAATTGCTTTTTGGCCCGACTTTTTGAGGCCCAGTCCGATCCAAAAAATGGGCTAATAGGCCTGGCCCGTTGGCTCGGCCCATTTTATACAGCTATATGCATAGCTAAAGTTTGGCTTAATTTTCATGAGATGGAAATTGGTCTATAGTAAATGGTCTCAATATTAATGTATGGTCTCAGGGTAGCTCCGGGTGTGAGATTAATGGATAGCAAAGGACATGTCCCAAATAGTATGAGTAATATGAAAGTAGAAGACTTAATAGATAGTAATGAGCAATGGAATTTATCTCTGTTAAATAGCCACTTGTTAGATGATATAGTCCTTGACATAAGGAGCCTAGTGCAACCTGATATCAATTTAGGAGCTGATTTGTGTGTTTAGCCTGGGAGTAAGAATGGCGAGTATATTGTTGCTGCCACTTACAAGTCCCTTTGCAGGTTTAATAACATGGAGGCTAATAGCTTTTGGTCCAATGTTTGGACAATTGACACTCCGGGGCGCGTTAGATACTTTATTTGGCTATTTTGTAATGGAAGACTGTTCAATAATTTGAAAAAGTCGCGTAACCAATTAGGTGATTCGTACCGTAGTTTTTTTGGTAATGAAATTGAATCAATTTTACATGTTCTACGCGAGTGTCTGCTAGCTAGGGCGATATAGATGCATTTGGTTTCGTGGAAGGGTCGTGAAGCTTTCTTTGAAAAGTTATTTTTAAGGATTGGTTAGAGTTAAATTTGAGCAAACGGAATGAGATTAATATGGGAATTTTGTAGTATGGTGTATGGACTATAGCTTGTCACTCTTTGTGGCAATAGAATAAGGAGGCTCATGTTGAAGGTTTCACTCACCTTCATGCACCTTGGGGGTGAAATAATGAGTTTTTCTCAACAATATGTCAACTCATCTCAAATAAAGGAATTTGAAAATATTTATGTTGTCAAATTCCAGTGCACACGTTCGATGGTCTCCTCTAGAATATGGTTGGGTCAAATTGAACATAGACGGTGCTAAGAGAGTTGGTGTGAGGACGGGTTGTGATGACCTAATTAGGGAAGATCAAGGAGAATACATATGTGGTTTCCCTAAACACTATATACACTATCCTTGTTCCATGCTTGTTTGCTATCACCAATCCTTTATAGCAGTAAATCTAAAAAAAAATAAAAAAATTACTAACAAATGTTGAGTCAGGATAAAAAAAATGCAGAAATCAATTTAAAAAATTGTTTAAAACATTGTATAGATTAAAAAAGATGAACAAATCAATTTATTTTTAAAAAAAAAACATATTTTATGAATCAGCTACAACAATTTCATGTACAACTAAGCACTATAAGGTCTGTTTTCATCATTCTATTTCAAAAAAGAATAAAGAAGTCAGAACCTGATTAATATAATGCACGAGGGTTGTTCGAAATGTCCCAATTTATATAGTTACACATTTTAATTAATATTGTTATAAAGAACAGTAGAATAGTAAATTCAAAATAAAAATAACAAAACCATAAGACGCATTTTAATTAACCATCAAAAAATGCAAAGAGGTTTCAAAGTGCTTGCCTATTAAATATCACCACAAATCTAAAAATGAAAAGAGGGATTGAAAATTAACAAACCCTAAACCCTAAAATCTAACTCAAAAGGAAACGAAAAATATTATTCAAACATCAATATGAAGAACCTTAATCTAAATTAGTGAGTGGGTGAATGAAAAAATGGAAAATGAAAAAAAAATCAAAACATTTATATGATCCGGGTTATATTTAATTTTCATATGTTTCGCGCTTTAATTCTTTCATGCACCGGGGAGTGTGACATGCATATCCCGTGTGATTGAACTTAAACTAGGGTTGGAAGCTTATGACTCATCTGAATCAGAATCGTTGCATGTTAACTTTATTCTAACTTCTTTAATTAATTAAGGATAATTAGGCTATGTGGTTAACCTCTAAAATTCGTGTGTAAAGTGGTTCCTCTATATGACAATTTAGGAATTTACACTTATGTTCCGTTTCAATTACCTGTGAGAGTGAAAGTCCTCACTTTAATAACAATACCAATGGGTGTGGAAACCATGAGGAGTGACAACACTTTATTGTATTGCGCGTATGAACTTTAGGGTGATGAGGAGGAACATGACATTTGGAGGATTTATGCCCCATAAACTAACAACTTTGATCTAATTCTTATTTTGTAACTGATAAATATATTTACATTGAGTCCAACAAAGAGGTAGAGAGGGGATTCTAAGAATCCTAATCACCGCTAATAATATGAATCAACCATCTTTTACTATTTCTGCAATCAAACTAAATGTTTTGCGCAATCAAATTAAACTTGCAAACTCTTCCGATTTTATGCTTTAATTAATAAGTCTATCTATTTTCCTCGTTAAAACGATAATCCTTGTGGAGACGATAAATTACTACTTTACTACTTGAAACAGTTTGATGCACTTGTCAAATTTAGTCATCAACTAGTGTATACATATATTGCTCGTTAGCTGTCTAATGTAGAGTATTGTTTACACGTCAAATGACAATTAAAGTCATAAAGTTAGAGTTTGATATTTATATGTCCCAATTGTCATGTAATTTTTTTATTAATTGTTGTATCAAATATTTGTAATACTAGTATGCTTTGAATTTTAAATTACTTGTAGACTTTCAAAATTCTTTTTTGTCGTTAACACCTTGTTTAAGTTTGTTTTTAAGAAGGTAAAATGAGATATATGTTAACTAAATGAGCTCCCAACCTGTATAAGGAGTGTTAAGTTAGGACTCAAGAGAAGATACAATTATAATACATAATAAAGCCAACAACATCGTTAGCTAGAAAACAACACAACATTCTAGCTGCAGAAAAAATGAAGCACCGAGTGGAATCAGTCCACCAATGATGTAAATCGAAGCCTACGTTAGAATTCTTTGCTTGTAACCACCTAAAAGAGAAGATCTTCACGTTGTCAACAAGTTGCTGCAAAAATTGCTCTTTTTGCCGAAAAAAACAACTATTCATTTCTTTCAAAACAACTCAACCAGACACTATCCAAATAATATAAAGAGAAAAACGTTCTCCTAAAATTGCCAATTAAGTTTGTTAATTGTGTAAAATGATTAGTAAAATGTAACCTGTCCAACATAGAGATGCCAAACCAAAGACGGATATGCACCCAAATGCCACCGTAAAATATGCAGCCCACAAACAGGTGATCAACGTTTTCTTCATGCTCACAACCACTCAAACAAAAACCTGAACTATACAACATAATCCCCCAAACACCTTATTTAAGTTACGAGCATTACATCTCTCACCTCCTTCCTCTACCCAACACACTTATAAATTCATGTCATCATTTCAAACATGTTTTCTCTTGCAAACATCCCTTTCCATTTCTTTCTTTTTTTACACGTAGACCACCTACATAAAAAGTATAAAAAAAAAAAAAGAAGTGTTTTTATGACAAAAAAACAGTAACACACAAAGAATCCAAATTAGCACAATATTTAATGACCTTTAGTCGTTAGATACTTCAAAACAACACTCGCAATCTCCTATATGAAAAAATAACAACCATGTTTGATAAAGTTTGAGTGGTATTGTTATTTGGACTATTTTAGTTTGGGTTTTTGTTTTGGTGTGTTAACAATGACTTCTGCGTGCACTAGCCTTGATAAAGAGAATATAGTTGATGAAATACAAAAAAATTATTAACTAAAAACAAAAATACTTTATTATTTTTTTAAAATTGCTCTTCCCACAAACAAAATTGCTCACTCTCAAAGAAAATGATGAAACTACCCCTGAGTGACTTTAGTCACGCTCGGTAGCATTTGCGTGACTTAAGTCACACTGCCTTCAGCGTGAGTTAACTCGCGCTCGGTACATACCAGCGTGAGTTAAGTCACGTTGTGTGCTTTTATAGGAACAAAACAAACCAGAACACAGAAGCAGTGTGTTCTTGTGTTTCAAAATCGAATTTTCTCCCTCCAAGTGCGATTTCAACCATTCTTGTGTCAATCAACACCAACTTCTACCCCAAAATTAAGTAAGTGTTTATCATCCTATTGCATTGGCTTTTTTTGGTTTAATTGTTAGATTTTTTTTGAGAAATTTTTAGGATTTGATTTGCATGTTAGTTTTTATGATTGTTAATGATGAATTAAGTTAGGAATTGTAGTTTAGATGTTGTTTAGAGTAAGTTTGACTCCAATGTGGTAGTTTATGGTTTAGAAATTGTTAGATTTTATGTTGATTGAATGTTGCACTCTAGGTGTTTGATAAATGTCTCAATGAAAATTTATTTGATTTTTGCATTGTTAATGATGAAATTAGTTAGAAATTAGATTGGTAATGTTGATTGTATTGAGTTTGAGTGTAATGTGGTAGTTTAGGGTTTAGTTAGAAATTGGATTGTTAATGTTGATTGTTATTGTTGATTAATGTTGATTATAGTGAGATTGGATTGTAATTTTTGCATTGATTTTTGCTTTTAAAAATGTTGTGTAGATATGTCTCAGAGACCAGACAGGCTTAGAGGTGACAGAGAGAGCATGACCAGTGGTGCATGGACCAAAAAGGCGGTTGCGCGCCCTGCTACTCGACGGAGACAAGGTGTTAGGAGACAGGAGGATGTGGGATCGTCGTCTCAGGCGGGTGCATCCCATATAGTGGACCCTACTCAGTATCAGCAACAACCTTAGTACGAGCAGGCGGCTCACCGGCAGGAGGGTGAGGCTCAACATCAAGCTGAGGAGGAGGTCCCGCCGCAGAGTTTTCCTGGGGGCCCTATAGACTTGTCGCTTCTACCGAATTTCGGTAGACACGTGGCATGTCAGCTTTGGAGCGATGCACAAGTAAGTATAATTGTTTAATTTTATTTAATTACCCGTCAATTGATAAGTTTATTTTAATTTAATCTTACGGTTTAATTTTTATGTTAAAATATGTTAATTATGCTCGTCAATTTAATTACGCACATCAATTTTAATTACGCGTAATTAAAATTGACGGGCGTAATTAAAATTGACACACGTAATTAATTTGACACGCGTAATTAAATTGACGCGTGTAATTAAAATTTTAATTACGCGTCAATTTTAATTACACGTAAAATATTTAATGTTATTTTAATTATTGTTTTTTTACGAATAAATAGTTATGTCTTTTTTAGTTATTGAAATGTTTATATTTTTAACGGTTTGTTGTTCGTTTAATTTTTTGTATTTCAGTTGCAGATGACGCATAAAGTGACCGTTGTATCGCACGAGAAGAAAATTTAGAAGATCACACTCCCGACAAACGATCAGACCTGGTTCTGGAACCGGGTGAATGCATCCGGTCTTGTACCCCTCCTTCTCACTGGGTACGAGCGCATCAGCCATGCCCTCATCACCGCCTGGTCTGAGAGATGGCACGAGGAGACCAGCAACTTCCATCTGCCCGTTGGAGAGATGACCATCACACTCGATGACGTGGCATGTCTTCTACACATCCCCAACCATGGGAGGCTCCTGAGTGTTGATGATGTGGGATACGACAAAGGTATGGAGCTTCTGGAGCAGGGTCTTGGTTTGACGGCGGATGCGGCCTCTCAGGAGACAACTAAGCAGTGGGGTGGTTATATCAGTATAACTAACCTGACGGTGCATTACGACACACTCTTGCATAGGTGCAATGAGTTGGCAAATCCTGCTAATGATGATGATGATGATGAGGAGGAGGAGGCGACAGTTAGGGTGCATTGCATCAGGGCGTCTTTGTTGTACTTGACTGGCATCACCATTTTCGCCAACAGGAACAACAAAAGCATTCAGCTGTTGTGGATGAAGATGCTTATGGATTTGGACACATTGGGCGAGTGGTCCTGGGGCAGGATGACACTTGCTAGGCTCTACCACGAGCTTTCTCATGTTACGGACCCGACCATGAGTGACATTGGCGATTACATGACTCTACTTGAGGTAGATTTTTTTTTCTTTTTTTTATAACATATTATAAATGACTTACGATATTATTGTGTATGTTTATGGGTTTGTGATGCTGAAATATTTGTTTGTAGGCATGGATATTGGCGCACTTCAGGAACATATAAACGAGGAGGCTGAACCCGGACTATCATGTTGCTTCATCGCTTGCTGCTAGATAGAGTCTGTCCAGGGGCCATGCTGATACTGCACATTATCGTGGTCTCATTGATCTGATGGTCAATGCTGATGTGACCTGGAGGTCGTATAATGACCTACGACACATCATGCCTTTCCAGGACATTTGCTAGTACTCCGGTTGGATCATGGCCGACATGCAGACTACGTGTCTTCACTTGCCGGAGCGGGTTCTCAGGCAGTACGGACACGAGCAGACCGTCCCCAAATCTCATACTGATATTTAGGCTTTTCAGGCTGAGACGGTTGTTGTGGCTTTTTAGGACTTTCTGCTTCATGTCCTTCCACAGGCGCTTCGGGGTCGGCCGACACCAGAGGCTCAACCGTGGAAGTATATGAAAGGGTACATGAGATGGTTCTACAAGGTATCTCATCCTATCATGACTGACCCTGATGCCGTTGCTGAGGACGCGCCTCATGTCCTTCATCAGTATGCTAGATAGTTTCCTGACCCACTGCAGATTATTGCGAACATTAGAGTCAGGGTGGACAGTGTCATGGGTTGTTCTGATGTGTTTCAGAATCCAACCGTCTTCGGTATTTTTCAGGGCATCCAGTCAGAGTATCATATCTTGCAGGAGCAGGGGGGGTTCCCCTGATGAGGACTAGGAGCCATAGTCCAGCGGAGTAGGGTGTTGTGACTGATGTACTTTTGTATATTTTTACTTTTTTGTTATGACATGGATGTATTATATTTACACTTGCGCCTTTGCGCGTTTTTATGATATTTTGGTACATTTTTTGTTTTATTTTTGCGTATTATAAATTTGATTGAATTTGCGTATTTTAAGTTTGAACGAATGAATGATTAAATGGATGAAAATGGAATAACGAATGCACGGATGAAGGAATGAATGAATGAAAAAGGGAGAATTAGGCATTCTGCATGTTTTGTTTGCTGACACAAACAGAGCGTGACTTAAGTCACGCTGGCGTATAACTTGCTTGACTTAACTCACGCAGGGATATAACGTGCGTGACTTAAGTCACATTGGTGTATAACCTGAGTGACTTAAGTCACGCTCGGTAGATGTCAGCGTGACTTAAGCCACGTTGCGGTCTTTCATAACCCAGACAGAACCTCACTTCTCCATTTCACTTCTCTAATCTCTACAAAATCTCCCAAATCATCCAACCTCAAATTTCTTCAACTTCAAATCACCCACCACTACAACAACAAGTAAGTTTTCATAATCAAGTACCATTGTCATTTTATATTTATATCTTAAATTTTTCCTCATAAATTATAAATTTATTAGTTTTAGGATTTGTTTAATTTTTTATTTTTTTGGAAAGAAATGATACAATGTTTACATGTAAATGACTTATGTTGTTTAAATGTTTAGATGTTTGCATGTTTATGTTGTAGTTTTTAGTTTTAGGGTTTATGTATAATTTGCACTCCAAGTGTTTGATGAAATGTTTGAATGAGTTTTTCATTGATTGTTTTTAATTTCTTATGGTGTAGATCTGAAACAATGACTCAAGTATACGCTCAAGTATCCTTCAACGGTGGAAACCCTGGTTTTTAAAGGTTTGTGACGATGTCACGTTAAAATAATTGAAGGATCAACTTCATAAAATCAACCAACGACTTAACCACGAAGACACGAGGAGGGTGGAATACGTTTGGTACGAACGTCCATCGTTCAACTCAGAGGGGAATTTGACGTTCACTCGGCCGGAGTTAACGAACGACGACGATGTGAGGACCATGTTCTCAGTATTTGCTCAGCACAACATGATCCCCATCGAGATGGATGCTACGTTGCTGAGGTCGCCTGAAGATATTCTCAAGAGTTTGATTCGACCGGATGAAGAAGTTTAGGTAGTATTATTATGTTGTGTCATTATTTTGTTGGATTTTAGTTTAATTTTTGTTAGTTTGCTGAAGATGTTGACATTAAAGTGTCTTGTACTTAGCGCAAAGGTTTGCAAGTCTCTTTGGAAACTCAAAAAAATGAAGAGAACACAACATGTATTCTGCCGAATCAACTATATAGGTTCTCACATCGAATTTCTTTGTATAGAATGAGTGTCACATAAGGGAATGCAGTTCTAAGATGTTGTTTTGTGCTTGATCATGCTCCTCTGTCAATTGAAACTTGTCAGTTGGTAAACAGTAGGATTAAGTTCAAAAGAATATATTGAGATGCATTACTTTATGTGACAACTCATCCTATATAAAGGGATTCGATGTGATAACTTATATAGTTGATTCGGTAGAATATATGTGTTGTGTTCTCTTCATTTTTTTTTAGTTTTCAAAGAGACATACAAATTTTTACACTAAGTATAAGACACTTCAATGCCAGTATTTTTGGCAAATTTTCATGAATTTAATTTTAATCCAACATCATGATGATACAACATATTTAGGGAGAATGTAATGAAACGTAACGCTTCGTTTATTTGAACGGAGATGAAATTATAACTAAATATATTTGTCGTATTCTATTAATTTTGGGATTTATTACGCGTATTTGTGTATTTTTAGTTATGATTTATTTTGGATCATGAATGAATTGTTGTTATTGTTGTTTCTAAGACATGACATGCTTTTGAAAAATGAACATGGCATATTGTATGTTTGGGGTCTTCAAAAAATATTATCTTTGTGCAAAATTGGTGAAAACATAACTTACCTAAAACAAGCGTGACTTAAGTCACGTTGATATACCGAGTGTTACTTAAGTTACACTGATGTATAACCTGCGTGACTTAAGTCACTGAAGGTATTTTCGTCAGTTTGTATGAGAGTGAACAATTTTTGTTGGGAGAAGAGCAATTTTCTTATTTTTTTGAATGAAAGAGGGCCTAAGCCCAAAAATACTACAATTTTTAATTGGAAGAAAATAATACTATATTAAAACATAAAAAGTTCAATATTTAACTGATTTAATTTTTTTTTACTAAATTGATTTATTATTTAAAAATTAGCATATTTTACGCACCTATAATGTATTTATTATGAAGTAAGGTGATAAAATTTGAGAACTAGAATAGTTTTATCTACATATTCGATAACATTTATTTATTTTTCTAAATTAAAAGTATTTCTTATTAAAAAACAAAGTATTAAATACATTCAAGAAAATTGCTCTTCCCCATACAATTTTTCTCATTCCCACGTAATTTGACCAAAATACCCCCAGTATGACTTTTGTCACGTTCGATATATACCAACGTGAGTTAAGTCACGCTCGGTATATACCAGCGTGAGTTACCCACATTCGATATACACCAACGTGAGTTAACTCACATGTTGCACGTGAGTTAACTCACGCCGAACCCCAACATGAATTAACTCACGTTGGGGTGCAACTTGATGGGCATATTTTACTGATCTAAAGGGAAATGTCATAATCATAGCATATATAAAATACGGAAAAATATTTACTGGAATACTCTGATACTAAATATACATAATTATCCCGAATCCCTGATAATGGCCCACAAAGACAAGACACGTTGATAACATCAATATTAACACCTAAAGAGAAATATATGACCTAAAATAAGATAATGATATCACTCTAAACAAATCAGACACCACATTCTAGCATTGAACATGACCCGTAAATGTTAGAACAGTGAGATATAATATGTTAGAGGGGATTTGTGTTAAGTGACTGTGTTAGTACATATGATTACCTACGTATGGAGTGCGTTATTATATCTAATTGGAATGTCAACAGTAAATATTAGAGAATTTATTTAACTTACACATGTTTCCAACAAATTATAACAAGTTGCAACCGAATGTGAGTTAACTCACGTTGGGGTTCGGCGTGAGTTAACTCACGTACAAAATGAGTTAACTCACGTTGGTATATACCGAACACGACTTAAGTCACGTTGGGGGTATTTTGGTCAGTTTGTACGAGAGTGAAGAATTCTGTATGGAAGAAGCGCAGTTTTCTACATTCAATTATTAATAAAAAAATTAGTAACATACTCCCTCCGTCCCAAAATATAAGCAAAAATTGGTCAACAAAAGTTAATGTATTTGGTTTAAAATTTGTACCAAATACACCAACTTATGTTGACTTATTTTTGCTTATATTTTGGACGGAGTAGTACATTTTATTTACTCCACACGTGTTTCATAAACAAGGTTAGCCCAAAGGTCAAACGACCAAAATTAGGATTTTGGGCCTCAACATTTTAGACAAAAAAAAAAGTCCTGAAATGAATATGAATTGCTTATTAAAAAAAAGTATGTAATATTAAAAATTAAACTAGTAAAAGACCCGTGGATTCGCACGGGTCACGTGATATTACAGTAATTACATAAAGAAAAAGTTAAAATGATAATACTGTTAAATATTTATAGATATTAAATGAAAATTATCACATTAATGTAGTGAATTAATTAAATATTTTTTATTATGCAAAATCCGTTAGATATTTGCACTGGACCCTCTACAGATTTAATGTGTTTATATCAGCGGAAACAAATTTTTATGTCTTGATATTATAAAATTTATATGATAAAATTTTAAAAATTCATGATTATTATTGAAATACCAACAATAATGTATTGTTTCTATTAAATATTTGTTTATTTTATAAAAATACATTAATAATCTGCATCGCACTCGGTGCAGATTTTATGTACCTATGTTTGTGGAAACAAATATATTACCCATGTTTTTATATTTAAAAATGATAAATATGTGTCCCGTATTTTTTTTTTTATATTTATTAGCAAAAAATGTCTACCTTGTTTCTTTATACTCCTCTCTAGATTATTGTTCTCTTTGTGAATAAAGGAAGAAGATAAATGACAAAATGTCTCAAAAAACCAAAGATTATAGGCCAAAATTAGGCAAAAAATAAACAATAAAAAATAAACTACATAATAAAAACCTCAAATATCACCGCACTACATACAAACTCTCGAATATCACAGCATTACACACAATCTTTTACTACTTCAATAAATTTACTTCTTTGAGTTTCTAATTCCACTTCTCAATCGCCAAACCTTATCGTTGACACAATTTATCCCTTTAGACAAATCATGCCGCCACACTCTTAGATCTTTGATCAAACTTCAGCCCCATTTTTTACTTAAGAGGTAAAAGGCATGTTGAATTATTTTTCCTTGTAATTTTTATGCAACATCACTTTCCCTTTCACATGTGTCCTGCACCTTTGCCTAAAGCATGGTTGTTAACAGAAGCTACTCCACAATCAATCATCATAAACCAGAACTCCTCAAAAAAGTATTTTTGCCAGCTTAAAACACCTTAAATCCATCATTTAATTATACTCACAACCACGGTGTCTATTTGAAGTTGTTAGCACCTGCAAGATACTACAAAGAGACAAAAGTATGAGTAAAAGACATGTTTAGAGATTTAAACAAACATATAGTATGCTTCATTGTGGAATCACAGTGGATAATTATGAAAAAGCAACATTTCTTTGTTGCAAGTTAAAATTCGGCCAACTAAATTCATATATCATTCTAAACTCCCAACTAAATAAATGGATTATATTAAATTCAACTTATAACATATAGCCTACAAACAAATAAATGAGTAGAAAGATAAACATTATAGGACGCAATTTGTTTTAAGATAAAAGGTTTAGTTACTTAGTATATAATGCAATAAACCTTTCTAAACTGGCAATGAGAAATCAAAGACAGATGCATGCCTTACATGTAAAAAGTTGAGAGAAATAATCATAGAATAACACTTTAAACGACTCCCAAAATATAAAAAAATGGGACTCTCACTTTAATAGAATGAACCTCATTCAAGTAAACCACAACATCATCTACTCATGAGATATCTTTAAATAAAAGAAAATAAATCAAACCACAAAATTTAAAAATTAAATCACAAAAGTAGGGGTGGAATGAACAAAATAGATGAAAGTGCTTTTCAGTGAAACTTGGACTTTCATCTGACCATTGCTCTACATTCACAGTCTGCCAATTCATATTAATTGTTGATGTTTATGTGACTAAAAATACCTTAAATAATGCTCTATGTTCTTTGAGTGACTTAAAATCATGAATAGTACACTAATCAAAACTAATAATTGCACCAATTTCCCTTTCAATATCAATTGACATGTTACTTGCTATAAACTCAGCCTCCATCTTGTAATAAATTTCAAAGAGATCACAAAATTGGTAACATACTTACAGAAATATGTAGAATCTCTTTTCATAAACGTATAATCACATTTGATATGAAAATTTCCCAAGTTATTCGCTGCTAAGCAAGGATGCAAATTTTTCAGATTATGTAGATCAAAAGTTGGATAAACTAAAAAGCAAAAATTTACAATAAATTAAGCAAAAATTACAACAAAATTCCAAATAGATAAGAAACCTAATAATGAGGCCCAACGTGCTTTTCACTAAGGATTATACCTCTTAATGTCACCATGATGAGATAATAGAATTAATATTTTTTTGATATATGGTCAAATTTCCACCATTTGTAACTTTTCAATACTTTTACATATAACATAATACATCTGCGCTGATGATATGAAAAAGAACAATGCACTTGTTGCCTCACTCCTTCAAGTATAGGAGGACTATCTCACAAAGTTTCCTGTAAAAAAAAGAAAGAAATGTTCATTAATTAAAATGGACACGTGAAAAGGGGTTTATTGTTGAAACATGATTAACTTGTAGAGGGTGAGACATATCCTTCAATTCATTAGTGAAAGTGCAAAACAAAATATCCAAATTGTAGTGAACCAAATTACCCAAAACTAATGACCTTACCACAAACAACACTAAAACTGAGAAAGAGATCAACAACAAACTTAAAAGATAAATAAATGGCAAAGAAAGAAGGAAACCAAAATACCACAACCAAAAAATCTAAAAATAAGAATCAAAGAGATTCCATGCAAAGGAGTATTGAACAGAAATACCTTATTGTAAGAAGAGGAACAAAATTCGAACAAAGGGAGTATTGAAGGAGTAATTGATGTTTAGGAGAAACTGAAGAAGGTAGTATTGTAGGAAAGGTTTGTGAGATGAATGAATGAAATATGTGTCAAGGGGAATATGGACGAAATCAGTGAGAAGAATGACCCAAGGAGTAATGATTATTATGGGAAATGAGAAAAACAAAACGTGTATTGGCATAATGAAAATACATTGGAAAAAGAAGGAAAGTTAGTGTGCATTAATTAGTCTGATTATGGAAATGTAAAATATGCTTTGTGGGAGAAAATGACACTTTAAGCCATTTATTTAGTGATTTAGTGAGTTTTATTGAGGATAATTAAGGTACTTTCGTGGTAATCACTTTTCTTATGATAGTAGTAGACATATTTGAGACAAGTGTCACAAGTTCGAATAAGGATTCTATTAATTACTCTAAAAAACAATGAAAAAGTCTAATACCCTAGTTTTGCGTGTATAAATAACATAAATATTAATAAATGATACATGTTTTAGAAATCACATTTCTCCTTTTTAATGCATGTTTTTTTCTCTCTAGTTTTGAATCACAATATCATTATCATATAGTTTCAAATCCTATTATAAATTATGGAGAAATATAAGATAAAATAAAATTATTGGATAAATTACTAAAACTAATAAAAAGGCTATGCAATAAATTTTATGATCTAAAATCTAAAATTAGCAATAAAATATTTAAGTTAATTAGAATTTATATTGAAAGCTATTATTTTTGCTTCATTGTGACTTTTCCGTCAAATCTGGATTGTTGCTTTCGATTGATTAAGTTTCGTATTTCATATCATTTAGATCAGTTCTAGTCCTTCAGAGGTTTCTCTAAACGCAAGTGTAACATTATTCGTTTAATTTGGTTTTCTGCAGTTTGAGTGTTATGGAAAGAAAGAAATGCAAGAATCTTCAAGAACAAAAATGAAAATATCCACCACTTAATTGACAACGTAAAGGCCCAATCTTTTGGATGGTTGAAAATGAAGCACAATAACCTTGCTTTTGAGTACCACATGTGGTGGTTAAATCCTTTTAATTTTTTTGTAGTGGTTCTTTTTGGTGTACCGTACTTGTGTATGATGTAACTTTGTTTCACTCTAGCACTCCTTGTGCGGGGTAAATAAAGAAGGTTGATTATTATAATTCCATTTTAAATTCTAAAAAAAAACCATTAAAACACTAAAAGTTATAAAAGAAATGAAAATTGAATTCTTAAAGCGTGGCTAACTATTTTTTATGACAAAAAGATGTGGCTTAAAGTTTTTTACTTTTTTAAAGCAATTGATAATTTTTATATAGAAAAATTTGTTTTTTAATGTTTAAGTGCGTTGAATAGATTATTCTTAAAATATTTTTTTAGGTCATTTGAATTCTTAGGTCATTTGTTAGCATTTACTAAATATATACTCTCATTTTTTGAGAAGTAAATCTATATAGACAATATATGCGATCCTCTCTCTTAAGGGATGTTACAACTACACTTTGTTTTCTCAAGAATTAATTAAGGTGACAACTTGGGTACCCATCAATAAAAGGTGGGTAACACAACCCATGCTGAGTTGGCACCAATCAAAGTTATTTGTTTGTTTTCTATTATTTTTAATGTTATATAAATACATTGTTTTGATTGGGTCAACTCAACGTGGGTAGTATTACCCACCTTTTATTGATGGGTAAACAAGAATTTCCCATTAATTAAATATGTATCACATTTTAACATAAACAAATATTCAAGTAAAAAAACATAAAGAAATATTTTTAAAACATAAATTAACATCACATAATGCCAACAAATGCTCTAAGAATATTTGTCAAGAAAAAATAGAAGTGTAACTCAAGTCTCTTTTAAAAGAGATCCTCGATCTCATCCAGAACATAGTTGGTAGATCTTGGTCAATCACATCTATGCATAGCTAATTTATGCACAAATTTTCTTGTTTGTTTTGGTCACTCGAACAACTCTTTATTTTGAGATGGGGTTTAGCATGGGAAAACATAGTTGTTTCCCACCATGGGAAAGTTAATGTTAGCCATTAGATCATGTAAATAACACAATTTTATTATACACCCTCAACACTAAATGTTTTTGTCCCCATCTTCCACCACCATCTCTCCTTCAATATCATATCCAATCTTTCAACTTAGAGTATAATAACTCAACATTTCCAGAAATTAAAACTTAAATAATCCAGAAATCAAATGAAAATCAAACAACTTAAAACAAAATCAGATCTCAAAAAATAAAAATGTGGAATACTGATCAGGAAAAAATTCTTTTTCTTGCGTTGAACTAGCCTCGGAGAACCAATTTATTTATTTTTAATCTGGAAAATGAAAAATGTTCAGAGAGAAGAATACTGGTAAGTTTTCAATCAAGAAACAACAACAACAGCAACAACATTCATCATCACATAAAGCATATTCCTCCAAATCCTTTCAAACTTATCACTCCAAATTTCCCACACATTCAATTTTTAAACTCCCGTAACAAATTAAATTACCTCGTTTTACCTTCTTTTACTGTGATATTCAAGTGAGAAGAATAAAATCAAATTAAAGATAAAATAATAAGAAGATTAGGTTATGAGAAACATGAGTGGTAAAACATAGAATTGGGGTTTTGTTACAAAGAGTGAGTGAAGAATAAGAAGATGATTAAGGAACTAAGAATTGAAGAAAAGAGTGGTATTTCATTTGTCAATTAGGGAGAAAAAAATTAAAGAGAGATGGTTGTTCGTAACATGGTTTTAACTGTATTTGGATTTGATTTTGCTGTGACAAGGAGTAGAGATCACGTTTTTATTTTATTTTAAGTAAATTAAATTAAAAATAAAAAGCATAGACAAGTGAAGGAGAGTTGGGACGGTGGTTTTCATGGTGTTGCTGATGGTGGGTTGGTTGGTATGAAGGAGAGACTGTGGTGGAAGACAGTGATAAAAAAATCTAGTGTTGAGAATGTATTATAAGGCTGTGTTCTTTACCTGATCTAATAACTAACATTAACTTTTCTATGGTGGGAAATAACTATGTTTTCCCAGGCTAAACCTCACCTTATTTTGATGTAATGGAGTCTAGTACGACAATACCCCCTATTTTGTTCCTTAACTTTTAACTTTTGTGTTATTTCATTTACGAGGATGAAAATGTAATTTACTCTGAATAAATGAAAATATAATTTTGCCTTAACAGTGATACTGTTACTGTATAAGCCTCACCCTCCGAACAGCCAACCTTGTGCATGCGCTGCCACCAAAAAGATTAAATATATATATATTTTTTTCATTGTTTTTACTCCTCTCTACTTTCGCTGCTACATTGTTCGCGGCTGAGCGGGTTTATCAAAAAGAAAAAAAAACCTAAAAACCATTTCAATTTATCTTCACCAAAAACCGATTTAGGGTTTTCATTTCGTTGTTGAACGTTTCAATCTTCAAGCAATGGCGCAAAATCACGAGAATGCGAACAATGACATGGCGGCGGCTCCGGTCCCGAATCATCTGACAACGACGTCGTTGTACGTCGGAGATCTCGATCACGACGTCACCGATTCACAGCTTTACGATCTTTTCAACCAGATCGGTCAAGTTGTTTCTGTTCGGATCTGTAGGGATTTGGCTTCTCAACAATCCCTAGGTTATGGTTACGTCAATTTCAGTAACCCTCACGACGGTTAGTTTTTGTTTTTTCGCTTTCGTGAAATTTTAATGCATTGTTAGGGTTAGGTTTAGCCGCATTTGCTCTTGTTGATAGATTATTGTGATTTTGATTTTGAAAATGTAACTGTTTTGCAGCTGCAAAGGCGATGGATGTGTTGAATTTCACTCCACTGAACAACAAACCGATTCGGATTATGTATTCTCATCGCGACCCTAGTGTTCGGAAGAGTGGTGCTGCTAATATTTTCATCAAGGTGCTGTCCTGTCTTAATCGAGTTAATCGTCGATTAGCCCCCCTGAAATTGTAGGGTTAGGCATTAACATCATTGACATTTACGAATAGGAAAAAAAAGACTATTTTGAATTATGTCGAGCAACTTGGTCCTTCTGTTAACTGGTATCTAATTTATATTCCGGAAAATTAGTTCCTGGATTATATCACTTACTAACAAATTAGTCTGAGTTATTTCGCTTACTTTCAAACTAGTCCTTACAAGTGAACAAAAGTACCGAGTTCCTGAATTTTTTTTTGCTTATTCGCAAATTTAAGGGGTATAAATTTCCGACCCCTACAATTTCAGGGGGTGAATGGGTGATTTACTCATTTTTAAAATGGTTATTTTTTTTAGTAGTTAGTGTATGTTTAATAATTCTGTTATTGAATATTGTGATTTCATGATGATGCAGAACCTGGACAGGGCAATTGATCATAAAGCTTTATATGATACCTTTTCGGTTTTTGGAAATATCCTTTCTTGCAAGATAGCAATGGATGCTTCTGGTCTGTCTAAAGGCTATGGTTTTGTGCAATTTGAGAATGAAGAATCTGCACAAAGTGCAATTGACAAGTTAAATGGCATGCTGATCAACGATAAACCGGTCTATGTTGGTCATTTCCAAAGGAAGCAGGATAGAGATAACGCATTGAGTAATGCGAAGTTTAATAATGTCTATGTGAAAAACCTATCAGAGTCGGTTACAGATGATGACTTGAAGAACATTTTTGGAGAATATGGAACTATTACTAGTGCTGTAGTAATGAGAGATGTAGATGGTAAATCAAAATGTTTTGGTTTTGTCAATTTTGAAAATGCAGATGCTGCTGCTAAAGCCGTGGAGGCACTCAATGGAAAGAAATTTGATGACAAGGAGTGGTATGTTGGAAAAGCCCTAAAAAAATATGAAAGGGAGCTTGAGCTGAAAGAAAGACATGAGCAGAGTATGAAGGAAACTGTTGACAAGTTTTATGGTGCAAACTTGTATCTCAAGAACTTGGATGATAGTGTCACTGATGAAAAACTTAGCGAACTGTTCTCCGAGTTTGGTACAGTAACTTCATGCAAGGTGTGTGAATACGGTTCCCCTTTCTGTTCATATCTGCAATTGTCAAATCTTCATCTTCATGAAACATGTTTCTTTTTTCCTGTCCACAGATTCTGCGAGATCCACAGGGAATTAGTAGGGGATCTGGATTTGTTGCCTTTTCAACTCCTGAGGAAGCAACTCGAGCTGTAAGTGTAAAGATTCTAGCAACTTTATTTAATAATTGCCGAGAAAGTTTATTGATCATATACAAATCTATTGGTTCTCGTAGCTTGCTGAGATGAATGGCAAAATGGTTGCGGGCAAACCTCTCTATGTTGCTCCTGCACAGAAAAAGGAAGAGAGAAAAGCAAGGTTACAGGTAATATTGCGCAACAATGGATCAACAGTTAATTCTATGCTTTATAATTACAGCGCGTGTGGTAATAATTAGAAACATAAATTCCTGCATTGGGTCCTTTGTCAATGATGGTTCATCAATAATAGATGGTAATTTGTTTGTGTACTTCCATGTTCTTCTTTGATTTCAATAAAAAAATTACATGACTTCTGTACCAAACAAAAAAATTACATGACTTTCATTTGGTAGCAAAATTCATCTTTTGAAGATCAACAAAAGTTATACAACACCCCAAAAGTTTTTTATATTAGGTGGGGTTGGCCAATGGATCAAAATTTTCAAATGAAGCTATAATATCCTATCGTCTTATCATGAATTGTCTCTATTCACAGATTATTAAATTATAAATCATTTTTAATGGTTTAGTCGATAGTTTCCCTTGGTCACCCTTTATCTAGAACTATTGGATTATCATTCCATTTGGTTTAACGACTTTACCCGTGTTTCTAGTGGTCTTATCCATATTTCTTAGTCCATCTAAATTCTAAACTTACTTTGCCATCTTTTCCACCACTGATGTTGCCCCAAATTTTTGTTTAATGCTTTCATTGATAATCTTGTCCTTTATTTACTACATTGATCCACCGCAGCATCCCCTTTGCAATTCTGAGTTTATTTTTTAGTCCCATATATATCCTATACCATGGCAGGATTTATAGTTATACGATACAAGTATTTTGAACTTTCCTTTAAGCTTGACTTGTACTTTTCTATCATAGATTGTACAAAATATACATGTGCCCTTCTTGAATCCTATGGCACAACCCTTTAATTCCATGCCATTCTGAATGATAGGCTCAATATACTTAAAATTAGTCTTGTGGTCTAGTATGTATTCCAATTTTCACCTCTAGTTTGGAATTTGTGTGCCTGTTGTAAAACGTACATTTCATGCGCTCCATCTTACTTCTACTCAAATGAAAGGTCAAATACTTTGAAAGCTTGTCTCCACAGTTTTAATTTTTCATTTCCTTTGACTATCCAACAAGGACCAATGGTTTGTGCTTTTTTAAATCAGAAATTTGTTTTAAAAAAAGGAGAAAACTTGTATACAATATTCTAATTCCAGTGTGTACTGTTCACCATTCACAAAATGACATGTGGACTATTGTCTCCTAGTCAGTTTCTAATTTGTTTCCGTTACCATTCTACTTCCCTGTAAACCAAACTGCTTGAATGAGTGGCCGGTGGAACACCGCCGCTGGCACCAGGAGAGGTCGCCACAAATGGCCCACGGGTTAGAGGACAGAAGGCCGTCACTAGCACTTGGAGTGTTGATGAACACCGTACAGTTGCGAGCGGGTGTCGTGAACGGCTCATGGAGATGGAGGACGTGTCTCAGATCTATGATTATTCTGAGTCTCCAACACTTTCACCTCTCATCTCCCCTTTGCTTCCCGTGATTTCTAATCGCTTCCTGCTCAACACCCGATTGCTTTTTTCTTTCTCACCTTGTTCTCCGTCCTATTCCTCCGGGCTTTCTTTTTACTATTTTCAATTTAACTCGTCTAACTGTTTCCATCCACTTTTTTTCTGATCTCGTAATTTTTTTTCCTTTTCGCGAATGCCATTGAACTTTATATGCAATTGACAAAATGATATACTTTGACCACACATTTCTAAAAATGGTTGTTTGCTGGGGGTGGCATGGCAATGAAATGCCCTGTATCATAAGGTCATGTGAAGCAGTATAGGTCATACTCAGCTGAGACGGTGTGCAGGGTTTTGACTAGCAAACTGTCCACATGTCATTTCTTGAGTGGTGAATAATACACAGAGGACTTAAAGCATGTTTGTTTTAACGTTTAGAGCACTAAGCATCCATTTCAAATGGAGAACTGGTTTTGACCTTATGTTTGGGTTACCTCTAAAATCCGTTGGACAAAAGTAATTTTGCTTTAAATCCACATTCACAAAGAAGCAGCACAATTGTTACTTTCACTGGTTTGCCCTTGTTATTTTCTCCAACCGTAGAAGCTCCACAAGTTCTGCAGTGGCTTAAGTGATTGTTATTGCTAAATCCATGATTTGTTTTAATTCAATAAAGTAATTTTGTTACAATGATTCTTGATTTTTTGCGTTGTTCTCTTGTGTGAAACATTTGTGGTACTAATTATTTCTGGAATTTCGTTTTATGGGTCTGGCTGATTTCATTCTTCTTTGTTTTTTTGGTTTGCTTTAAAATTATACCTTGGTGACAAAAGTGGCTTTGTCTTGATTTCTTTTTGGTGATTTTGTGCATATTTTCATTATGAATTATTTTTTTCTTTTTACTATTTATGTCTTTTATGTGTGGATTCATTGATTTTGATTTGATGAGGAAATAACTAGATGGCAGTCACAGTTTGTAGTAGATACTTTTTGGTAAATATACACTTGACAGTACTCTAGGTTAATATATTACAAACAGATTTATATTTTAAAATGTACATTTGAGAAGAAGTACCCAAACATAAATGACGCTATAGAAAACTGATTTTTAACTAAAAGTATGTTTGCAAAATGGCATTTATTCAAAAGTACATTTATAAACGTTAATCCGAACACATACTTATAGTATTGTATCTTAGTATTAACCTACAAATATTGATGACTTTGGAAGATGGTTAGTATTTATATTTTTTTGCATGACAAAATTTTCAAAAAGGAAATACTCTTCTAGTGTTTTTCTCATAAGGTAGCAATAGCTTCTGAAAAAAGTTCTGAAAAAAAATGTTAACCATACATATTATGTTATATCTTTTTTTTTATTCTACCAAAAAAAAATATTATAACTTTTTTCATAATATAAACGAGCTGGCCTTTAGTATCTACAAAAAGCATGCAACATGATACTAGTTCTTAAAAATGTTGTGGAAACACATCTAGCACCAAATAAGAAGATGCATGTTAATGTCGATGATTCATGTTGTAGACCTTGGTTTTAGGAAAATCTTTGTGCTCCCACCTGTGCAGTTGTGACTTGTGACCTCCTCAAATATTTAATTATTCAGATGGAGGAAATATAATTTGTACTTTGTCTAAAGCCTCTTATAAAATCTCTTTGGCAATTTTATCATATGCTCTTATCATATGCCTTTTCTTTATTATGTCATTCATCCATCACTTCTCTTATCATATGCCTTTTCTTTATCATGCCTTTCATCTATTACTTATAAGATATCATTTTATACAAGTATGTTGCATATATGAAGTGTGTAGTATGGCATGATACACAATATAGATACGTGATCATTTCTATAAGGAAGAGGACTAGATATGGGTGTGATGTACTCACAAATGCATGTAACAGTTACTGTTCATTTTTTTGTAAATTGGTATTTCAAACTATTAGAATTATTTAAAATTAATTCATAAATCCCAAAGTAGACATACCATGTTTTATGTGATGACAAATACTCATGTTGTATACGCAGTGTTGGAGTTTACGGAATCATTTGATTGAGAAATGAGAATAATCACAATACCATCAATTTGACATAGCGGAAAGATTAAAGGGATTGGTAATCCAAGTGATGGTCAAATTATCAGATTATCTTGTGAAAGGAAAGCAGGATAATGCACAAGTTTTATTTAATTCAAATCAGGAGAAAGATTCTGTCATTAATCTAAAACAATTACAGATATTGTCAGTTGTGACTTATCTGAAAATATTAGGGTTTTAGGTAGTGTTGGAAAAGTGAGATAGATGATACTTTGGATAATAATCTATTATGTATTAATACTAGACTCTTATTCCTAATTAAATAAACAAATCATAAGACCCTTCTCTCATTTATGTTAATCATTAATGTTAGAATATCTATAAAATATCTCATAATATTAGTGTTGCATTTTAAAATATTTTTACAGTACCTTGGCTGATCTCTTAAGTTTGGCATCTAATTTTGAGGAAAAGAGATAAAAGAGACTGAGTAATAATTTATTTTCATCAAAACAAATCACCAACCCTATTTATGTATTAATATCTCAAAAAACCCTATTTATTCTAATACTAGTTTATTCTATTTTGTATTAATATTCGACTCTTATTCCTAATTAAATAAAGAAACAAAGCATAAGACCCTTCTCTCATTTATGTTAATCATTAATGTTAGAATATCTATAAAATATCTCATAATAAGTTACATTTTAGAATATTTTTACAGCACCTTGGTTGATCTCTTAAGTGTGGTTTCTAATTTTGAGGAAAAGAGATAAAAGAGAGTAAGAGTAATAATTTATTTTCATTAAAACAAATCACCAACCCCTATTTATTCTAATACTAGTTTTTTCTATTCCTAATTATATTATTTTAATAAACTAATCATAAGATATATTGGGATAATTTAAATATAATAATGATATCATGGGATAATTTATAGATGTTCTAGCATAATAGAGATCACCAAAGGTATTGTAAATTTTTTAAAAATAATAATGATATCATGGGATAATTTATAGATCTTCTAACATGAATAGAGGGGTCTTAACTTATTCTTTAGTTTATATGTGCACTTGTTAACTTTTTCCACCTAGCTTATTTCTTTTTTTTTTCCTTCTTCTGGAACATTGTTTATGTATTTCGTACAGGCACAATTTTCGCAAGTGAGGCCGGTTACAATGGCTCCTATTGCACCTCGAATGCCATTTTACCCTGCGGGTGTTCCTGGGATGGGACAACAAATTATGTATGGCCAAGCTCCTCCAGCCTTCATATCTCAGGTAATTACAAAGAATTTATTAATCTTGTTTGTTAGTTTTCAGTTTTGATGATATCATGTTACTAGAAGATCTCAATGTTTTCTGCGGATGAAACGTGGCCGTCTAATTCTACATTAGCTGACCAATTCTTCAAATTTCAGTTAACATTTTTAAGTTTTGTGATTTCAGCAGTAGGTGCCATAGGTTCTGATGTATCTGGCAATGATAAATGATCATTTTAGTTTCACATTTTATCCTCATTTTATTGAATCTGTATTTCGAAACTGAGCAATTATATATGCAGGCTGGATTTGGTTACCCGCAGCAACTGGTTCCTGGAATGAGACCAGGTGGTGCTCCAATGCCAAACTTCTTCATGCCCATGGTTCAGCAGGGTCAACAAGGTCAGCGTCCAGGCGGACGGCGGGGAGCAGGTCCTATGCAACAACTCCCGCATTCATTGCCAATGATGCAGCAACAGGTCTGGTCATGCATTACATCTGGGATTTGTTTTTATTTCTCCTGTTTTTGCTCTTTATGCCTGTTGTTGAGATGCTTTTTGTTGGGATTTTCAGATGCATCCAAGAGGACGTGTCTATCGATATCCTACTGGTCGCAACCCACAAGGTATTCCGATGCCAGGAGCAGCTGGAGGAACGCCCATGCAGGCTCTGGCTACAGCCCTTGCAAATGCTCCTCCTGAACAGCAGAGGACTGTAAGTCCTGTTTCTGGCTATTTTCTCATCACATTTGGATTGAGTACGAAATTGTTTAATGTGCATTAGGAAAATCTCATACTGACTCTGTTTCATGAATGGATTCATAGATGCTTGGTGAAGTTTTATACCCTCTAGTAGAGAAGATTGAGCATGCTGGAGCTGCAAAGGTTACTGGGATGCTTTTGGAGATGGACCAGCCTGAGGTGTTGCATCTGATTGAGTCACCAGAGGCTCTCAAGACTAAAGTTGCTGAGGCCGTGGATGTGTTGAGAAATGTTGCACAGCAGCAATCGAACAGCCCAACTGATCAACTAGCTTCTCTCTCTCTTAACGACAATCTTGAGTCTTAGACCCTTCATGTCAGTTTACAGAGATACATGCGTTCTTTGAACGTTACAGTTTTGTGCTTCTGGCTTTTTGGTAGGATTAGCGATTTTCCTTGGATTAGCTAGCATATTGTTTTGCAGTTTGCTTCGTTTCCTTTTTACTACTTGTTACTTGATTTGGTCTGTATGACTGTTTCTAGGAAATTTTCGTAATTATGAACATCTTATGCTTGAAATCTGCAGTCTGGGTTGTGAAGTCATGAAAAGGCAACTTAAATTATGTTCAACTCTGTTAAAAAAAAAGTTATTTATATTAAACTACGTTTTTCTACCATTATTTCTTTTTACTTGAAAGTCTGCATTCATCATCCTAAAATACAAGCTCAAAAAGATCCATCAATACAATGGAATAATACATCTTCCGTACTAATTTAAATTCGAATATCAACCAGAAAACAAAACTCAAATGTCATCTATCACTAAAATTCCATAACCTACATACAGATTTCAAGAAGTTGCAACCCAGATATTATTTGTAATGAGTAACTTGATAAAAGGTCATTTCATCTTTCATAAATTCGAATGTAAATATATACTTTTTGGTCTCAAATGTCTTTTTTAATGGACTATGAAATATTGTTAGCAAACCTTTTATTTTTCGAATTACGAAGCCAAGTGTTAAGACAATCATTTGTGGTGACCATATCTCTAATTACCACAAAGTCCAAAGCTCTAGATCAATGCAATATCCTTGTAAATTGACACAAGCATAGTTTATTGGCGGGTCAGACTTTTTTGTGAAATAGAGAAGGTTTAGGTTTTTTTTTTATAAAAGGTTAGGCCGCATACCATTAAAAAGCCACTTATGCTTATTAGGCCGGCCAACTTAAGTAAATATGCATAATATTATTTATTATTTTACTATATTTTGTACTTTGAATTAAAATAGGCTGTTGTAAATTTTTCAATAATTAAAGCTTATTAGTCTACATTAAATTTTTTCATATTTAAATGTATTGTTATAAGCTATAATTGAAATATGATATAATATATAGTCAAATTCTCAAAAAATTAATGATAAATATCAAACGATAGTATAATCTCATTGATTTATTAGTTTGCTAGTCTATTTAACTTTCGATCACATTATTTTTTTTAAAGATATTCATGTAAAACAAGCTTTTAATCAGGCTAGCAAGCCATATGATGCTTTCAGAAGGCCATACTCATGACTAAAAAGTAAGGATATAACAGACCGTATGTCAGACTTAAGCCTTAAAATATTTGACATGCCAAACCTATGCCTTGCAAAGCCTAACTCGGGCTAGCCTAAACCCACCCCTTAGCACGTTAGACCATATTGTATTTATTTATTTATTTATCATATACATAAAATACACTATCTATTCTAATTAGTACTCCCTTCGTTAATATAAGAGTATTTTACAAAAATCACGGATATTAAGAAATGTTGGAGTAATAAATTTGTCACGGATATTAAGAAATATTGTTAGAGTAATAAATTTGTATGAAAGTGTATTAGTATTACTAAATTGCCTTCTCTGTATTAATGCATTCTATGTTTATTTTCATATACCAAGACAATTGGTAGTATTAATAAGGGCTATAATTGAAAAAAGAGTAATGAATGCATCGAGAAATTTGTTAATGGTCTTATATTTAAAAAACATTTTTTTTTGTAAATGGTCTTATAATTAGAGACGAAGTAGTCGTTTATTACTAATATCTTTATAAGAAATATTGTATTTATTTGTTTATCATATATAAAAAACACACTATCTTTTTTAATTAGTAGTTGTTTATTACTAATATCTTTATAAGAAATATTGTATTTATTTATCATATACATAAAACACGCCATCTTTTTCTAATTAGTAGTTGTTTATTACTAATATCTTTATAAAAAATATTGTATTTATTTATTTATCATATATAGAAAAGACACAATCTTTTCTAATTAATAGTCGTTTATTACTAATATCTATATAAGAATATTATATTATTTTATTTATCATATACAAAAAAACACACTATCTTTTCTAATTAATTAGTGGCTATTTATTACTAATATATATATATAAGAAATATTGTATTTATTTATTTATCATATACATAAAACAAACCATCTTTTCTAATTAGTAGTTGTTTATTACTAATATCTTAATGATAACTATTGTATTTATTTCTTGTAAAAAAAAACTATTGTATTTATTTATTTATCATATACAGAAAACACACTATATTTTTCTAATTAGTAATCGTTCATTACTAATATCTTTATATGAAATGTTGTATTTTCTTTAAAAAATAAAGAAACATTGTATTTATTTATCAATCATATATAGAAAACACACACACTATCTTTTCTAATTAGTATTTCTTTATTTCTAATATCTTTTTGAGAAATATTGTATTTATTTAGCATATACAAAAAATACACTATCTTTTTCTAATTAGTAGTTGTTTATTACTAATGCCTTTATAAAAAATATTTTATTTAGTTATCATATACAGAAAATACACTATCCTTTTCTAATTAGTAATTGTCTATTACTAATATCTTTATAAGAAATATTCTTGTAAAAAAAAAATCTTTATAAGAAATATTGTATTTATTTAGTATATACAGAAAATACAGTATCTTTTCTAATTAATAGTTGTTTATAATTATTACTAGTATCTTTATAAGAATGATTCAAACAAAACCATCTTTAAAAAAACCAAGTTATCTGCAACACACATCTGATTTCTGTGGCCATCTAAAAAATGAATACTCCTTCTCTAAACCTTGTTTCTGAATGTTTCATCAAACCATATCCCCCAATCGAATACTCAAACCAAATATGCTATTTAGGACCTTGGGATATTGCCATGATATCTTCACACTATATCCAAAAGGGACTTCTCTTCAAAAAAACAAAATTATCATCACTAAACCTGGTGGAAAAACTCAAACACTCCCTTTCTCTCACACTTTTCCATTTCTATCCCCTCTCAGGTCGTCTTGTTACTAAAAAATCCGAAGATCCTCATTCTTACACTGTTTTTGTCGATTGCAAAAACAGTCGCGGAGCTAAATTTATTCATGCAACTTTAGATATCACCATCAATGATATTCTCTCACCAGTTGATGTCCAACCCATTGTTAAATCGTTCTTTGACCACCACAGAGCAGTTAACCATGATGGTCACACCATGTCATTGTTGTCCATCCAACTCACTGAATTATTGGATGGTGTTTTCATTGGTTGTTCCATGAATCATTGTATTGGTGATGGAACAGCTTATTGGAATTTCTTCAACACATTTGCTGAGATATTTCAAAATAATGTTCATGTTCCCGTTCATGTTCCTGTTCCGATTTCACATAAACCTATTCAGAATAGATGGTTTCCAGAAGGTTATGGTCCAATCATCAACCTTCCTTTCAAACATCACGACGAGTTTATTCACAGATATGAAGCGCCTATTTTGAGAGAGAGGATATTCCATTTTTCAGCAGAGTCTATAGCGAAACTTAAA
Organism: Medicago ruthenica; assembly: GCA_018208015.1. Taxonomy (NCBI): domain Eukaryota; kingdom Viridiplantae; phylum Streptophyta; class Magnoliopsida; order Fabales; family Fabaceae; genus Medicago; species Medicago ruthenica. The sequence goes on along the minus strand of CM031373.1, from coordinate 91,036,975 downwards.
GCAAAAGCTAACAAAGAGTCTGATACAAACAAAATCTCTTCGTTTCAATCTTTATCAGCACTAGTTTGGAGATCTATAACTCGTGCACGTCAGTTACAATGTAGTCAAAGAACAACTTGTAAGTTGTCTTTAAATAATCGAACTAGAATGGAACCGTCTCTTCCAAATGAATATTTTGGGAATTCAATTCACGCAGTTGGTGCTGAAACAACAGTAGGGGAGTTGTTCAAGAATGATTTAGGATGGGCAGCATGGAAGATTCATCTGGCTATTGCAAATCATGATGATAAAGTGGTGCAAAATTATGTTGAAGAGTGGATACGTTCTCCTTTTGTGTATCGAATGGATCTGTTCTTTGATCCTTACACTGTTATGATGGGTAGTTCACCAAGGTTTAATATGTATGGGAATGAATTTGGAATGGGAAAAGCTTTGGCAGTTAGAAGTGGATATGCTAACAAATTTGATGGAAAAGTAACATCATATCCAGGTCAAGAAGGAGGAGGGAGCATTGATCTTGAAGTGTGTCTTTCACCTGAGAAAATGATGTTGCTTGAAACAGATGAAGAGTTCATGAATTCAGTTTCTGTGTTTAATCCTTTGTTTTAGTCTTTGACTATGCTATAGTGCTGTTTAATGGGGATGCGAGGTGTAAGTTAGAAAATGATGTTGCTTGAAACAGATGAAGAGTTCATGAATTCAGTTTCTGTGTTTAATCCTTTGTTTTAGTCTTTGACTATGCTATAGTGCTGTTTAATGGGGATGCGAGGTGTAAATTTCTTTTACACTTCTTGAAACCATATTTTCATGGAAGCTAATTGGATAAGATGTTAGGATAATTAATGCTTAATTGCTTTAGTTTTAGTTGTGTTAGTCCAAGTCTCATAAGATTCTTGAAACCATATTTTCAAATCTAGCCTTGTACTGCTTTCCATCTTGATACTTGGCTATAAATAAGCTTCCAATTTCCAAAGTACTTTGAGAACTTGAATCAAATCAATATTTTCACCTTACAGTTTTTCAAAAAATATACTCCCTCCTTCCCTTTTTATAGGAGTAATTTACAAAAATCACGTGTATTAAGAAAAGTTGTTAGAGTAATAAAGTTGTCTCAAATGTGTGTAACTATTACTAAATTATCCTTAATTAAATACTAGTATATATTTAATGTTAACTTTTCATATACCAAAACAAATTGATAGTATTAATAAGGGGTATATTTGAAAAACGAGTAATTAATGCATCTAGGAATTTGCATATGATCTTATATTTAGGGACAAAACTTTTTTGTAAACTACTCCTATAAATAGGGACAGAGGGAGTACTATTTTTACCTTACATAAGATGGACTTTCAAACCATGGTTTGATTTTAGATATTGATACAATTTTTTGTCTTTTACTCGAAATGTATTGTTAGCTTATGTATCTGAAACCGTGTTTCCCAAAGCAATATTGCTACGTCATCTATGCAATACATTCAAGAGGCCTATTATTAATACTAGTATAAGACCGTGCATCGCACGGGTCCCATAATATTGCGATAATTTTATAAAAAATATTTATATTCTTAATATTGTCTAATATTTAAACATGTTAAATAAAAATTATCAACATTAATGTAATGTTTTTATTAAATATTTTTCTCTAATATGTATAAAAAACTAATGTTTTTATTAAATATTTTTCTCTAATATGTATAAAAAACTGTTAAATATTTGAATCGTGCTCGTTGTGGATTTATTTGTTTATATATGTGAAAACAATTTTTTACGTACATATATGAGAAAGTCGATATGATAACATTTTGAAAACCTGTGACTATTTTCAAAATATCAAAATTAATATAGTGTTTTTATTAAATAAATTTTTATTTTATATGCAAAACACCGTTCGATGTTTGCACCGCTCCCGTTGTAGATTTTATTTGCATGCTTCTGCATAACCAAATTTTATATACATATATGAGAAAATCAATATGATTCAAAATATAAACATCAATGTAGTGTTTCTATTAAATAAATTTTTATTTTATATGCAAAACATCGTTCAATGGTTGCACCGCACCCGTTGCGGATTTCAATAGTTTATATCTCAAAAATCAAATTTTATATATACCAATATGAGAAAATTGATATGCTTAAATGTTGAAAACTAATGATTATTTTAAAAATATCAACATTAATGTAGTGTTTCTATTGATTTTTTTTTTTATGCAAATTAGTGAAACTAAGAAATTAAAGTAGATGAGAATAAACTATTTTTCTATATGTTTGCCATAATACATTGCTTTTTTCCTATATTTAAGGGAATTGGATAACAAGGAGAACAAAGAAAGAGTAAACAAATTGATTTTATATTTTGCAAACTTAAGGTGATCATGAGTTTAAGAAAGCACAATTATGATAATTTGCTAGAGTACAATTTTTATATATTGTTAGTAGAAGTAGAAATATATTAGTAGAAGTAGATGTTGGTACATATGACCATTATCTGTGTTTAATTTTTTAAAAACAAATAAATTAGTTTCATAGTTATCTGTGGAAATTGATTACACTTGTGATGACCATTATCCATAATTTATTTTACAAACATCCGCAATTAATTTTTTAAAAAACAAATAAATTAAATTTTGCAAAATGACCATTATGCACATAAAATTAAAGAGATCGTGATTTTTAATAAGGACGATTATGAAATTTTGCTGCACTTCGATTTTTATATATTGTTTGTAGAAAGCGACACCACAAAATAACCATCAAGATTTCACAAAAAAATCTAAGGGTGTGTTTGGATGAGATAATTGAGAGATTTTAAAGAATTTTGAATTATAAACAATTCAAATGATTCAGTTAAATTGCATTCATTTCTAAATATTATTGTTTGGACGGAGTAATAAAAAATTTCATTGTCATCATTTTTGAGAAACTTTTATAAATTAAATTTTTTGGGCCAAATTTGAAAATTGAAATTATGGGTCAATTTGTAAATTTCAATTTTTTGAAGGGTCTATTTATAATTTTGAAAAATTTGAGGGGTACATTTGTAATTTCCAAAAAAATAGGGATCAATTTGCAATTTTTTTGGAAATTTATTGGGTTCAAATTAAAAATTTTGGAAAATTTGAGGACCAAAATGCAAATTTTGAACAATTATAAGAATGAAGAAATTTGAAATTTTTAACTTTTAGGTGCTATTTGAAATCCTCTAAATTTAACTTGAACAAAATAATTCATAAATTTATATCATTTTTAAAATTTTCCAAATTATCATCCAAACAATGAAATTAACTAAGTATTTGAATTCTCTCGAAACATTACATTACCTCAAAACATTATCTCATCCAAACACAATCTAGGTGTCTTTTTTTTTCCTGATGAAATTTTGCAGTGATTCTACATTATTCTTCATATTTCAGTAACGTTTTTAAATTATGATTTCAGCATTAGGTGTTATAGGTTCTGATGTATTATCTTATTCCTCCTGAATCTATATTTAAAAATTAAGCAAGGTGGATTTGGTAACCCTTAGTAACTAGTTTCTGGAATGAGTACAAGTGGTGTTCTTGGAAAATTTTGTTGAAGCACTTCCAAGAGGAAAAGTTTAACAGAGTAAGAATATTCTTTATGGAAAACGTTTGGTTATTTCTTTATTGGGATACATGTCTTACTCACACCTTCCACGAGCCTTCTTATTGACCATAGTTCAATTTTGGCGGTGAACTCTTTTTACCATCTTCGAAAGAATTAGTCAAAGAAAAATGTAATAAGAGAAGAGAGCTCTCATTTTACCATGAGAAAGATGAGCACCCCTTGTGTAAAACATGAAGAGAGCTCTCTCTGCAACTATGGTCACACTAAATAGATATTCCTGTAAACTAAAGAGGTACCTATTTAGTGGGACTATATTTGGTTAGATTCAAACACAGTTTTTAGAATGAGTACATGAAGATGAGCACCCCCTGTGTAAAACATGAAGAGAGCTCTCTCGGCAGTAACAAGAGAAGATAACTCTCTCTTAACGACAATTTCGAGTCTTAGACCCTGCATGTCAGTTTACAGGGATACCTCTGTTCTTTAAGTGTTACAGTTTTGTGATTCTAATTTTTTTTGTAGGATTAGCCATTTTCCTTGGATTAAATGATTTGCGGTCACTATAAGAAACATTGCAGTTTGTCAGGGCGGATTCCCTGGAAAAAGAGCAAAAAGTCTTGTGAAAACGACGTTTGCCAGGGGCGGAATCCCTGAGAAAAACGGTCGTCGCAAACGGAAAGCGAGGGGTTATACCCCTGGGAAAAAAGCGAGGGGCTGAGCCCCTGACAAATTCCCTGTCATAAGCCCTGACAAAATCCCTCGCTTTTCTGCACACTGCAGAACTGACGTAAGGTCAAATCTGCAGGTGGACAGATGCGAGGGGCTTTGCGAAGGGTTAAACCCCCGTGAAACGGTACATGATTTTTTTTTAAATAATGTTTTATTTTTTAAAATCAAATTTTTTATAAATAATTAATTGTTTTAAAAATCATTTTAATTAATAAAAATCATTTTAAATAATAAAATTTATTTAAAATAATAAAAAATCGTTTTTTACATTGTTTTTTGAAATATAATTAATTGTTTCAAAAATCATTTTTATTAATAAAAAAATAATTAAAATCGTTTTTTCAAACAAAAAAATGTAAATATAATTAATAGGCATATAATAAAACTGTTTTAGTAAGTAAACAGTTTTCTATAATAATAAAAAAAATGCAAATTTTTTGGGCATTCTAGTATAACTATACACATAATTAACAAATCTACCTAAAAAGCATATATTCAACAACATGCATATATTCTATTTTGTAAAAAAAAAACATGCATATATATATATATATATATATTCCATAAATAATTTGAATATTTAACAACATGCATATAGGGCATCCATCATTTTTCATCTAGGGTTGCCTTTTTCCCATTCAATTCTACCCTTGTGAGAGTTTTTTTTTTCAATCGTTTGCTTGTCAAGCTGGTTGCTGTTTTCTTTCGTGATTTTTATGTGTACACATGATAGGTGGTGATTTGTTCTCAGAGAGGTCAAAGGTTTCTTTATACTATTGTTTTCATGATTTTTTACTCATCTGTAGGAGTGTTATTACTACACAGGAACATGATAAGCAAGGAGGAATGATTGTTTGGGGGAGCATGAGACTTTTTGTGTTTCCTTGTGGTAGTAATGCTCTTAGGGTTAGGTATCTTTGGCCTTGTGTTGGGTATTGCCATGATAAACAGGATGCTTTCCCAGTGGTTGCTTCATTCCATCTACTCTATGCTACAGTTATCACTTATATATAAATCCTAGGCAGTCTGATAAACACTTTTGCAACCCTAAAATAGCTAACCCTAACCCTAATTTTTGGTTTTGAAAAAAATTTATGAAAAACAATTCCTACTGAGAGTTGAACCCCATACCAAGTTCTGGTAGATCACAACCATTACCACTAGATCACTAAAGTTTTTTGTGACTTATAGTTGCTTTCATTTTATTTATCTAGCACAAATGCGAGTTCACTTTAAGTCATTCTCACAACCCTGAATTCCAACATCATTTGAACACGAATTGAACGTCATTCACACACATCATGCGATTCAACTTCATTTTCACCGCCGCCGGTGACCCCAATAACATCCCGCCACCGTTGCAACTGCCACTTCAACAACACATGCCACCGTAACTGCCACCGCCGGAAAATCACTTTCTCTCACTGATCCACACACATCACGCCGCCGCCGCAACTGCCACCTCACCAACAACTGACTGCCGTAAATGTCATTGCCGATAACTCGCTTTCTCTCACCGATTCACACCATCTTTCATCGAATTGACAAAAAATTATGACCAATGTTGATATTGATTGTCTGAATTTTGTTAATTTCGAATCCTTGACATTAGGGTTTGAAAATTATTGATTTTGTTATGTGATTGTGTGAATTTTAGCTTTTTCTTCATTATTCTTTTTTTCATACTAAATGTTAAGTAGTGTTGCTCTAACCCTAATGATTAGCCCTACTTTTTAGTTATAAAAATTTATGAAAAAAACTTCGGATGGGGATCGAACCAGGTACCACATGCTTTCAATTCACAACTCTTACCACCAAGGTACTGATGTTTTTTATGACATGTGATTGTTTCAATGTTGTGTATTCAACACAAATCTCGGGTCCTCTTTCTTTCAATCTCACAATTCCTAAATCATTTCTCACTCACTTTCATCTCTCTCACCATCTTGCAATTGAACCTAATAACCATAACACCACCCTTTTTGACGAACCTAATTAATTTTTATGAAAAAAAAATATGCAAGGAATTGAATCAGATAACACATGAAAATGTCATTTTTTTAAAAGTCACTAACGCCATTGCAATTCCTTTTTTGATAGTAGTTCCTTTTCATTATTAGCGGTTCCTTTTTATTATTATTATTTTTTATTTCAATTACCACGTAACGTTCCTTTTTATTTTTTTTCTTTCGGTTACTAAATAACAATTCCTTTTCCTTATTTTTTCTTTCGATTAACAACTTTTGCGGTTAGGATCAATTTCTTGGTGCTAGCTTTTGTATATATTTTTTCTTTTGATTTGTCATTTTTATTGCAGTCCATCTTTTATTTTTGTTACTTTTTGAGATAGTTTGATAACATAATACTGAATATAACTATAAAGGTAATAATATAGTCATTTGATAGTTATATATGAAGCTATACAAAACCAGTGCATCGCACGGGTTAGAGTCTAGTGGTTTTGAAAGGTTTGGTAGGTTCCCCACTGTATTCCAGATGCGTTTTTTGTGCTGCTATCCAACAGATGCGTATGGATTCATGTGTTAAGGTTGGTATTTCTCATCAGCAGACTATCACTGTTTCACCACAACAGGTCAGGATTTCTTGCATATCAGTTTCTTGTCCAAGAAGCATCATGGTAGCTTGCTGTAGGCTCTTGAATATTGGGTACAATAATAAGTTCCTTGGCTATATTGGGCGGAAAAATAAGTTTATTTGTTATCAAAATTTAATGATTTGGTTTCTAAATAAATTTATTGAGTCCACATATATTTGTTCTTTATATCTGAAGCTAAATATTTGGTTCCAAAATATGACTCCTTGTTGTCAGTTTGAATTTGAAGGTTCTTCATTTATATTTTTCACCATATCTTGGCTATTGGAGATTTTTATGTGGAGATTGGCTGCCAGAATATCTTATTTGAGTTCAGATTTCTTTTGGTTATTCGTCTCAATTTTATGATTGGAGACTTTATTCCTATATTTTTATTTCATATCTTGGTTAGTGGCGGCTGGGTTCTGATAATTGACGGCAAAAATATCCATATTTGGTCCCAAAATATATTGGATATTCAGACTCAATTTATGTTTCACAAAGGGAGATTGTTTTGGTTTTTATCACTGGATTTGGTCTCTTTTTTTTTTCTTTCAGCAGAAGCTTCTAGTTCCTTGGCATTATGAGTCTATAAATATAATTCACTACCAGAGAGCTCTTCACACTCAAATCAATTGCAATTATCAATTTTCTTTCTTCTATTGCCTTCATATTTTTTGCGGTTACTTCACAATGGCTTCCTCTTTCCCTGCTGCCAAACCTACTGCCTCTCAGCCTGCTACCGCAAACAATAACACTGAGTTGTTGGACTACTGTATGGTGGGCAGATTGCTGCTTTCCAAACCGGTGCACTTCAATTCTTTTCGTGAACGTATGACTGAAATTTGGCGACCGAAACACAAGGTCGAAATCTCAAAAATTGACAACAATCGCTTCATGTTCCAATTCTTCCATCATAGGGACATGGAGCGTGTGATTCGCAAGGGTCCTTGACTCTTTGATAACTTCCCTCTTGTTTCTTTTGGTGATGACCCAACAATCACTCCACTGGACACAATTGAGATGTGGGTACAAGCTCACAATATTCCTTTTGGTTTTATGACGGAATCTATGGGTATTCTTCTCAGCAGGCAGGTTGGTGGACTTGTTCAGTATGATGCTGCGAATAACTTTGGCTCTTGGAGGAAGTTTATGAGGTTGCGTGTTGTTCTGAAGGTCGGAGACCCATTGGTGGCGAGCTGGGAGTTTGAAAGAGAGGGTGGTGATGCTGTTACCGTGCTGTTTCGTTATGAAAAGTTAGGTCATTTTTGCTATGCTTGCGGTCGGTTAGGTCATAGCGATAATATTGTAATGGCGGGACCTGAACCCCAGGCCCGCCAAGGGAAATGAGTCTAATATGGTGGAACTGTCGGGGTTTAGGTAGCCCGAGTACAGTTCCTAATTTAAAGTACCTAGTACGAAGTTATAAACCGGGAGCAATAATCCTGTCTGAAACAATGACAACGTCTAATAAAATTGAAGAATTGAAATATATGTTGGCTTTTGATTATTGTTTTTCTGTTGACCGTATTGGTAGAAGTGGTGGTTTGGCGTGTTTATGGAAAAAGAATTTTAATTTCACCATTACAAATTTCTCCCAAAATCATATTGATATGGAGATTAATGACTCGTTGAGGGCCAGATGGAGGCTGACTGGATTTTATGGTATGCCAGAAGGTGGTAGAAGGAGAGAGTCTTGGAATTTACTTCGGCATTTATCTAATCTTTCCCAACTTCCTTGGTGTATCATTGGTGATTTCAATGATATTTTATCAGCTGATGAAAAGAAAGGCAGGTCTGATCGTCAACCTTGGCTTATTCAAGGATTCCGACAAGCTGTTTTAGATGCTGGACTAGCCGATATTCATATGGATGAGTATGCTTTCACTTGGTTTAAACGTTTAGGAACCGATCGAGCTGTGGAGGAAAAATTGGATAGAGCTATGGCAAATGATAGTTGGTTTGATAAATTTTAGAATGCAAAGCTTGAATGTCTTACTACCACCTCTTCCGATCATTACTCCCTTTTGCTAGATTGTGATCCATAACCCGCTCCTAGTTGTGGACATCATCGCTTTCGTTTTGAGAATGCGTGGCTTGTTGAACTCGAGTTTGGTCCTTTTGTTTCTCAAAGATGGCAGGATTATGGTGAGCGTCCTTTTGTGAATAAACTCAAACAATGTGCTGTGGATTTATCTAAATAGAGTATGAATATTAATCAAAACATTCGACAAGAGATCCGCAAGACTCAACGTAAGCTTGAAGCCGTCTGTTTGCGTGTGGATGCCTCCAATGTGAGCTATTTCAACATGTTACGGCATATGCTGGACCAATTGTTAATCAAAGATGATATTTTTGGAAACAACGTGCTAAGACCTTTTGGTGCCGTGATGGGGATCTTAATACGAAGTTCTTTCATGCAGAAGCTACCACTAGAAGAAAGCTCAATAGAATTGAACATCTTGAAGATGAGAATGGGTTCGAATGTAGGTCGGAAGACGGTCTGAAGCATATAACACGTGATTATTTCATGCATCTTTTTCAAAAATCACCAAGTTCTCGTGCTAGTGTCATTAATTTGGTTCCAACTTCAATCATCAGCGATGATAATGCTATGTTGACTGCGAATTTTACCTTAGAGGAATTCGAACAAGCATCTTTCTTTATGCAAGCAGATAAATGTCCAGGGCCGGATGGCTTTAACCCAGGTTTCTACCATCATTTTTGGGATACTTGTGGTCATGAAGTTTTTCAGGCTGGTTGTCAATGTTTAGCAAATGGTGCTTTCCCGCCAAATGTAAATTCTACTAATATTACTCTTATACCAAAAGGTGATTCTCAGACTTCTATGAAGGATTGACGGCTTATTGCTCTATGTAATGTTGTGTATAAAATTGTCGCCAAGGTGCTTGCTAATAGGCTTAAACAGGTGCTTGATAAATGTATATCTATCAATCAGTCATCATTTGTCCCAGGTAGGTCCATATTAGATAATACAATGGTGGCCATTGAAATTGTTCACTATATGAAGGCAAAGGCTAAAGGAAAGAGTGGATATGTTGCTCTTAAACTGGATATCAGTAAAGCGTATGATAGATTAGATTGGGATTACCTTCGTGATATTCTGCTCCAAATGGGTTTCTCCTCCAAATGGGTTAGCTGGATTATGCTTTGTGTTGAGACGGTTGATTACTCGGTCTTGGTTAATGGTGCATCGATAGGTCCTATTGTGCCAGGGCGTGGTCTTCGTCAGGGTGATCCACTCTCACCTTATCTGTTCATCATTTGTGCTGAAGGTCTTTCTTCCCTTATTCGTGAAGCTGAACGTCGTCATGATATTAGAGGTACTATGATCTGCAAAGATGCACCTATTATTTCTCACCTTCTCTTTGCAGACGATTGTTTTCTCTTCTTTAGAGCTTGTGAACATGAGGCTGTTTGCATGAAAAATATTTTGGCTACTTATGAAGCGGCTTCGGGGCAGGCCATTAATCTTCAGAAGTCAGAATTATTTTGCAGTCGTAATACTCCGGATGATCTCAAGAATCTCATTGTTTCTACTCTCGGTGTTCGTCAAGTTTTGGGTACAGGTAAATATCTTGGGTTGCCATCTATGATTGGTCGTAGCAAATATGCAACTTTTATAATTATCAAGGATCGTATTTGGAATAAAATCAATTCTTAGAGTAGTAGATGTCTCTCGTAGGCTGGGAGGGAGATTCTCATTAAATCTGTTTTGCAATCTATTCCTTCCTATGTGATGAGTATTTTTCTTCTTCCGGGATCCCTTATTAATGAAATTGAAAAAATGTTAAATTCCTTTTGGCGGGGTCATAATTCTGCGAATTCTCGAGGATTGCATTGGTTATCTTGGGAACATCTTTCAGTTCCTAAAGTGTTCGGAGGCATGGGTGTAAAAAGCCTTAAGGCATTCAATATGGCTATGATAGGCAAGCAGGCATGGAAGTTGGTTTCTACTCCAGATTCTCTAATCACTCGTTTACTCAAAGCTAAATACTTTCCTCGAAGTGATTATTTTGGAGCTAGCATAGGCCATAATCCCAGCTATGTTTGGCATAGTATTTGGAGTGTGAAAGATGTGATTCGTCGTGGTTTTCAGTGGAGTATAGGCACGGGAGAACACATACCAGTTTGGGATCACCCTTGGCTCCTTAATGGTGAACGAATTGTACCGTCTACTCCAAGTCATTTGGAGTGGCCACTTATAACTGTTTATGACTTGATGGTTACATCCCAAAAACACTGGAATATGGAGGTAATAAATGCTTTTTTTGACAATATCACTGCTAGAAATATTTTTAATACTCCATTACTCCCTTCGGTGACTCATGATGTGCCTGTGTGGAAGCTCGAGAGAGATGGTGACTATACAGTTAAGAGTGCTTACAGGGATATTTTGAACCATGACGTGGCAGTTGTTCAGCACAGTGTGCCGGATAATTGGAATTCTGTTTGGAGCTTAAAATTGCCCCCGAAGGTGAAGAATTTTTTGTGGAGAGCTTGCCGTAATTGGTTGCCCACAAGAATCCGCTTGCAATCCAAAGGAGTTCAGTGTACTGATAGGTGTGCAGTGTGTGATGATTTTGGTGAGGATAGTACTCATCTGTTCTTTATGTGTAATAAAAGCATGCTCTGTTGGCAGCGTATTGGTTTATGGAGTCATTTGATGGCTGTTTTCGATATGAATGCAAATTTTCAAACAAATGTTTTTGCTATCTTACAACACTTGGACCAGCAGCAAAAACAAGTATTCAGTGTGACTCTCTGGAGTATTTGGAAGCATCGTAACAACAAGGTTTGGAACGATATTACTGAAACAACTCAAGATATCTGTGCTCGTGCTGGTTTTCTTCTTACTAGTTGGAGGAATGCTCAGATTATTCGTCACCTTGTCCCTCAGCATCCCATTTCACCGAATGATTTCAAGTGGATTAAACCAATTCCCGGCAGGTTCAAATGTAATGTTGATGCATCCTTCTCTGAAGCTTTGAATCGGGTTGGTATTGGTGTGTGTATTCGAGATGATGAAGGTCGTTATGTTTTAGCCAAAACTGAATGGCTGACTCCACTCCTTGATGTGGATTTGGGTGAGGCTTTAGGTTTATTATCAGCTTTGTATTGTGTTCGTGATTTACAGCTGGGTATTGTGGACTTTGAGCTTGATTCCAAAACTGTGGTGGATAGTATTTATGGCCGTAAATGTGGCGTCTCTAATTTTAGCGCAGTGATCAATGACTGTAGACGTCTGTTAGCTTCTGATTTAGTAACCTCTGATGTTAGGTTTATTTGGAGACAAGCCAACGAAGTCGTTCATAGCTTTGCTAGGGTGGCTTTGCGTCATGCTAGTTTCCATATTCATATTAAGATTCCATCTTGTATCTCTACTATTATTTTAAATGAAATGCAATAAGTTTATTCTTGTAAAAAAAAACATGCATATATTCCATAAATAATTTGAAATATCATGAAATAACATCCAACATCATCAACATATATCATTCTATATAACATTTATTTATTTAAATTTCGAATAAAAAAAGGAAAAAACGGTTTTCTCTAATTAAACAATTTTAAAAATAACTGTTTTATTATACTATTTTTTCTCTAGTTTTAACATTTTTCTAATAAATTATTTTCTTTAACAGTATTATTAACAAAAAAATCGAAATATATTTCCACAAAATAAAAACAGATCATGCAAAAATTATAACATCATATATATCCAAAAAACAAACATCATATATTTCAAACTACTAATAAATTCAAAAATATCATCTATATCAATAGTATTTAGAAGTAGAAAAATTACTAACTTGTTGAAGCTTGATGAGAAGAACAAATCCAGAGAGAAAGCTTAACAAGGAACCGCATGAGGAGGCAATTAAACTTGGACACTGATGCATGAAAAATATATATGTTAATAAGTAGTAAAAAATAAAAACACAAAAATATAATAAGTGAAAAGAGTTTTACCAATTATAGAAGTTTATTGATGTTGAAGAAGTGTAGAGTGTATGGAGGAAAGGGAGTATTAACATTGGAAATTTTTTTCTAAGTCCCAACACTGGAAAATGCAGCTGGAAGGAAATATATAGGGGAAAGGCAAACAGGGGTAAAACGAGGGCTAACCCCTCGCAAATCCCTATCAAATCCTAGCCCTAGCTAGGTGGCAGAACGGTCTGAGGCTTTGTGTCCTTTTTTGAGGGGTTAACCCCTGTCATGTCAGCATTTCCAGCTTTTGTGCAATTGCTTGTCAAGTCTGCCTGCTGCCTACAAAAAACGAGGGGCATGCTATGTTTTTAACCCTGTTTTATTGACTGAAAAGCTGATGTGTGTCAGCGTATTTGAATTTCATTTTCCCAGTCAATTTAAAGCCAGGGCTTTGGGTAAGTTTGCGAGGGGCTCACCCTTGTCAAATGGTAAGTGGTCCCGGCCTTTATCAATGTCATTTTGCCAAGGGTTTCCTTGGCTTGGGCCGTGGAAAATTTGTCTGGGGTTGATGTCCCTGTCAAAAATCACTGGCAAATAAGCATATTTCTTGTAGTGAGTTTGCTTAGTTTACTTTTTACTATTTGGTTATTTGGTTTGGTCTTTTTAACTTATCATAGTTGACTGACTTTATTTATCTTCAACCCCGTTCAATAATTCTTTTTTCAATCTTAAACTACATTTGATTTTTCTACCATTACTACTTTTTACTTGAAAGTCTACATTCATATCATCCTAAATACAAGCCCAAAAAAAAAACCATCAATAGCATGAAATAGTAAATCATCCGTACAAATTGAAACAACCGAGTCCAATACAGATGAACTAAATCCAAATATGATATCAACCCGAAAACCAAGCTCAAATGTCATCTATCGCTAAATTACAAAACCTACTAACAGGTTATTCCATCTTTAATAGATTTAAATGTTACTAATATATATGCTATTTGGTTTTAAATGTAAGTGTTTCATATTCTTAATTTTTACAGTCATAATGAAAATATGTCTTTTTTAATACACTATAAAATATTGTCCACAATTGTTTTTTGGAAAAATTTTAAGCGTACGAAGCCAACTGTCAAGACAGTCATTTGTGGGTAGCACTTGGTGACATTGGTGACATTGTTCCTATCTCTCTTAATCAATCATTCTCTCTCATCTAAATAATTATTTTTAATCATTTATCTATCATTCTCTCTCATCCAAAATGAACTAATGTCACCAATGTCATCTTAAAAATATGTTACCCAAGTGCTACCCGTCATTTGTAGTGACCATATCTCTAATTACCACAAAGTCCAAGTGTCAAGACAAAGACATATCCTTGTAAAATGAAACAAGCATAGTTTATTGGCGGTGCGATCTCACAAAAAATAATGTTTATTGGCGGTGAACTGATGGACCATATTGTATTATCATATCATAGTATACAAACAATATTGTATTTGTCGACTGTCTGAGCGTGCAGCACGATCGTTCATATTGTATTTATTTATCATATACAGACAATACGAGTGCCCCGAGACACTTTTTACGGATTTCAAAAGAAAAATTATTTTATATAAAAATCAAATATTTTGATTTTTAATCGATTGATTACATATATTTCAATAAAAATTATCATTTAAAGTTTTTAAAAAGTGTCCGAAAACACTCATTAATATTTCCCATTTTTTATTACTAATATCTTTATAAGAGTGAGTCAAACAAAAACATCTTCAAAAGAACCAAGTTATCTGCAACACACATCTGAGTCCTTTGCCCATCTGAAAAATGAACACGCCTTCTCTAAACCTTGTTTCTGAATGTTTTATCAAACCATGTCCCCCAATCGAAGACTCAAACCAAATATGCTATTTAGGACCTTGGGATATTAGCATGTTATCTACACACTATATCCAAAAGGGACTTCTCTTCAAAAAACCAACATCATCACTAAACCAACAACATTTCATTGAGAACCTGGTGGACAAACTCAAACACTCCCTTTCTCTCACACTTTTCCATTTCTATCCCCTCTCAGGTCGTCTTGTTACTATAAAATCCGAAGATCCTCATTCTTACACTGTTTTTGTCGATTGCAAAAACAGTCGCGGAGCTAAATTTATTCATGCAACTTTAGATATCACCATCAATGATATTCTCTCACCAGTTGATGTCCAACCCATTGTTAAATCGTTCTTTGACCACCACAGAGCAGTCAACCATGATGGACACACGATGTCTTTGTTGTCCATTCAAGTTACTGAATTATTGGATGGTGTTTTTATAGGTTGTTCCATGAATCATTGTATTGGTGATGGAACTGGTTATTGGAATTTCTTTAACTCATTTTCTGAGATATTTCAAAATGATGTTCATGTTCCCGTTCATGTTCCTGTTCCGATTTCACATAAACCTATTCAGAATAGATGGTTTCCAGAAGGTTATGGTCCAATCATCAACCTTCCTTTCAAACATCACGACGAGTTTATTCACAGATATGAAGCGCCTATTTTGAGAGAGAGGATATTCCATTTTTCAGCAGAGTCTATAGCGAAACTTAAAGCAAAAGCTAACAAAGAGTCTGATACAAACAAAATCTCTTCGTTTCAATCTTTATCAGCACTAGTTTGGAGATCTATAACTCGTGCACGTCAGTTACAACACGATCAAATAATAACTTGCAAATTGGCTGTAAACAACCGAACGAGAATGGAACCGTCTCTTCCTAAGGAATATTTTGGGAATTCAATCAACGCCGTGAGTGCTAAAACGACGGTAGGAGAGTTGCTGGAGAACCGACTAGGATGGGCAGCATGGAAAATTCATCTAGCTGTTGCAAATTATGATGATAAAATGGTGCAAAATTCGGTTGAAGAGTGGTTACGTTCTCCTTTTGTGTATCGAATGGATCTGTTCTTTGATCCTTACACTGTTATGATGGGTAGTTCACCGAGGTTTAATATGTATGGAAATGAATTTGGAATGGGAAAAGCTTTGGCAGTTAGAAGTGGATATGCTAACAAATTTGATGGAAAAGTAACATCATATCCAGGTCAAGAAGGAGGAGGGAGCGTTGATCTTGAAGTGTGTCTTTCACCTGAGAAAATGATGTTGCTGGAAACAGATCAAGAGTTCATGAATTCAGTTTCTGTGTTTAATCTTTTGTTCTAGTTTTGAGTATGCTATGGTGCTAATGGGAATGCAAGGTGTAAATTTCTTTTACACTTCATGATACAAAGGGCACTTTGTAACATTTTAAAAATAACAGCCAAATAATGAATTCTAATTTAGACTTCGGTGTTTAACTTACAACACACATTTCATTTTGTCATTTGCCAAAACCAACACTTATTTCTTATAATGTCTGTCTTAATTTCAGTAGTTGACCTAATATACAACTAAATATACCTCATAGTAGTGGGGAGTTAACTTGATACCATATTTTGATGGAGGCTAATTGGAAATGATGATCTTGCAAAACATGGTTTGATTTTAGATATTGGTGGGAATTTTGTTGTCTTTTACTCAAAATGTATTGTTAGCTGATGTATTTGAAACTGTGTTTCCGAAAGGAATATTGCTATGTCATCTATGCACTACCTCCAAGAGGCCTATTATTCATGGAATGTGACCGTCACATTATATTCTACATCAGCGGACCAATTCTTCACACTTCAGTAACGTTTTTAAGTTGTGATTTAAGCCATAGGTGCTGTAGGTTCTAATGTATTATCACCCCCTGCATCTATGATGTGTATGTGGCAATGATAAATGAACATTTTATTTTCACATTTTATCCTCATTCTATTGAATCTATATTTAGAAATTAAGCAATAATAAAAGCAGGGTGGATTTGGTTACCCGCAGCAACTAGTTTATGGAATGAGACAAGTGGTCTTGAATTTTTTTATTGAAGCACTTTGATAAGGGCCAAAAATTGAATAAATCACATATATAATTGTTGTGAATTCGGACTCAAAACTCACACCAATGAAACTATGATGTGTGGAACAAAGGAAAGTAGTAACCAATTTCAAAGTAAACACAAACAACAACAACAAAAGATAAAGAGAGAAGAGAAACAAACACACCAAGAAATGTTTACCCAGTTCCGTCCAACTTGACATACTCTAGGGGAGAGATTGATCTCTCCAATCCACTATCAATTAGCTTTGAGAAGCTCACAAAGAACAATCTCTAACCCTTTTCCCAATCTCACAAATGAACAAGACACTCAATGATTTTAACTCACCCAAGGTGTTACCAATGTTGCCCAACCCAAGAGAACCTCTCAAGATAACTTTAATCAAAGACCCTAAACCCTAAAGGTGTCACCTTTGATTTCCCAAGTTTCTCTCTCTTGAAGCCCTACCAAAAAATGAACTAAGAACCCTTAAATAGTGCCCTGTAACCGTCAATATCGTGTCACGATTATCACAAATCGTGTCACAATCGTAACGTACGACCCAAGGTACGAATCTTATCCACAAAATCGTGTCACGATTTGCCTTCCAGGGACACTTCACTTTCTGTCTCCAAAATCGTGTCACGATTACCAAATCGTGTCACGGTTCTTCTCAATTCCAAAAAATCAATTTTGAGTCATTCTACAACAATAATTAACGCACTTATTAACTTGTTTTGCAAGTTATCTCATGAAAAAGCTCTAAATTAATAGAAAAATATCAATACGTGTTTTTTATACCTAATTCCAACCATTTATGTAGGTAAATGCACTTGCCGTGGACTTTAAGATAAAAAAATAGAAGGAAAATATATCAAGAGGTTCGCTAAGCGAGCTCAAAGCGAGGCAAGTCAGAGAGAGCAAAAGAAATTTGAATCCGGAAGCGTGGCTAAGCGAGCTCAAAGCGAAGGCAAAGCCATGAAGCGTGGCTAAGCGAGGTCAAAGCATGACAAGTCAGAGAGCAAGAAAACTCAGAATTCCAGGGTGTGGCTAAGCGAGCTTCATCCTCGCTAAGCGACCATGTGTGGCTAAGTGAGAGCCATGTGTGGCTAAGCGAGCAAAGGCGGTTTTGGACCTCCAGTGCTGATGTGGCAGAAACCCAATGGGGAAGAAAGGTCAGCTCGCTAAGCGACGCCGTAAAAATGCAGAATGCATATAAATAGATTTAGAAAGAGAAAAACGGATGTGATGTCATTTCTGAAGAGAAAAAAACAGGAAAACACATAGAAACACTTAGAGATCAAGGATTCAACAAGGATTGAAGGTGGATTCACAAGATTCTTTGAGAAATCAAGTTTTGATGTCAATTCATCTCTTTTCTTCTCATCTTTGCAACGCTTCCATGACAATGAGTAGCTAAACTTCCTTTTGTTGGGATTAAATATAATCAACTCTATTAGTATGTATCTCTTTTGATTATGATATTACATGATTCTAGTTATTCATGATATTGATGATTATCCTTGCTTTTAATGCTTTAATCATATGGATTTCAGTTGTTATTGACAAATACCTTTGAATCTAGCTAGCTTAGGATAATATCTATTAAACACTAAACTCTAGAAATAGCTTTTGGGTTTAATATTCAATTAAAGTATTGAATCTTAGTGCTATCATATTGGTTAATAGGCAGAGAAATCGTCGATTAACCGATACGATTGAACCCACAATATTATTTAGACATAAATGATGTTTGCGGAACAATACGTGATAATATCGAGTAGTAACTAGATTCTGTGATACTAATCATAAGCATACATGTGAAATAGGTTGATGAAGTTTAATCCCAACATACTAATTTCTCTGTTAATTCTCGTACCGTTTACATTTTCTTTTCTAGCTTATGAAACGAAACATATCAAAATTCTATCACTTAGAACAATATTGATTGTTGAACGACTTAAATATCGCACCAGTCCTTGTTGAGACGATACAAAAATTACTTTTGATACTGCATCACACTTCCAAGAGGAAAACAGTCAAATAAAGAATATTCTTTATTGAAAACTTGTAGTTATTTTTTTATAGGGTTTATGTCCTACTCACACCTTCCACGAGCCTTCTTATTGACCATATTCAAATTTGGCAGCGGACTCTTTTTATCAACTTCAAAAGAACTAGTTAAAGAAAAATGTATTCAAAAGAAACGAGAGCTCTCTACACACTTACACACATCCAAGTTCTTTAACCATCTGAAAGATGAGCACCCCTTGTGTAAAACTCGTTTCTGAATGCTTTATCAAACCTTATCCTCCAATTGAAGACTCAAAGCAAATTATATCCAAAAGGGCCTTCTTTTCAAGAAACCAACATCATCTCTAAATCAACAATATTTCATTGACAAACTGAAACACTCCCTTTCTCTCACACTTTTCGATTTCTATCCCCTCTCAGGTCGTCTTGTTACCCAAAAAACCCAAGACCCTCCTTCTTACACTATTTTTGTTGATTGCAAAAACAGTCTTGGAGCTAAATTTCTTCATGCCACTTTAGATACCACCATAAGTGATATCCTCTCCCCTATTGATGTTCCACCCATTGTTCAGTCATTTTTTGATCATGATAGAGCAGTCAACCATGATGGTCACACCATGTCTTTGTTGTCTATTCAATTCACTGAACTATTAGACGGTGTTTTCATAGGTTGTTCCATGAACCACTCTATTGGTGATGGAACTGCTTATTGGAATTTCTTTAACACATTTTCTGAGATATTTCAAAATAATGTTAATGTTGATGTTCATATTCCTGTTCCCATTTCACACCAACCTATTCACAATAGATGGTTTCCTGAAGGCTATGGTCCAATTATCAACCTCCCTTTCAAACATCACGATGAGTTTATTTACAGATATGAAGCACCCATTTTGAGAGAGAGAATCTTCCATTTTTCAGCAGAGTCTATAGCAAAACTTAAAGCAAAGGCAAACAAAGAGTGCGAGACAACAAAAATCTCTTCGTTTCAATCTTTATCTGCACTAGTTTGGAGATCTATAACTCGTGTGCGTCAACTACACCATGATCAGAGAACGACTTGCAAATTGGCTATAAACAACCGAACGAGAATGGAACCGTCTCTTCCTAAGGAATATTTTGGGAATTCAGTTTACGCAGTGAGTACTGAAACGACGACAAGGGAGTTGCTGGAGAACGGACTAGGATGGGCAGCATGGAAGATTCATCTGGCTATTGCAAAATATGATCACAGAGTTGTGCGACAATTAGTGGAAGAGTGGTTACGGTCTCCTATTGTGTATCGAATGGATCTGTTCTTTGATCCTTATACTGTTATGATGGGTAGTTCGCCAAGGTTTAATATGTATGGAAATGAATTTGGAATGGGAAAAGCTTTGGCAGTTAGAAGTGGATATGCTAACAAATTTGATGGAAAAGTAACATCATATCCAGGTCAAGAAGGAGGAGGGAGCGTTGATCTTGAAGTGTGTCTTTCCCCTGAGAAAATGATGTTGCTTGAAACAGATGAAGAGTTCATGAATTCAGTTTCTCTGTTTAATCTGTAGTTTTAGTCTTTGATGAGTATGCTATGGTGTTTAATGGGGATCTGAGATGTAAATTAGTCTTTTACACTTCATCATATTGATACATAAGTTCATCAGTAACATTATTAAAATTCACGTAAAATCAGAAATAAGGGTTTATGTGATCCGTTGACAATTTTATACAGGAAGTGCATTAAAATAAATGTCATCATATTTCAAATGTTTAGGACTATGCAAATTATATGGTTTTTCAACTTCTTCTATGGGTTCACAATAATTTGAATTTAGGTGATTATGTTATAATTAAATTTCCAAAGTTATGTCACAATGAAAACAAAAATGAGTAACTGTCATTTTGATATTTGAATGTGTCAAATGATGTCATTATAGTCTTTAAAATTAAAAGTGTGGGAAGTTGATACTAAACACAACAAACCAGAAAATGAAAGACAACTTCATTTTGCAATGACAGGTGAGTGTGATAAGGTTTTTTGTGAGTTTGGGTTTAGTGGGACAAAGCTGGTTTATGTAATGTTAACATTTTATTTTGGTTAAGTGATGAGAAAAACAGAGCACGTGTTAAGGTGTTAGTCTAACTATTCGCCTCATACATAGATACGTGCTTTGTTGCTATTTTGGTCACAGAAGAGATAACCGGTTTTGACAAAGAAATTGCCAGCTAGTGTACAATTACTACTCTTTTTAATTCTTTTACACTCTCAAACTTTTTTTTTAAACAAGACAAAATGAAATATATTAACCAAACAAAGTATTCTACCTAGCATTAAAAAGGTAAGAATAGATCTTAAGAGTACACAATGTCAATTACAAAACCAGTACAACACCAAAGCATATAATTAGTCTAACTACATCTACTACCGGAAATTTAATTATAATATAACCACTTAAATAAAAATTATTGTGAACCATAGAAGAAGTTGAAAAACCATGTAATTTGCATTGTCCTAATCATTTAAAATATGACATTTATTTTAATGCATTGTCCTAGAAATTTGTTCAGGTAGTGCAGCCATGCATACCACCGAACAGCCGGGAACGAGCAGAGCAGCAACACACCGGTGGTCGAAACTGGCACAAGAGCGATACAAATGCAATATAGATGCATCGTGGTCATCGTCGTTCAATAAGGTAGGACTCAGTATGTGTATAAGAGACAACGAAGGTAGCTTTGTCCTCGCAAAAAATGCTTGGTTCTCCCCGCTTTGTGTTTGTCAAAGTGTGCGAAGCGATGTGATTGTATCTCTAGGCTGGATGGCAAACCTTCAGCTGGATAATGTTGATTTTGTCTTAGATTCAAAAAAGGTTGTCATTTAATTTAGGACAAATATAGATAATATTATTGAGTTTGGATGTGTAATTAAGCTGTTGTTCCAAAACTTTTTTTTTTTTTTCAAAACTCTCATATCGAACTTAATGGAAGGTAAACCGATAGAATCGCTCATGCGTTTGCGAAGATACAAAAATTTTATGGTAACTCCCAACCACTTATTGATTTATCGAGCATGTATCTTTTTTTTTTTATCAAGTAGTCTAGCGGCTAGAGAAATTCACCTTAAAGGTGAAATTGAGCATGTATCCATTCCTTGATTCAAATTAATTAATACCACACTATATATCTACACATAACTGTGCAAAAAAAACTTATAGTATTGTGTACCGACATCTTAATATATACAAATGTAAGAAAATCTGCACCCAATCCCTAGAAAAACTTTAGGTTTGCCCTAATTCTTTTTTACTAAAATACCCCTACTGGGCACCAAAATAACAATATTGCCCTTCAGCTAATAAAGGTGTACTTCACACTGCTCAAGTACTGCATTAAACAATTGGCCAATTAGAGACAAGCGCAAGCATATACTCCACGCAAAAATCTTTTCCAGAATTCACTTTTACATCACTCACACTCTCACACGTTTTCTCTACAATTTCTTCTTTTCTTCCTTTGTCTCTACAAAAACGGAATAGAGAGAAACAATCACCACCAACATAAATCCAAACCCAAATATCTTCTCCCCCACACTGTTTTCCCCTTCTTTATCGTCCTTCCCTCACCTCCTTCTCCTTGCCACCATCCGAACCTCTTCCCTTTCTTCTCCGATTTTGCAAATTTCCTCTGTTCAAGATGTGAATAAGGGTAAAAGACATGCTATTTCCCCTGTTCAAGATGCGTTTTGGATTCATCAGCTTTTGTGTAATTTTTCCATCTTTAATTACTTCTTATTTTACATGTTTGATTGAATGCCTCATGTATTTACTTTTGCAACTCATGTTCTTTTTGGATTACAAATGTGTGTTTTATATTTAGGCTTTGAAATTGTCTCCAGTCCTGTTAGATTCTTCAATGAATTGTTTTATTTAAGTTGTGAATTCAATTTTCAACACCATTATGCAAGGGATTGAGAAGAGATAAAATAAGGCCCTTGATTTTGTTTTATTTATCTGGATTTTTTTTAGATATACTCTGTTCTGAAATATCTCACCGCTGAATTATTGACTATCACGTGTGTAGGCGCCGGTGCACCTATTTAGCTCGCTGTCGTCCTTGAATATCTCGCCGCTGAGGTAATTTTCGCTCACTAATTTTTATTCATTTGCAATTTTTTTTTGCCTCTATTCACATCCTTGACATGTCTTTTTACCCTTTGATTGTTTGTTCAATCTAGATTCCTTATATTTTGACTTTATAGTTGAAGAGGATTTGATGCTGCAACAACAATAACAATATGTGTAATAATTAGGTTCAAACAACGGTTGAGGAAAAGGGATTAGATTTTTGGTGACTGACTCACGATGGTGGTAGAGAGCTCACAGTGGTATGATGATACATTTGTAATCTTCAGTGTTAATTTTTTTTTTTTTTTTAAGTTTATATTAGTTGAAAATTGAAAGGACGTCGACTCATTGATGGGACATGCTTTTAATAGTTTGTTTTTATATTTATGCTAACCAGCTCATTTAAAGATCCTTTGTTTTTTTTTTCATTTGATTTAGATTATAAAAGAGTTTCTTTCAAATTTTTACCTACATAATAATGTGTTGACTCATTTAGAACATGGAATAGCCTTCGGTCGCATACAATGCAATTTAGTTTTTTATTGATAGTATGAAATGTTTGATCATGATATTGGAACAAATCTAAACTCAACTGTATTATTTTTTTTAAACCTTAGACATGAACCAAAAATGTATGATGCATTTGAATCTTATAGCAACCTACAACTCACAAAGTTATTTAGCATGGTCTTTCATGTTGAGAATGTGTCTTGGTAGTTATGCATCTCATTTTGAAATTGCTTTATAGTGTTGATAGTTGTTGCTTTATTTTTAGATTGTATTAGAGAATTAAGAAGTTTATATGTTGGGACATGATAGTTGGAGGACCGCTTGAAATTTTTTGGAATAGACATTTACAAATCTTACGAGGAAGGTCAAGATGAAATAGGAAGATTTTTCGGGTATGAATTGGAAGCAAATAAAATATTGTGAATCAAATTTTATTAATTGAAGTGTGTATAGTTAAAGAAACTAAAAGATTACTGCTCTTTTTTTGATACACCTAATTTTTTTTTATCTAATATGTGAAATTATTTTAGTTTTTTTATATTATGTAAGAAAGGAGTTTTTTTAATTCATAAGTAACCTCTTCCTTGAGTTCCAACCCCTCAACTTAAATACACTCAAATAATATCATGATCTTGGATTGCTGTGAACAATGAGGTATCATGGCCTCTATGATGTAATTAATGTCATGTATGTTAGAAAGAAAATCTGCACCCAAAACTCCTTTCAGGTATGAATTGGATTGGTCTTCTTTTTATAATGATTTAATCTCTGTTTTGGATTTGGACAATAGGATGATTATGCTGCTGATGACGATGGATACGAGGAGAAGTTAAAAAAAAAAAAGAGACAACGACTCTTTTCTTTTTTGCAGCCACACCCACACTTCTAAAAAATTCAATCCCAGTTTGGCTGAAGCTATGGCTCCAAGGTGGTTCCTTCAATTGGGCTTTAGGTATTGACTTGGACTCTCGCACAAATATAATAACTGACTCTGAATCTATTGTTAAATTACTTGATGCGAAATGAAGTATTGTATCTATTGAGCAAATTATCTTAGATTGTACTAATTTGTTCTCTTTGAGACTAAACACTAGAGTGGTTTTTATTAAAAGATGTATAAATTCTGTAGCAAATGCATTTTTTAGAGTAGCTAGAAACTATGGTTTTAAATCTTGGGTGGATGATCTTGCGACTTGAGACAAATATGATCCACTTTTGATTGTGGGAACAAATTATGCTAATAAATTTGAGAATGTATTCTAGTATTGATATATTGTAAAAAAATCAAAATTTTCTATTAGAGCACGACATTTTCAAGAGCTTATATTTTGCTTAAATCATAAGCTGAACATTATCTTATATGTTATGCCTTATCCTACTTAAAAACGTGTAATGGTGAGTGTTGGAATAAATGTAAGCAATTGAGTAATTTCTAAACGTGTTTTGACTTTTTGATTGGATGTGGCTTGAGTTTGATATGTTTTTATGGTTATAGTAGTTATACTTAAGTATAAGTTCTCATTATGTTATTTTTAATTTTCTGCTACCGGTTTGTTTTACACTTTGAGGTTAATTCAAGTAGAATTTGAGTTTTTTTTATCATGGTCTGCAAGCTAGCATCAGAGTGCTTCAACTTTGGTGTTATGAGGTGTGATATGTGTAACACCCCGCTAAATTCTCAACAGACTGCGGTATCAGTTGAACGTGTCAGAGAAGAAATATTTATGTAGGGTTAATTATGTAACGGAGAATGTTTAACTGTGCAACGTTAGTGACGGAGAACGAACGAGAGAATACAGGCATTGCAAGTTTTAAAAAAAGGGCAGAATGGTAAAATAAACTCAAGGCTATAAAAGGGTTAGAACCCTTGTTTCTCTCATTTCTCCACTCACTTTCTCTTTCTAAAATTCAGACTCTCCTCCTACTCTCTACCTCACTCTCTAGCCCTCACTCTCTAGCCCTCACCCCTTTTCCTCCTTCAATCTCCATTTTCTCACCCAAACCTTAAGAAATCAACATGCAGCCTCACTACCTTTTTTCTTATGTGATATGTGTGCGAATCAAGCTTCAATCCTATTTTTCCCTCCCCTTCCTCTTCTAACCGAATCCACCCTTTCCCCCTCTCAAGTTGAGCTTCCGCATTTCATGCATGAATAGAGTTTGCATGTGAGATTCTATGTTTGATTATGGTATGTGTTGGTAATTATAAGCAATAAGTGGAAGAATAAGCATAAGCTAAACATTGGGTATTGGATTTTGGAATTCTTGGAAAATGATGTATTTTGAGTGATAAGAACAGATGCTGGAATGGGGAATTGAAGCATGGATTTAAGCTGATTTTGGTGAAACCCGTATTTGGGACAGAGCTCCATTGAAAGAGTAAGAACTCTCTCCTTGTAACTCCGATTTCAGTGGTTTTTGATGCTATGGAAAGCTAACAAAATTATCTACGTTTTGGTATCAGTTTCGTGAAGTTTGGCTGAGTATTGAAGTCTGGGGACGAGTTTGAAGTCAGGGGTCTGAAGCTGCAAATCTGCAGAAATCTGGGTTCTTGCTATGAAGGCTCGCTGAAGCGAGCATGAGTCTCGCCATAGCGAGGTGATACAGAAAGGAAAAGTGGATTTTTAGATTCTACATTAAATTCCCTTCAGTTTGGTTATAAATTTTGTATGATTCAGATTAGAAATGAACTCGGAAAAGACGTTTGAAGTTTGGATTTTCTGCTGGAAAAACTGTTATGGGTTTTGACGTAATTTTATGGAATAAGCTAAAACGCAAGTTTAAGATGATGGAATGATTCCAGAATTGAAGTTACATGCTTTGTAGACTTGGTAAGCACTTGGGTTGGAAATTCGAGTCGAAACCGGAACGTTCGTAAGACATAAGCTGCAAATAAGCTGTTTTGAGAAAAGTGTTTATGGAGCTGGCATGAACTTTCTTTGGAGAATTGAGTTGTGCTGAGAAACCAGAATATGTTAAGGTGAGTTCCTTTAGATAGAACCCACCTTTGGGGTAGAGTAATTTCTTACTATGTGTGATAACATGATAAAATAGGTAATTTACCAAGTTTAGTTGCCCAAATGTGTTAACCATTGATTCCTCACATTATCCCTTGATTTCACTTGAGTGTTGATGTTTTTTAAAGATGATTTATAAACTAGTAAACTGAATTAGGGCATAAGGGTAGTTGCTGGAAGTGCAGGAGCATGTTTTGACATTCCTGTACTGTCAAAGCTCGATGCAGCGAGCCCTGTTCTCACTGTGGTGAGGCTCTGCATTTTGGTCTTCAATCCTCCCTGCCTTAGCTCGCTGTAGCGAGCTACTTCCTCGCTGTGGCGAGAATTTTCTTAGCTTCCTCAGGTAATTTGTGAAACAAGTGTAAACTAAGGGATAAAACGAGACATCGTTGTGTAAACACTAAAGTGAGATGTTTTAGCATAAACAGTTAAGTTACGGGTAGGTTACTGACCCGAGAATTAAGTATAAGTTAAAGATGGGACCACTACGTCTTTGACCTCAGAATTTAACAGTTATCAGAATATCCTAAGACGTGCTTTCTGTTGTTCATGCCAGTGGGACACGGAAGGTTCACACATCAGATTATAATTAATTAATATATCAGTTAAGACTTGCTTTCTGTTGTTCACGCCAGTGGGACACGAGAAGTTCACGTAGCAGATCAAAATTAATTAATATATACTTATCAATTAAGTCGTGTCTCCTTGTTATTCACGCCAGTGGGATACGGGAGACATTCCGCAAGGGTGGCCCGCACGACGACAAGAGGAGTCCGATGACTAGTCTCAGATAGGAGTTTTCACCGGTTATCAGGAGAATGTATTTCGGGGTTACTCCACTCGGATGCATTCCGTAAAATGAACCAAGATAATAATTGTGTGTTACACGCTAACCCTCTAACTTAAGAATGACAGTAAGATGATTATTAATATGATAAGACTTATGTCAGTAATCAGATAATGATCTTAGTTTCTCCTTGATCACTAAGTTATGCAGATAGTAATTTAGTTTCCCCGATTACTCAGTGAAGCAAACAAGAACCGTATAAACCCAGAATGGGTTAAGTATAGAAATATGGCAATCGTAGGTCTCCCCGAGGTTGCCAGCAGCCTAGGATAAGTGGAACTCATTGAGACATTATGTCTCATCCCAATCCTTTTAATTCAGTTTCAGGTAAGCAGGTGGTTCGTGATGAAGTTTAGCAGGAAGAAGTTGAGTGGAGTATATTTGCTCGTCATGTACCAGTACGGGATGTTGTCAGCTGATATATATATATATATATACACATACATATACATACATACATACATACACGTTAGTGGTGCTTTTGTATACAGTGAGACTTTTGTATGTACACGTTAGTGATACTTCATCAGATGTATGAGACGAGTAGATTTGTATTTCATCCAGAAGAATCTTGTTAATATTGAAAATTTTAATGTATCCAGTATCAAGCTTAATACACATGCTAAATATTCTAGACAATTTAGTATGTGTGTTACAATACGGCTATAATTTTCGCTTGCAGCTTGGGTCCGTTTTGAGGTGTGTTAAGGTTGTTGTTCTTCAACCAAACAAGGTATATGTTGTTATGGTAATATTTGAGTTTCTGATTTCAGAATTTTATATAGAGATCATTTATGTTTGTTTTCTTAGATTGTCACACATTTCCTTAATACTTATGTGTATGCTAGACCAAATTCAATTTACTTGGTCACATGAATATCAAACTCATTATTTTATGTGTATACCTTCACTAGCAGCTAGCTTGAACAGTGTGTTAACGGTGATCGAGTAACTTCAATAGCAGTGATTATGAGAGTCATGTATTAATCCATTTCCTTCAGCTGATAATGATGTGCACCAAACTCATTTTATGACATCATATGAATCGTTTATTTTTGTTTGATTTTGAAATTTTCTGCTATCGGTTTGTTTTACACTTTTGAGGTTAATTCAAATAGAATTTGAGTTTTTTTTTTTTATCATGGTCTGCAAGTTAGCATCAGAGTGCTTCAACTTGGTGTTCTGAGGTGTGATATGGTTGTAATTTTCATTGCACCTTTGGGTCTGTTTTGAGATGTGCTAAGGCTGTTGTTCTTCAACCAAACAAGGTATATGTTGTTATGGTAATATTTGAGTTTCTAATTTCAGATTTTTATAAAAGATCATTTATGTTTGTTTTCTTAGATTGTCGCACATTTCCTTGATACTTATGTGTATGCTGGAGCAAATTCAATTTACTTGGTCACATGAATATCAAACTCATTATTTTATGTGTATACCTTCACTAGCAGCTAGCTTGAAGCGTGTGTTAACGGTGATCGAGTAACTTCAATAGCAGTGATTATGAGAGTCGTGTATTAATCCATTTCCTTCAGCTGATAATGATGTGTGCACCAAACTCATTTTATGACATCATTTGAATCGTTTATTTTTGTTTGATTTTGAAATTGTGAAATTATCTGATATCAAATTTGATTTTGTAGTTTGATTTTTGGTTATAGTGTTGTTTGACTGCAACGAAAGAGAGTATCATATAGGGGACGACATTTGTATGGTATACATAGTGATAAGATTGTTAGGAATGAGTAAAATCAAGCTACTGCTTTGCATTAAGATTATCTATTATCTAATTATGAAACTTAATGTCTACCAAAAATACAATCTTAGTCCTTCTTAATTTTTTGACACGTCATCAAAATTATATTCTTTTGTGTCTTTTGCTTCAACCTCCCCCTATTTTTTCTCTCTTAAAAACAAATTACAACAAACTTACTCAATAAAACACACCAACTTAATCTTTTTTTAAAGAAGAAACAAACTTAATCTTAATCTCAATCAAAACAAATTTTCCTATAATTCAACTTCTAAATATCTAAAGAGTTAAAAACAATTTACATTCTATTATCTTTCTCTAATTAAGAAAGTTAATGACCAGTAAAAACATATTTTTTCTCCATCTTTGACACCTCAACATAAATTTACCTTTTTATGTCTTTTGTAACAAAATATCCTATTTAGTTAAGGGAGAAAATAACTTTCAAAAGATTGATCTGATTTTGTAACAAAAATATCTAAACAAATAAAATTATTTTTTCAAAAATGATTTTATTACGATACACAAACACAAAATATATTATAATTATTTTATAAAAATTTAATAAAATCACTAAGTTATTGAATTTTAATATTATTTTTATTTTAATTCGTAACAAACAAGCCCTACCGGATTTTCTATATCTTAAAAAAAAAACTTTAAATAGCATTGTACTTGTCTATTTTAATTTTTTTAAAAATTAGGTTCAACAAAAAAAATTTAAAAGCGTCTTTAAATGAAAAGAGATTATAACTTTTCAAAAAATATAAGAGAAGGAGAAAATAAGTATAAAAAAATAAGATAATTTTGTAACAAAAAATCCATTTTATATAGTTGTATCTAAACAAATATTTTTTTTAAAGAAGTGATTGTTATTACGATAAACAAACACAAAATTGATTATGCTTTTTCAAAAAAAAAATAAAAATTAATCTCTAAATGATTGAATATCAAAATATACTTTTATTCTATTAAAAGCGAATCATATATTCAATTTACATTTAGTAAAAATAAGTTTTATGATTGTACAAAAAAAAAATTTATGATATTCACGTGCTTTTATCTCACACTGAGTCTATTGGATGCAATATGACTACCTTCCTATGATTTTTTCTTTTTTAGGATACAATAGAACTACCTTCCTATGAGTTTTTCTTTTGTAGGTAATCCAATGAAAAAATGACAATTGTTTACATATTTAGTCTAAAAAATAATTCATAAATATAAATTTTAATATAAAAAATTATTAAATACATTTCACTTATCAAATAACAAAATATGGTTGAGACAATTATCGCTGATACTAACCAAATATTGAAAAAATATTTTCACTAAGAAAATAAAAAAGAAAAAAACATTTAATTATAACTGATTGATAATCACAAAATAACATAACTTCATTCTAAAAAAAATAACTTCAAGAAAGTTGCAAAATATTTATTACAAGGCATATACCTACTTTTCAAAAAGTTACACATTTTCAAGATTGCTTCTTTTCTAAAAATAATTTCCCTTTGTTTTTTCTTTATCTTTTTTTTTTAGTCAAAAGAAAAATTATATTATAGAAAAAGAAATAGATAAAGAGAGTGGGGGCATTAGACCTAACTCAGGTACTACCAAAAACGGGGATACAACATAATAAATCAGACAAAGTGGATCGACCCTAATCTATCCTAAAAAAATTCACTAATCACGGGCGCAACCCAGCGAACCCGTATACGAGCGCGAAACCAGCTTACAAAAAAATATGAAAAGTGAATATCTGTGAAGAACAATTAATGGATCGACCGTCAACACGATATCAAAATTCAAGTGCCAACAACTCCCTGAACAAATTAGTAAGCATAAAAGCTCTTTCGAGCTTGAAGAAGACACCTTGAAACCTGCAGATCTCAACAGGCCACCATGTCATATTATAAAATACTAATTTTTATTGTTGTATATTATTAATTATTATATCTTTTAGAAATATGACTATAAAAAACACTGAAAAATGATAAATAAGTTACTAAAGAATATAATTGTACAATTGATACATGAGACTCATAACGACATCTTTATCAATAATGAAATCTTTATTAATTTTAATATTTTTACATATTTTTAGTTTACCACTTCATAATATTTAATAACAACTATTTCAATGATGTTGTCATGGGCAAATTACTCTTAAAAAAAATCATGGGCAAATTACACTAACCTCTCCTAAGGTCTTCTTAAATAACACAAACACCCGCTCTATTTTTTAGCTAAACACTAATCTCCCTTATTTTTTTTTTATCAAATTGACAAGCACTTCCCTTAAAATATAACACAGTTTAAACTTTGTTAATTCCATTTTTTTAGCAATTAACTTCTTCATACGAGAATGAACTCACGTAATTTTCATTTTTTCTTTCCATTTTTCACTTAGGTGATTTTTCCCAACTTATTGTTCCTCAGTCAAGGTGGTTTAATTTTTAAACTCTAATGTAATAAAACGGATATATCGAAGATTTTTTTTTTCATTGATCAACCGCAATTTTCATCCACCAAAATTCTTCTCATTTCTATATTCTCTTTTGATCTCTTCTGTAATTGCCGATGTTTGATTCTATTTACTGGTAAAAATAAATGTTGTTATTGTTTCTCCAATGCAAGAAATAAACCTCATTTAACTTAAGACTTAAAAACACTTTTGACCCTTTAAATTTCAAAGTGTAACGATTTTTGCCCCTTTTAGAAAAAATGGCCAAACACCCCCCATGTTTAGCCCCTTTTGCAAAACACCAATTTTGACTTGGTCAATCATGTGTGTCATACCACATAACTTAAAAAATTGCCAAGTGTGTATTTTTTGAATTTAAAATAAATGTTAATGCCACATATGTATTTCTAAAAATAAAAAAATAAAAAAGGAAAGCATTAAAGACATAAGCATGTGAGTCTTCTTCCTCTGTTACCAAACCCAGAAAACTCAAAACTAAGCACAATGAAACCCAGAAAATTCCATAAATACATCCTTAAATTCCAATTTACATCAAGCTTAAAACTTCAAAACTCTTGCATCTCTTATTCTTCTTCAATTAGATTTACTCATCGTTATCATCAACACCATCAATCACCAATACCACCTCCACCAATATCATTAATCCCACCTCAAATCGACGGAATGGGTTCCGGTGGGTGGAAGAAGAAAAGGGTTGTGATAGCGACAACGTGAGGTCAGAGCGAGAGAGAGAACCAGAGGTGGAGGACCAAAGAGGGTGAGAGATGACCGGTGAGAGTGGTAGGTGGTGCAAACGACGATGCTAGTGGATCGCCGGAGCGAGAGAGAAGATGGTGGATGAGAAGGCGGTGACTGTAACACCCATACTAATTTAATCTAGAATATTAGCATGTGCGTTAACTGATACTGGATACATCAAATTTTTCAATATTAATAATATACAACAACCGAATGAATACATATTTTTGCTCGTTAAACAATAATCAAGTACCACAAAAATACTTATACAAAGTCTGATAAACTCCTGTGCTGGTTCATGACGAGCAACTGCACTCCATCCAACGTCTTCCTGAAGAACTTCTTCACGAACCTCGTGCTTACCTGTAAACCTGCACCAGAAGGATTGGGATGAGACATAATGTCTCAGTGAGCTCCACCCCAACCTACTGTTGGCAACCACAGGGAACCTAGGGTCGCCATGCCTTCTTTTGGCAATCTCGAGGAATCATATGATCGCCAAGCTTTAGTCTTACCCATAAAGGGTTTATACCTGCCTGAACCTGATAACTGTATAGTCATGAAAACTAGACTATATCCTGATAACTTAGTGATCGAGGGGAAAACTAGGATCACTGCATAACTCTTTCATATTCATAACATATCATAATCTCATACTTAGTGATCTGGGGACATCCTATGATCACTTTATAATAACTGTTATCTGATGACTACCTTGTCATAAATTCATGTAATAAATACATATACATCTTACTTAACATAAAGTTAGAAAGTTAGTGTTGAACATACAATAACTATCTGAGTTCATTTTACGGAATGCCCCCGAGTGGAGTAACCCCGGAGCACATTCCCCTGATAACCGGTGAAAATTCCTATCTGAGGCTAATCACCGGACTCCTCTTATTGTTATGTGGACAGCCCTCTCGGAGAAGTCCCATCCGGCATAATCCGGAGCCTGCTGGACATAACTTAAACCTTACATGTGGACAACCCTCTCGGAGAAGTCCCATCCGACATAATCCGGAGCCTGCTGGACATGTTTACATCTTAAACATACGTGTGGACAACCCTCTCGGAGAAGTCCCATCCGGCATAATCCGGAGTCTGATGAACACGTTAACATAATCTATAAAACTTACGTGTGGATAACCCTTTCGGAGAAATCCCATCCGGCATAATCCGGAGTCTGCTGAACACGTATAAACTTTATAATATAAATCTTAACTTATCATATGTATATTTGATACATCATCTGAACATATGCATATCTGATGCATTCATCACGTAAATAATCATGTGATACTTAACTTATAACATAAGGTTCTAAGCTTATCGTTCTCATAAGCCACTTAATCATTATTGGGAAACTGAACCCCCTTAAGCTTATCTGAAGCTTTGAATGTTGAAACATTCCTTGTACTTTCGTACACTTAATTGAGTACATCAACTTGCTATCCTATCAAAGGATCTAGACATATCATTACCATATGTCATACTTACGGCTTACTATCCCACTTATAATCATTTCCAGTTCGTCTACCCTTTAATCTAGCATTTCCCATACATTGCATATTCCTTGCTCCTTCAAGATCTCATCCATTTGGAAGCTTTTTGGACGAGTTAAAATGGTGTTCTTTAGTTCCTTAAAGTTTTTGGAGAAAACGGTAGTGAAAAACCTCGTACAGACGCGTCAGATCACCCGAAACAGCCCAGCTGACCAAGCTGTTTCTGGTGAGCGCGCTGTAGCGATGGATCCGTGGCTATAGCGACCAGGACCAGAATCAGAAATGGTCTGCTCGCTGCAGCGAGCTCCAGCTCGCTGTAGCGAGCTTGACAGTTCAGAAATTGCTTAAAAATCGTATTTTTCACCATTTTAGCTCAATCCAACTTACCCAAGCATCCCAATGATGTTAGGAATGATTTTCTATTGGAAATTGACAGTTAAAACATGATTGAACAAGGAATTAGCAAGTGTAGGGATTAGGGCACAAAACTTTCTAAACATTGCTCATAACATAAATCACACCCAAACTCACTCAAAGTGGGTTCTAAAATCCTAGGGAGCTCACGTAGCAATTGTTGTGATTCTGATCCTTTGCTAAGCTTGTCCATCCCTAGCTTCAATCTTCTTTCATTCCTTGATTCTTCCTTAGCTTCCTCGTGTTCTAAGTCTCCCAAAGCTAGCTTGCTTGTGACCCAAGAGTTTTTGGAAGGAAATTGATGGATGGTGGCAAGGAGAGGGTGGCGTGAGCCTTAGTGGGAGAGAGAGAGAGAGAAGTTTTCAGCTTTGTAGAGAGAGAGAAGAAGAGGAAAAATGAAAGAACAAAGCCTTGCCTCAATATTTAAAATCCCCTTTCTCGCACAATTACGTTTATGCCCTTGCTCACTCGAACTTATATGATACGGATAAAAGTTACGTCTAAGCGGGATATTACATTCTACCCCCCTTAAAGAAATTTCGTCCTCGAAATTTACAATTCTCCTGAGATCATGAATGAATGGATCCTTTTTATCTCTTTCTCCACTAGCCAAATTTCCAATTCAACTTGCCTAACAGGATTCCATGGCTACTCTAGGGCCTGACATATAGATTATTCATGTACCTCGATTAAACCAGACTGGTTAAAACTGTTCCTTTGTCATGGTTTCCATCTCTGTGAGTCCAAAAACATTTGACAATTTCTTTCTAACCGGAAGATCCGATGCACCTTACATAATTCTTACCTGGTAGGATGTGTGGTTATCTGAACCAACATATCCATCTTACTTGACTATGTCCTCTGTTCGACATACTTCTTGCAAATCCAATTTAAAATTGTTAAGTCTCGGATTCCCTTACTGAATTCCACGAGTCTTTCCTTCATTGACCACTCAATCTTATCCTAAAGACGTCGGGTCAATCTTATCCCCCTCGAATATTCCAACTTTTCGAGAGATTTATTACATTATAGTTTAATTCCAATGAATTCTTGTCTTTGACTTTCGCCTCGTAAGACGGCATCTTACAGTTACAACCGTAACATCCTTTATATAGAATTATCCTTATTCTGAAAAGCACCTGATATTGAGTATTCTCAACTGGAAGTAAAGACTACTGCAACTACCTCCACTATCCGATCGAAGGAGGAGGCATCACTTATAGTACCTGCTCCTTTCTTTCTGACATCCTGGTGTAAAACTCATCACAACTGTAAGCATTACTTCCGTTCCCATTGCGGAAATCCTTAAGGCTCGAGAAATCTTATAGGCAACTCATGTCCGCCTTAACTAGTTGACGACAACACGTATTTCTGGAATTTGGGAATTTGCTCCTTACTAGGATTCTGACAATCTGGCATCATTCAAGATATACCCTGGTCGTAACGGGGCGAGTAAAACTGGTCTCATGAAACCCGTCTACAACTTAACTCACGTCATTCCAAGACACTCCTTGTTTTCCAAAAGAAAACTCTACTCTGATTGCTACCAAAATAGCACACTTAATCTCTCAATCCTTTATTCATAACCTGAACTTACGTAGCTCTTTACTGTAGACTACGAGTGACTTTTGATCTGCATAGAAAGTTCTTCTTCCTCTACTGGTGAACATTAAGTTCAAGAATTTCTTAACTACTCAACTGTTCGGTATCAACATACCTGGTATACAATCTTATCTGAACATATATACATATGTGAGTCGTCATGTAGGTTCCCTAATGGACTGACCTATCCAGAATAAATCTGAAGCGTACTTGTGCCACGACTTGTCAACATATATATATATATATATATATATATATATATATACATAATCTATATAAATCCTGGTAATATCTGATACTAGTGTTGTACCACGATTACTGATACATGTCACATGACTGAAAAGTATGTCACACTACTGTCTGAGTAGCATAAACATTGCCTGATAAGTATGCATCATAAAACATAGTCTGGTACATGTGACATGTTGACATAACGTGGGTACAACGTGAAATAAACTCATATGCCACTGCACTGTCGTTCCTGATCAATGTTTCAAATTCAAAAATATCATCTTGCAAACGCAACCTGTACTGTTGTTACCTCATGCATAATTCTCTTTTGGCTAAACTTACTCTTCAAGTCCACTTGAAGTTATGGAGCTAAAATAGCTAAATTACTTTACTAGCGGTGACTTCATCTGCTTAAAACTTAACGTAGTAGGAATATATCCTTCTTATTTCTCACCACATACTCTTAAACTGCTTCAATTTCCATTCCTCCTGAGTTTCGAGGTT
Source organism: Medicago ruthenica (assembly GCA_018208015.1). Classification (NCBI taxonomy): domain Eukaryota; kingdom Viridiplantae; phylum Streptophyta; class Magnoliopsida; order Fabales; family Fabaceae; genus Medicago; species Medicago ruthenica. The sequence goes on along the minus strand of CM031373.1, from coordinate 91,000,416 downwards.
TGAAGTATTCCTCAGCTTAACTTTTAAAATTTCCTGTTAGAACTTATGATAAGTGAAATTCTGGCAGGTACTGGTTCCGAACTAAAAACAGAGTACTAAAAACACAGGTTCAGAAGCAGCAAAAAAGGACAGAAAGATAAAGGAACACAGTTATTTGTTAACCCAGTTCGGTGCAAACTTCACCTACGTCTGGAGGATACCAATCCAGGAAGGAAATCCACTAAGTAGTATTAATTCTAAGACTCTGGACACAGCCCCCTGTTTTTCCAGCCTTATCACTTAATCACTACCCGTATAGACTTCTACCTAGGAACTCCTAGATATAAGAACCCACTTACTTCCTATTCAAGCAATCACAGTCCCAGTGATTGTAAACTCTAAACAATTGTGAAGACACTCTTCAAAACATAAAAACAGTCACTTGTTCTTAAAAGCTTTAAGTGATTACAACTCAAAAACAAACAACCAACTCTAACAGATGAGTGGTGCACAAAAACAGAGCAACAACTCACAGACTCAAAAACACTAAGACTCTTTCAATGACAACTTCTGGTTTTTGATATGTGAATTCTTCAATAGCAGCGTCCTCTTTAAATAGTCTTCAGCAGCACATAATTCTGAACCAAATCTTCAAAGATATACTCCCAGAATTATTTTAGAAGCAAATAGAAGCTCACATAAAATTCACAAATATATTTTCCAAAGATTTCCTTGAAAATATATTCACAAATAATTGAATCAAATCTTCAGAACATATCTTGTGCAAAAATACTTCCTTCTAGAAATGAAGCTTGGATAAATCTTCAATAAAATCTTCAAAAGATACTGTGAAAGATTTAACAGAATTCAGACGCAGAAACCAGCTTCTGAAAAGCAGCTTCTGAAAGTCAACCAAAGTCAACGTCTGAACAGCAGCTTCTGAAGGTCAACAAAAGTCAACTTCTGAACAGTGCTTCTGATGACCAGTTCAGCTTCTGATGAACAGTGCGTCTGAAGACCTTCGCAGAGCGCAGTGGCTTCGCAGAGCGAAGTTATCAGCTTCTGAAGTACTATAGCTTCTGAAATCCAGTTTCCAGCTTCTGAAGACACAAATTAGCTTCTGAAGACGCATTGCTTGTACATTTTGATTTTAACAAACATGTAGCCAACATTCAAATATCCAACAATAAGTTCGAGACGTCACTGCTTACTGCTATTCTGCGTTGCAAGAACTTGACTCTTAATACCTTCCTGTGGTTCATCTGACAAGGACTTCACAGGCATTCTTGTTCTCTAAGCTTTAGCTTAGCATTGTTCGTTAACCCATCCTTGGATTACTTCTCCGCTGCGCAACTCTGATTTAAAACAATTCACTTTGGGATAGAAGTAATACACTACTATTACCAAATCAAATCTCTTTGACCAATCTTTTTACTTAATGACTCGTAGCTATCATAGTAGAACCATCTTACGTTTGTTGATTCTCTTGTGGCTTAAACCACCTACTTAACTTACTGATTGGTCATCTCCTGACTTTGTGTTTTCCTTTCGAACATAAACAATATACTTGTTTTCGCGAAATTACGCCAAAACCTGTAAGCAGTTTAAACAACAGTTACGAGCTAAACAGTGATTCTGTCAAAACAGCTTATACATTGATTCTCGCTTATTCTCCATATTCCGAATTCTGTAACCATCTCATGGTCAGCTCAACAGGTATAATCATTTAAACATTACAGAAGCCCTACTAAAAGCATACCTGAAGCAACTTAAGTTCACACATTGTTCACTTGTGGCAACTTCCAAAACAACTTATGGTTTCTGGAGATTCACATCTTTCGTATACTGAACTCACTAGTGGTTCTCGTCTCGTTTCTATTCTTATTCGTAAGGATGTCATACTCATAGTCTTTTCCGAGACAACTTAGGTCCCCATAACTTTACCATATCTCTTAGGTTACTCCTCGAGTTTCTCCGGAAACAATCCGTCTGAAATAGATGCAAACTCTTACCGGCTCTCCTGTAAGCCCAAACATTGGTTACGTCTCTTCGAGTACCTGATTAATTGATCTTAAACTCCAACACTTATCACTTCCTATTGGATCCCTCCAGTAACTTGTTACTGTATCCACAATTCAAATTTAATCTTATTATCTGAATAATTCTCCATAGGTCTTCTCGACCGTTGCCTTCTTCATATGGTTTCGAACAATCCAAGGTCTGAATACTCTACCACCTTTGAAAGCATACCAACATAAGGTGATCTCTGACGGCTTTCCAGAATACTTGTGTAAGGAACCCATCAAATGAAAATATGGAACTCCTTAACAATAATCACAACCTTAACTATATCTTGTGCATTAGCGACGATCTTCCTGATGCTAGAGCCTCACAATAGTTCTTGGCTAATTCCTGATTATTCTTCAAAACTGGCCTACTATAATCCGACAACATACGATTCAATCTTTACTTCATGCCCTTACCAGGGGTCTCCTTCACTTATCGCTAAGCTTGTGTTTCTCATACAAAGCATCTTGATGACTCATAATAAAGGAAGGTAATCTGCTTCATCTGTCCAATAATTCGCTTAATCCATAAATAAGTCTCTTAACTGCTGGATATTAAAATCCCATAATTCCTTACTCTTTTGTCTCCTCAGACGAGACATCTCTCATTGACGCGTCCATCTGTTTTAAGGTACTTCACCTTATTCTCAAATATCTCTAATATTCCTGAAACTCTGCCATTAACAGGCTTAGTTACTTTACGGTTTGATCACCATCATTTGGCATTGAATACTCCTTCACCAAGTCCTATCTAAAAAATATGTCATCTTAATCATCATTCTTCGTACACTTCATTCCTCCTTGGTCCCATTCAGCTCTCTGACTTTTGTCCTAACTGTCATATACTAGATTGAGTTGATCAGGCTCAACTAGATGTGACCTTTAGAACAATATCTGGAACTCAATGGTCCCACTTCGTTTATTGAATCATTAATGACCCATGACACAGTCTGAATCGACCTGCTCTGATACCAATTGTAACACCCATACTAATTTAATCTAGAATATTAGCATGTGCGTTAACTGATACTGGATACATCAAATTTTTCAATATTAATAATATACAACAACCGAATGAATACATATTTTTGCTCGTTAAACAATAATCAAGTACCACAAAAATACTTATACAAAGTCTGATAAACTCCTGTGCTGGTTCATGACGAGCAACTGCACTCCATCCAACGTCTTCCTGAAGAACTTCTTCACGAACCTCGTGCTTACCTGTAAACCTGCACCAGAAGGATTGGGATGAGACATAATGTCTCAGTGAGCTCCACCCCAACCTACTGTTGGCAACCACAGGGAACCTAGGGTCGCCATGCCTTCTTTTGGCAATCTCGAGGAATCATATGATCGCCAAGCTTTAGTCTTACCCATAAAGGGTTTATACCTGCCTGAACCTGATAACTGTATAGTCATGAAAACTAGACTATATCCTGATAACTTAGTGATCGAGGGGGAAAACTAGGATCACTGCATAACTCTTTCATATTCATAACATATCATAATCTCATACTTAGTGATCTGGGGACATCCTATGATCACTTTATAATAACTGTTATCTGATGACTACCTTGTCATAAATTCATGTAATAAATACATATACATCTTACTTAACATAAAGTTAGAAAGTTAGTGTTGAACATACAATAACTATCTGAGTTCATTTTACGGAATGCCCCCGAGTGGAGTAACCCCGGAGCACATTCCCCTGATAACCGGTGAAAATTCCTATCTGAGGCTAATCACCGGACTCCTCTTATTGTTATGTGGACAGCCCTCTCGGAGAAGTCCCATCCGGCATAATCCGGAGCCTGCTGGACATAACTTAAACCTTACATGTGGACAACCCTCTCGGAGAAGTCCCATCCGACATAATCCGGAGCCTGCTGGACATGTTTACATCTTAAACATACGTGTGGACAACCCTCTCGGAGAAGTCCCATCCGGCATAATCCGGAGTCTGATGAACACGTTAACATAATCTATAAAACTTACGTGTGGATAACCCTTTCGGAGAAATCCCATCCGGCATAATCCGGAGTCTGCTGAACACGTATAAACTTTATAATATAAATCTTAACTTATCATATGTATATTTGATACATCATCTGAACATATGCATATCTGATGCATTCATCACGTAAATAATCATGTGATACTTAACTTATAACATAAGGTTCTAAGCTTATCGTTCTCATAAGCCACTTAATCATTATTGGGAAACTGAACCCCCTTAAGCTTATCTGAAGCTTTGAATGTTGAAACATTCCTTGTACTTTCGTACACTTAATTGAGTACATCAACTTGCTATCCTATCAAAGGATCTAGACATATCATTACCATATGTCATACTTACGGCTTACTATCCCACTTATAATCATTTCCAGTTCGTCTACCCTTTAATCTAGCATTTCCCATACATTGCATATTCCTTGCTCCTTCAAGATCTCATCCATTTGGAAGCTTTTTGGACGAGTTAAAATGGTGTTCTTTAGTTCCTTAAAGTTTTTGGAGAAAACGGTAGTGAAAAACCTCGTACAGACGCGTCAGATCACCCGAAACAGCCCAGCTGACCAAGCTGTTTCTGGTGAGCGCGCTGTAGCGATGGATCCGTGGCTATAGCGACCAGGACCAGAATCAGAAATGGTCTGCTCGCTGCAGCGAGCTCCAGCTCGCTGTAGCGAGCTTGACAGTTCAGAAATTGCTTAAAAATCGTATTTTTCACCATTTTAGCTCAATCCAACTTACCCAAGCATCCCAATGATGTTAGGAATGATTTTCTATTGGAAATTGACAGTTAAAACATGATTGAACAAGGAATTAGCAAGTGTAGGGATTAGGGCACAAAACTTTCTAAACATTGCTCATAACATAAATCACACCCAAACTCACTCAAAGTGGGTTCTAAAATCCTAGGGAGCTCACGTAGCAATTGTTGTGATTCTGATCCTTTGCTAAGCTTGTCCATCCCTAGCTTCAATCTTCTTTCATTCCTTGATTCTTCCTTAGCTTCCTCGTGTTCTAAGTCTCCCAAAGCTAGCTTGCTTGTGACCCAAGAGTTTTTGGAAGGAAATTGATGGATGGTGGCAAGGAGAGGGTGGCGTGAGCCTTAGTGGGAGAGAGAGAGAGAGAAGTTTTCAGCTTTGTAGAGAGAGAGAAGAAGAGGAAAAATGAAAGAACAAAGCCTTGCCTCAATATTTAAAATCCCCTTTCTCGCACAATTACGTTTATGCCCTTGCTCACTCGAACTTATATGATACGGATAAATGTTACGTGTAACATCCCGCTTATAAGTATCAGTTAATCGTGCTAGAACTAGTTAAGAAGCGTGGCAAACTTTTAAATAAGTGGCATGGCATTTTAGTAAATATTTGGAAAGAGGAGATTATTTGAGAAGGAAGCAAGATATTTCTTGCTATCTTTCTTCATTTCATTCATTCTTCTAAATCAACATTTTCTCTTCCTCCTTCTCCAATCACACGCCCTCCTTACTCATTTGCCATAACCCATCAACTTCATCCCAATCCTTGTGAGGAAGCACTAGCAAGCAAGCTTAGTTGGAAAGCTAGAACAAGAGATAGAAACAAAGTGAAATAAGGAAGAATCAAGAGAAGAGAAGATTGAAGCAAGTTAGAGTTTTGAAGTAGAAAGCTTAGCAAGCACCAAGCACACTTGAGGTGAGCTCCACAGGGTTTTAGAACCCGCTTTGAGTAAGTTTAGCAGAATTTTACAATTTGAGCTCAAAACCTAGGAATTGTATCCTAACTTCTTTTGCTTGAAAATTCATTGATAATCATGTTGTAATCCGTCAATAAGCCTTAGAATTTGATCCTTTAAGCTGTTATGATGTTTGATTATGCCTGGAATAGCCAAGAATTGTGAAAATTCACGTTTTGAACAGTGCAATTCGGCCACCGAATGCCCAAATTCGGCCACCAAATTTGACAGCAAAATCTTCATTTTTGACTCGCTAAAAATCGGCCACCGAATTGGCCAATTCGGCCACCGAATTGCATGTTACTTTAGAGGATGTATAGACCAATGTAGGATGAGGAAAGGTACAATAATTGAGAGATGGATACCTTAATCCATAAGTTGATATAGAGAGGTTATTAAGCTATGGAATGTTGCTAATAACCAAGCAACGGCTTATGAGAACGATAAGCCTATGATTATAGGATCAAGTGTCAGGTATTAGAAGATTTATCCCTTTAGGGAATGATATAGATTAATATGATCAATTTCAAAGAATTGTTAAGATATTAAGTCGTGGCCTTCGTCGTTCACGCCAGTGGAACACGAATGGTCCATGCGAGAGTAAAGACTAATATGAAAGAATATTAAGTCGTGACTTTCGTCGTTCACGCCAGTGGGACACGAAATGTTCATGCATAAGTTTAAAGAATATTAATTCGCGTCTTCCGACGTTCACGCCAGTGGGACACGGGAGGTATACGCGTAAGATAAGACTATTATTAAGTCGTGTCTTCTGTTGTTCACGCCAGTGGGACACAGGAGGTTCACGCCAGTGGGACGCGTTATTCCGCAAGGATGACCGCACGACGACAAGAGGAGTCCGCTGTTAGCCTGATATGATAGGAATTTTCACCGGTTATCAGGGGAATGTGCTTCGGGGTTACTCCACCCGGGGGCATTCCGTAAAATGAACTCAGATAATATTGCTTGTTCAACGCTAACAGCTAACATAAAGTATCAGTTAATATTCTATTACATTATCAGTCAGGAAATATTTATTCAGACAGTTATCAGATAATAGTTAGCAGTTATCAGACGGTGATCTTAGGTTTCCCCTTGATCACCAGCTTATCAGGAACAGTCAGATAACCCTCTATGGGTAAGATTAAGACTTGGCGATCATAGGCATCCCCGAGATCGCCAAGGTAGGCACGGCGACCCTAGGTTCCCTGTGGTTGCCAACAGTAGGTAGGGTAGGAGCTCACTGAGACGTTATGTCTCATCCCTTTCCTTCTGGTGTAGGTTCTTCGCAGGTAGCACGACGTAAATGTAAAGAGAAAGCTACAGATTGATCGTGCTGCTTATGTTTTATATGGATATTTGAAATGTAAAACAAGTCTTTTTCCCTTGCATCTTTGTCATTTTTACTTTGTTATGTATATTATGGAGAATGTTGTATCGGATTATGGATTGTATTTAAAGACTTATGCATTGTATATTAATAAGCCAATTTTCTGTATTGTATTTAATGTATCCAGTACGAAATTTTAATACTCGTAAGAGATCCTAGGCAATCTCTATATGGGTGTTACAATTTGGTATCAGAGCAGGTCGATTCAGACCGTGCCTTGGGTCATTAAAGTACAATCCAAGTTTGTGGACCTCTTGGATCCAGGACATTATTCTAGATGTTATGTTGAGTTAAAACTGATCACTTTGACTTGTATATGACAGCTAGGATAAGATGTCTGGGAGAAGAAGAGGACCCGGTAGACCTTGTGCTAATCAAGCCAGTGATGAAAGTGGAGGACCTAGCATGAATTCATGGGAACAAATGATTCAGCAACAACAGGCCTGGCAGCAGCAGTATCAGGAGCAGCAAGCTCAAAATGCATTACAGTATCAGCAAATGATGCTGATGATGCAACAACAATCTCAGCAACAGGCCCAAGCTCAATAGCAATGGATGGAAATGATGCAGCAAAGGCAGGGTTTCCATCCGCAGCCACCACCTCCTCCCGTAATTGGTAACCCAGTGTTCCGGGAATATAACAGACATCACCCTCCGGAGTTCAATGGAGAAGGGGAACCTCAAGAAGCAAGGAAGTGGATTAAACAGATGGAGAAGATCTTTAGAATGGCTGAATATTCAGAAGAAGACAAAGTGGTCTATGCCACAAATCAACTCAGAGGCGCAGCAGAAGACTGGTGGGAATCTGCTCAGCGCAGGATGGAAGCGAATGGTGTAGAGGTGAACTGGGTAAACTTTAAAGAAGTGATGTTGGAGAAGTATTTACCCTTGTCTTACAAGGTAAAGAAGGAGCAAGAGTTCTTGGAGTTGAAGCAAGGTAGTATGTCGGTTGCTGAGTTCACAAAGAAGTTTGAAGAGTTGTCCTACTATTCTACACACAATGAGTATGCTGAGAATGAAGTCTGGAAGATGAATCAGTACAAACGAGGTTTAAGAGGCGAGATCGACACTGCAGTAAGTCTCCAAAGAACTGCAAGTTATGATGAACTGGTGCATGATAGTTTGGTGGTTGAAGCAGGACTTGCTAAGACCGCGAAAGAAAGATCAGCAGCTTTTGAAAGAAAGAAAAGCAGGATGTCAGATAAGTATCACGACAAGCTCAAGCCAAAAGGATCCCCGCAGAGAGGGAAACAGACATACTCTCCACAATCTCATCCTTTGCGGACTAATCCTACTTGCAAGACGTGTGGTAGGATGCATAAAGGAGAGTGCTTGATAGGAGCTGGTATTTGTTATGGATGTAAGCAGCCAGGACATTTTATATCAGAGTGTCCTAATAGGCGTGGTAAAGGAACAGCTGAAGGAACGACTACTAGTAGGGGCAGAGTGTACTCCCTTGATGGCGCAAAGGCTTTGGCCAATGAAGATTTAATTGCCGGTATGTGTTATTTGGGTACAAATCCAGTAAAAGTTCTTTTTGATTGCGGCGCTACTTGTTCTTTCATTTCATATAAATGTGTGGAGACGCTGCAATTACCTTTGTCTCCGTTGAACCCTCCAATGTTAGTATCTACCGCTACTGAAGGCGGAATTGAGGCAAAGTATGTTTGTGAAAACTGTCCTATCATTGTGTCTAGTAAGACTTACTATGTTGATTTAGTATGTCTCCCGATGGAGCAACTTGACGTGATTTTAGGCATGGATTGGCTCTCCGCTAACCATGTGTACATTGGATGTTCTGAAAAGAGTATTTATATGCCGACCAGTGATACGGCGGAAGGTGTGGCTCTATCTGAATTGATTAACCGCACCCATCAGTTAATTCAATTCATTTGTGCCCAAGATAAGGAATTTTACGTGATGCTCACTGTGGCTTCGGAGTCAGAGTTAAGTCCCAGTGATATTCCTGTTGTGAATGAGTACTTAGACGTTTTTCCTTCAGAAGTAACTAGTTTACCTCCAGAGCGTGAGGTGGAGTTTTCAATTGATTTGATTCCAGGAGCGGAGCCAGTATCTGTGGCACCGTACAGAATGTCACCAATAGAACTGAAAGAGCTGAAATCTCAACTCGAGGAGTTAATCCAGAAGCATTTTATCAGACCCAGTGTATCTCCTTGGGGTGCTCCCGTTCTGTTAGTTAAAAAGAAAGATGGAAGCATGAGGCTGTGTATAGACTACCGTCAATTGAATAAAGTGACTATCAAGAACAAATATCCTCTTCCCAGGATTGATGATCTTCTAGATCAGCTTAAAGGAGCAACGGTATTTTCTAAAATTGATCTTCGGTCAGGTTACCATCAGATTCGTATTAAATCTTCAGATGTGTCTAAAACGGCGTTTCGAACGCGTTATGGGCACTATGAATTTCTGGTTATGCCTTTCAGTGTAACTAATGCTCCAGCCGTATTTATGGATTACATGAACAGGATATTTCAGCCCTATCTCGATCAATTTGTGGTGATTTTCATAGATGACATCTTGATCTATTCTAAGGATCCTCAGGAGCATGCTCAGCATTTGAGAATTGTATTGGATGTCCTCAGAGACAAACAGTTATATGCTAAATTCAGCAAGTGTGAGTTTTGGCTATCTGAGATTAAATTTTTGGGTCACGTTATTTCTCAAGGAGGAGTAGCCGTCGATCCATCCAAAGTTGAAGCCGTACTCAGTTGGGAAAGACCCAAGAATGTAGCTGAAGTCAGGAGCTTTCTAGGCTTGGCAGGTTATTATCGAAGATTTATTATGAAGTTTTCTCAGATTGCTTTACCCCTGTCACGCATCACCCGAAAGGATGTGCCCTTTATTTGGGACGAAGAATGTGAAAGGAGCTTCAGAGTTTTAAAAAGGAAGTTGACTAAGGCGCCAATGTTGGCAATACCAGATCCTGAAAAGAGATACACCGTTTTCTACGATGCATCCTCTAAAGGACTGGGTAGTGTTCTTATGCAAGGGGAAAATGTCACAGCGTATGCGTCTAGACAGCTCAAGACACATGAAGAGAATTATCCCACCCATGATCTTGAGTTAGCAGCTATAGTTTTTGCCTTGAAGATATGGAGACATCATTTTTATGGTGCGCAGTTTGATTTGTTTAGTGATCACAAGAGTTTAAAATACTTGTTTGATCAACGAGACCTCAACATGAGGCAAAGGCGATGGATGGAATACCTTAAAGACTTTGATTTTGATTTGAAATACCATCCAGGAAAGGCTAATGTGGTAGCAGATGCCTTGAGTCGAAAGGCTTTAGTTGCAGCTGAAGTGATGATGCATACATATGGATTGTATGAAAAGTTTAGAGACCTTAACCTCCATGTTACCGATTTAGATGGTGGCATCTTGTTAAACAAGTTAGAGATTTCTTGCGACCTACGATCTAGAATTGCACAAGCGCAAACCATGGATATGGACCTCCAAAGAAAAGTTGGCCAACCGGAGTTTTCTTTTGCACATGATGGAACGCTACTGTTTGAAGGAAGAATTTATGTTCCGAACGATGAGGAGTTGAAAAGGTTGATTTTAGAAGAGGCGCATAAGAGCAGTTTCAGCATTCATCCAGGTACCACCAAGATGTATCAAGATTTGAAAAGAGATTATTGGTGGCCTAGCATGAAAAGAGATATTGCGGAATTTGTGTCGCGATGCATTGTATGTCAACAGGTGAAGATTGAACATCAAAGGCCTGCAGGAATGTTAGTACCTTTGGAAATTCCACAATGGAAATGGGAAGAGATAACGATGGATTTTGTGAGTGGATTACCTCGAACACAGCGAGGACATGACTCCATATGGGTAATAGTGGACCGGTTAACCAAGTCAGCCCATTTCTTGCCGGTTAAGACTACTTACCGAGCCTCTCAGTATGCCGAGTTGTTTATTTCAGAGATTGTGAAACTCCATGGTGTACCTGCTAGTATAGTGTCTGACAGAGATCCGATCTTCACATCCCACTTTTGGAAAGCTTTTCAGAAAGCTTTAGGAACAAGATTAAAGATGAGCACGTCCCATCATCCTCAAACAGATGGACAATCAGAGAGAACTATTCAGACATTAGAGGATATGCTACGTGCGTGTATCCTAGAAGATGGAGGAAGTTGGAACGATCACCTACCATTGATTGAATTTTCTTACAACAACAGTTACCATTCTAGCATTGGAATGGCACCTTATGAAGCCCTGTATGGTAGGAAATGTAGAACCCCACTCTGCTGGGCTGAGGTTGGAGATAAGAGCATTTTGGGACCAAAAATCATTCAGGAGACGACTCTAAAGATTAAGTCCATTCAAGATAAGATGAGAACAGCACAGAGTCGCCAGAAAATGTTATGCTGATAGGAGGCGAAGACCCTTAGAGTTTGATGAAGGAGATCATGTATTTCTCAAAGTCACACCCAAGTTGGGGTTAAGAGGAGCTTTCAGGACCAAGAAACTTTGTCCAAGGTATGTTGGACCGTTTCAGATACTTCGACGTGTCGGTCCAGCAGCTTATCAGTTAGCGCTGCCACCGGCTATGTCAGGTTTACATGATGTATTCCACGTCTCTCAGCTGAGGAAGTTCATTCCCGATCCTTTTCAACCAGTGGAGCTGGATAATATTGATTTGAGATCAGACCTGACCTTTCAACCTGAGCCAGATCAGATAATTGATCGTGATATTAAGTCTTTGCGGAACAAAGAGATCCCTATTGTTAAAGTGGTTTGGAAAGGTTCTCCCGACGGCGAAGTGACGTGGGAGTTAGAGTCAGAGATGCAAGAGAACTACCCGCATCTAGTTTCAGGTAAATTCTAAATTTCGAGGACGAAATTTCTTTAAGGGTGGTAGATTGTAACATCCCGCTTATAAGTATCAGTTAATCGTGCTAGAACTAGTTAAGAAGCGTGGCAAACTTTTAAATAAGTGGCATGGCATTTTAGTAAATATTTGGAAAGAGGAGATTATTTGAGAAGGAAGCAAGATATTTCTTGCTATCTTTCTTCATTTCATTCATTCTTCTAAATCAACATTTTCTCTTCCTCCTTCTCCAATCACACGCCCTCCTTACTCATTTGCCATAACCCATCAACTTCATCCCAATCCTTGTGAGGAAGCACTAGCAAGCAAGCTTAGTTGGAAAGCTAGAAGAAGAGATAGAAACAAAGAGAAATAAGGAAGAATCAAGAGAAGAGAAGATTGAAGCAAGTTAGAGTTTTGAAGTAGAAAGCTTAGCAAGCACCAAGCACACTTAAGGTGAGCTCCACAGGGTTTTAGAACCCGCTTTGAGTAAGTTTAGCAGAATTTTACAATTTGAGCTCAAAACCTAGGAATTGTATCCTAACTTCTTTTGCTTGAAAATTCATTGATAATCATGTTGTAATCCGTCAATAAGCCTTAGAATTTGATCCTTTAAGCTGTTATGATGTTTGATTATGCCTGGAATAGCCAAGAATTGTGAAAATTCACGTTTTGAACAGTGCAATTCGGCCACCGAATGCCCAAATTCGGCCACCGAATTTGACAGCAAAATCTCCATTTTTGACTCGCTAAAAATCGGCCACCGAATTGCATGTTACTTTAGAGGATGTATAGACCAATGTAGGATGAGGAAAGGTACAATAATTGAGAGATGGATACCTTAATCCATAAGTTGATATAGAGAGGTTATTAAGCTATGGAATGTTGCTAATAACCAAGCAACGACTTATGAGAACGATAAGCCTATGATTATAGGATCAAGTGTCAGGTATTAGAAGATTTATCCCTTTAGGGAATGATATAGATTAATATGATCAATTTCAAAGAATTGTTAAGATATTAAGCCGTGGCCTTCGTCGTTCACGCCAGTGGAACACGAATGGTCCATGCGAGAGTAAAGACTAATATGAAAGAATATTAAGTCGTGACTTTCGTCGTTCACGCCAGTGGGACACGAAAGGTTCATGCATAAGTTTAAAGAATATTAATTCGCGTCTTCCGACGTTCACGCCAGTGGGACACGGGAGGTATACGCGTAAGATAAGACTATTATTAAGTCGTGTCTTCTGTTGTTCACGCCAGTGGGACACAGGAGGTTCACGCCAGTGGGACGCGTTATTCCGCAAGGATGACCGCATGACGACAAGAGGAGTCCGCTGTTAGCCTGATATGATAGGAATTTTCACCGGTTATCAGGGGAATGTGCTTCGGGGTTACTCCACCCGGGGGCATTCCGTAAAATGAACTCAGATAATATTGCTTGTTCAACGCTAACAGCTAACATAAAGTATCAGTTAATATTCTATTACATTATCAGTCAGGAAATATTTATTCAGACAGTTATCAGATAATAGTTAGCAGTTATCAGACGGTGATCTTAGGTTTCCCCTTGATCACCAGCTTATCAGGAACAGTCAGATAGCCCTCTATGGGTAAGATTAAGACTTGGCGATCATAGGCATCCCCGAGATCGCCAAGGTAGGCACGGCGACCCTAGGTTCCCTGTGGTTGCCAACAGTAGGTAGGGTAGGAGCTCACTGAGACGTTATGTCTCATCCCTTTCCTTCAGGTGCAGGTTCTTCGCAGGTAGCACGACGTAAAGGTAAAGAGAAAGCTACGGATTGATCGTGGTGCTTATGTTTTATATGGATATTTGTATATGAATGATGTATATTATGGAGAATGTTGTATCGGATTATGGATTGTATTTAAAGACTTATGCATTGTATATTAATAAGCCAATTTTCTGTATTGTATTTAATGTATCCAGTACGAAATTTTAATACTCGTAAGAGATCCTAGGCAATCTCTATATGGGTGTTACATTACGTCTAAGCGGGATATTACATTCTACCCCCCTTAAAGAAATTTCGTCCTCGAAATTTACAATTCTCCTGAGATCATGAATGAATGGATCCTTTTTATCTCTTTCTCCACTAGCCAAATTTCCAATTCAACTTGCCTAACAGGATTCCATGGCTACTCTAGGGCCTGACATATAGATTATTCATGTACCTCGATTAAACCAGACTGGTTAAAACTGTTCCTTTGCCATGGTTTCCATCTCCGTGAGTCCAAAAACATTTGACAATTTCTTTCTAACTGGAAGATCCGATGCACCTTACATAATTCTTACCTGGTAGGATGTGTGGTTATCTGAACCAACATATCCATCTTACTTGACTATGTCCTCTGTTCGACATACTTCTTGCAAATCCAATTTAAAATTGTTAAGTCTCGGATTCCCTTACTGAATTCCACGAGTCTTTCCTTCATTGACCACTCAATCTTATCCTAAAGACGTCGGGTCGATCTTATCCCCCTCGAATATTCCAACTATTTGAGAGATTTATTACATTACAGTTTAATTCCAATGAATTCTTGTCTTTGACTTTCGCCTCGTAAGACGGCATCTTACAGTTACAACCGTAACATCCTTTATATAGGAATTATCCTTATTCTGAAAAGCACCTGATATTGAGTATTCTCAACTGGAAGTAAAGACTACTGCAACTACCTCCACTATCCGATCGAAGGAGGAGGCATCACTTATAGTACCTGCTCCTTTCTTTCTGACATCCTGGTGTAACACTCATCACAACTGTAAGCATTACTTCCGTTCCCACTGCGGAAATCCTTAAGGCTCGAGAAATCTGAAATTCTGGCTGGACAGACTAAGAACACGATGCAGGGCACAACAACTTGCTAAAACAGAGCACACACAAACACAATGCACAAGCAAGAAAATAAAGTGCAGGAAAGTAAAAAGGCACAAGGTTTGTTAACCCAGTTCGGAGTAAACACCTCCTACTCTGGGGGATACCAATCCAGGAAGGAATTCCACTATAGGAATTAATCCTTATGACTCAAGACACTGACTCCCAGTTCCCAGCCTAAGCAATTAACTTCCTCCTAGTCTTGAATTCTACCCAACACGTTGAGTATTAGAAAACCTCTAACTTCCTATTCATGCAACTACAACCCAGCCACTTGAACTACCCTTTGAACTTAAACCAGTTCTGAAACAAAACCCAGTTTTTGAAGAACACTCTTCAAAATAAAAACTTCATTCTTGCTTAAAAGCTTTGAATGAATTACAACTCAATAAAACCTAAACCAACTCAAACAATGAGTGGTGCACAAATAAAGCTAACAAGCTTAAACACACTAAGACTCAAAATCTCTGATTTTTCTATATTCTTCGTATGTCTTGAATAGCAGCAAAGCACTCCTTAAATAGCCTTCAGCAATCAGCATAAAACCCAATCCAATCTTCTAAAATGATTTGTTTCTGAAATAAGATTGGTCCAATAAGGAAACAAATAAAACTGCATAGTATCTTCAGAAAGATCCTTTAGCAAAATACGAGTTTCATAAAAACAAACCAAATCTTCATTAAATCTTCTTCAAAACAACCAGCATTCTAGAAGCAATATGCGAGGATAATTCCTTGTTAAATCTTGCCAAGATACGCGCAAGAATAACTTGAAAATAACCAGCTTCTGATGAAGTCAACAAAAGTCAACGCTGGCATCAGACTCTGAATTCAGCTTCTGAAGTGCTACAGTGCTTCTGATGCAACTTTCAGCTTCTGATGGAATTTTCAGCTTCTGAACAGCTTCAAATCAAAAAACTTGCAACTGAAGATTTGTTCTACATATGGAGATTCTTCTATTCAACACATTGGATTTGCCAAAATATGCAGCCAACACCAAAAGACTCAACAATCTCCCCCTTTGGCAAATTTTTGGCTAAAACCAATGTTTACACACCCAAGTTCTTCAATCTCCCATCAAATTAACTCAGCAATGAAGAACTCCACAATAATATAACATAGCAATCAGATTAGGCAGCGGATTCAGCTATGTTAAATATTAAAAAACAAACATTAAAAAACAATCAGTTTCAACTTCTGAACACTGATACACACATAACAGCTTCTGGACACATTCAGCATCACTTCAGGATAACTAAAACCATAAAAAACACTCCCCCTGAAGCTTCACAAACTAATCAATCACACGAACAACCACTTCAGCATCTGAACTCTCCTCCTGCAACTCATAAAACTCCCCCTTACTTCTGATCTGCAGTGAAAAATGGTATCAGAGCACAATTGTTCTTCAGGACCACACTTCAGGACCAAGGACAGCTCTTCACTCATGAATTTAATGACCTTGTACTTCCCCTGAGACACATACTCCCCCTCAATAACATCTTGACAACTCTTGTTGCATTGGTTCTGAACTCTGAGCTTCACAAATAACTTCTGAATAACACTGAAAGCTGAACATCTGAAATTTGAACTAATTCTGAGCAGCAACACATCTTATAATTTAGAACAGCTCAAGCATAAGATTTTCTCCCCCTTTTTAGCCACAAAATTCTGACAAATCTCAAACTTCAAATAGGGAATAAAATCAAAACAAGTAACACAGATCCTGGAAAAACTATCAGACTCAGACTCAGGTTCAGGATCACACTTAGCATTAACAAAGCTGGCAGGTACTCTATCTTCCTCACATCCAGTTTGCTTTGATTGCTATAAGTCCTCATGTAAACACACACCTAACTTGCTTCTCAGATTCTCAAACTGTTTAGCATCCAAGGCTTTTGTGAAAATGTCAACAATTTGATTCTCAGTATCCACATGTTCCAGCTGAATAATTTTATTTTCCACAAGATTTCTGATAAAGTGGTGTCTGATATCTATATGTTTAGTTCTGCTGTGCTGTATGGGGTTCTTAGAGATATTAATTGCACTTAAATTATCACAAAACAAAGTCATAACACCTTGTTGAATGTTATATTCTTCAAGCATTTGTTTCATCCACACCAGTTGTGAGCAACTACTCCCAGCAGCAATATACTCAGCTTCAGCAGTTGACAATGAAACACAGTTTTGTTTCTTGCTGAACCAAGAAATTAGATTATTTCCCAAAAAGAAACAACCTCCTGAAGTGCTCTTCCTGTCATCAGCACTTCCAGCCCAGTCAGCATCACAATATCCCATCAGTTCAAAACTTGAACTATGAGAATACATGATTCCATAATCACTTGTGCTATTCACATACTTCAAGATCCTTTTAACTTGTGTCAGATGACTCATCTTAGGATCAGCTTGATATCTTGCACAAACTCCAACAGCAAATGTGATATCAGGTCTGCTTGCAGTCAAGTACAATAGGCTCCCAATCATGCTTCTGTATTGGCTTTGATCAACTGATACTCCATGTTCATCTTTGGTTAACTTCAGATGAGTAGCAGCTGGTGTCCTCTTATGAGCAGCAGATTCCATACCAAACTTTTTCACAATATTTTTAGTATATTTACTCTGAGAAATAAAGATAGTGTTTTCCATTTGCTTGACTTGCAATCCAAGAAAATAAGTCAGTTCACCAACTAAGCTCATTTCAAATTCAGATTGCATCTGCTGAACAAACACCTTAACCATTTTATCTGACATTCCACCAAACACAATGTCATCCACATAGATCTGAGCAATCATCAAACTTCCATCTTGATCTTTCACAAACAATGTCTTATCAGAACCACCTTTTCTGTATCCTTGAGCAGTGAGAAATTGAGTAAGCCTTTCATACCATGCTCTTGGTGCTTGTTTCAATCCATATAAGGCTTTCTTCAATTTGTACACATGATCTGGAAACTGATGATCCACAAAACCCTTAGGATGTTCAACATATACTTCTTCTTGCAGATATCCATTCAGAAATGCAATCTTCACATCCATCTGGAATAGTTTGAACTTGAGAATGCAGGATACACCCAACAGTAATCTTATGGACTCTAGTCTGGCCACAGGTGCAAAGGTTTCATCAAAATCCAATCCCTCTACTTGAGTATAACCCTGAGCAACCAACCTTGCCTTGTTTCTGACCACAGTACCATTTTCATCTGTTTTATTCTTGAATATCCACTTAGTGCCAATCACATTCAGCCCTTCAGGTCTTGGAACTAGATTCCACACTTCACTCCTTTTGAATTGATTCAACTCATCTTGCATTGCTTCAATCCAAAATTCATCAGTTAGGGCTTCTTTCACATTTTTGGGTTCAAACTTAGACACAAAACAAGAATCAGTAGCAGTTGAATCTGATCTCCTGGTTCTGACCCCTTGATCCAAACTTCCAATGATAAGCTCCTTAGGATGATCCTTATGAACTCTAATTGATGGCCCTTTATTGGTAGTATCATGATCTGGATGCACTGCTGCTTCTTCAGAATCTGGATGATTCTCTGCTTCTGAAGTTTGTTCTTCTGAGGCTTCAGACTCTGGAATAACTTCAGACTTATCCTTTTCATTCTCAGCAGACAGATCATCAATAACCACATTTATGCTCTCCATCACAACTTTAGTTCTTGAGTTAAACACCCTATAGGCTCTGCTGTTTACTGAATATCCCAAAAATATGCCCTCATCAGACTTAGGATCCAGTTTTCTCCTATTTTCTCTGTCAGCCAAAATGTAGCATCTGCTCCCAAACACATGAAAGTATTTCACAGTTGGCTTTCTTCCTTTCCATAATTTATATAAAGTACAGGTTGTTCCCTTCTTCAAAGTAATTCTGTTATGGATATAGCAGGCAGTATTCATGGCTTCAGCCCAAAACATATAAGGCAGTTTCTTAGCATGCAGCATGACCCTTGCACATTCTGCTAATGTTCTATTCTTCCTCTCAAGTACACCATTTTGCTGAGGTGTGATAGGTGCAGAAAACTCATGTTTTATACCTTCAGAGGCACAGAATTCTGAAAAACTCTTGTTTTCAAACTCCTTGCCATGATCACTCCTGATTCTGACAATACCACTGTCCTTCTCTCTTTGTAATTGAGTGCACAGGTCTTTAAATACTTCAAAAGTATCAGACTTCTCTCTAACAAAACTGATCCATGTGTATCTTGAGTAGTCATCTACCATTACAAATGCATACCTTTTTCCTCCAATACTTTCTACTTGCATAGGCCCCATTAAATCCATATGAACAAGTTCTAGTACTTTAGTAGTTACCTGGTGAACTAATCTGGGATGAGACTTTCTTGTTTGTTTCCCAATTTGACAATCACCACAAACATTGTCCTCATTGATCTTCAGATTAGGTACACCTCTGATAGCTTCAGTACTTAGGATTTTCTTCATGCCTTTCAGATGCAAATGTCCCAGTTTCTGGTGCCAGAGTTTGACTTCCTCTTCTGAGCTCATAAGACAAGAAGTCAGACTTCTTTCTTCTTCAGAAACCCACAAATAACAATTGTCTTTGGATCTGCAGCCCCTCATCTGAACCTTACTTTCTTGATCAGTCACAAAACACTCTTGCTTGTTGAAATTAACCTTCAATTCTTGATCACAAAGTTGGCTAATACTGATCAGATTAGAGGTTAATCCTTCCACCAGTAGCACATCATTAAGTCTGGGCAACCCTTCACTGATCAAATCACCAATACCCAGAATCTCACCTCTTGCTCCATCTCCAAATGTCACATAACTTCTGGAGTAAGGTCTTATATTACTCAGCAGCTTCTTAACACCAGTCATGTGTCTTGAACACCCACTATCAAAGTACCAGTCTTCTTTTGAGGTGGCTTTCAATGAAGTATGAGCAATCAGGCCAACATTCTGAACCTTAGGTTTCCACACCTTCTGTACATTTTGTCTGGTTGCAGCTGGTTGTACTCTTCTATATTGAAAGTGTTCAGGATACCCATACAGTTTAAAGCAAAAAGGTTTAATGTGCCCCTTCTTACCACAATGATGACAGGTCCAGGTATGATTCCTCCTTCTTCTGTTGAACTTCTGGGGTTGCATTTGAACATACTTCTGAGGTCTCATCTGAGTATGCTTCTGAGGTCTCATCTGAGTATGCTTTTGAAGTCTCATCTGTATATGCTTCTGACCTTGCATCTGGGCTACCTTCTGAGGTCTCATCTTAGATGTTCCAATCAAGGGATCATGAGTTTGAGTAGTAGGAACAAATTGACTAACAGGATTTTTCTCCTTGAGCTTCAGACTCTGATCAACATAACCTAACCCAGTTTTTCCTTGCTTCTGGACATCTAGAATCTCCTCCAACTTATCAGTAGCAGAGTTCATCATCCTAACTTGCTTTTTCATCTGATCAAGTTGGGAATTTAGCAGGTTCACTTCTTCTTTTAAATCTGAATTCTGCACTAGAAGTTCTCCTTTTTCAGCCTCCAGTTGAAAAATAGCCTCCTTCTGATCCAGAACTTCCTTGCAGACTTCTGCACTTCTACTGTATAGCTTTCTGTAGGTGTCAACCAGTTCATCATAAGAGAGTTTTTGAGCTCTGACTTCAGACACTAGTGAACCCTCAGACTCTGAGTCAGACACAGACAAGGTTTCAGTCTCTAAGTACTCTTCAGACTTTGTAAGAACTTCTAATTTCTGAGACTGCAGCTTAACCATCAGACTTGTGTCACCCTTAGCAGATTCATTCTCAAAATCTTCTTCTGAATCTTCATCAGACCATGACACAGCTAGGCTTTTCTTCTGCTTCTTAAGAAAAGTAGGACATTCAGACTTGATATGTCCATACCCCTCACACTCAAAACACTGCACACCTTTGGCTTGGTTACTTTTCTCCTCAGGCTTGGTCTTCTTCTCATCAGTTTGTTGCTTCTTGTTATTGAATCTGAAATTCTGACCTTTGGTCTTGGATTTTCTGTCAACCTTCTTCAGAATTCTGTTGAATTGTTTTCCAAGCAACACTAGAGCTTCTGATAAGTCATCCTCATCAGACTCTTGTTGATCATCAGCTTCAGAATTCACAGTAAAAGCTACACCTTTTCCTTTCTTATCAGGCTGTTTGCAGAATGCAGTCTCAAAATTAAGTAAAGACCCAACCAGCTCCTCAACCTTCATGGTGGTGATGTCATGAGCTTCTTCTATGGCTGTAACCTTCATGTCAAATCTTCTGGGCAGGGACCTGAGGATTTTTCTTACTATTTTTTCATCAGTCATCTTTTCCCCAAGAGAATCAAAGGAATTTGCCATGTCCAGCACATTCATGTAGAAATCTTGTATGGTTTCATCCTCCTTCATCTTCAGGTTCTCAAATTTGGTGGTCAGCAACTGCAGTCTGGACATCTTCACCTTAGAAGTTCCTTCATGAGTTGTTTTCAAAATTTCCCAGGCCTCCTTTGCAACTGTATATTGCTTGATGAGTCTGAACATATTCTGGTCCACACCATTAAAGATTGCATTCAAAGCTTTTGAATTTCCCAGTGACAGATCATCTTCAGCTTTGGTCCATTCCTCTTCAGGCTTCAAAACCTCAGTCTTATTACCATCTTTGTCTGTAAACACAGGATGATCCCAGCCTTTAATCACAGCTTTCCCAGTCCTGCTGTCAATAGACTTTAGAAAAGCACACATCCTAGACTTCCAATACTCATAGTTTGTGCCATCTAGTAGGGGTGGTCTATTGACATAGCCTCCTTCTCTATCCATGCTTGCCAGATATTAACTCCTCTGGATCTCACCCAAAACACAGGCAGGGTGCCTGCTCTGATGCCAATTGAAATTCTGGCTGGACAGACTAAGAACACGATGCAGGGCACAACAACTTGCTAAAACAGAGCACACACAAACACAATGCACAAGCAAGAAAATAAAGTGCAGGAAAGTAAAAAGGCACAAGGTTTGTTAACCCAGTTCGGAGTAAACACCTCCTACTCTGGGGGATACCAATCCAGGAAGGAATTCCACTATAGGAATTAATCCTTATGACTCAAGACACTGACTCCCAGTTCCCAGCCTAAGCAATTAACTTCCTCCTAGTCTTGAATTCTACCCAACACGTTGAGTATTAGAAAACCTCTAACTTCCTATTCAAGCAACTGCAACCCAGCTACTTGAACTACCCTTTGAACTTAAACCAGTTCTGAAACAAAACCCAGTTTTTGAAGAACACTCTTCAAAATAAAAACTTCATTCTTGCTTAAAAGCTTTGAATGAATTACAACTCAATAAAGCCTAAACCAACTCAAACAATGAGTGGTGCACAAATAAAGCTAACAAGCTTAAACACACTAATACTCAAAATCTCTGATTTTTCTATATTCTTCGTATGTCTTGAATAGCAGCAAAGCACTCCTTAAATAGCCTTCATCAATCAGCATAAAACCCAATCCAATCTTCTAAAATGATTTGTTTCTGAAATAAGATTGGTCCAATAAGGAAACAAATAAAACTGCATAGTATCTTCAGAAAGATCCTTTAGCAAAATACGAGTTTCATAAAAACAAACCAAATCTTCATTAAATCTTCTTCAAAACAACCAGCATTCTAGAAGCAATATGCGAGGATAATTCCTTGTTAAATCTTGCCAAGATACGCGCAAGAATAACTTGAAAATAACCAACTTCTGATGAAGTCAACAAAAGTCAACGCTGGCATCAGACTCTGAATTCAGCTTCTGAAGTGCTACAGTGCTTCTGATGCAACTTTCAGCTTCTGATGGAATTTTCAGCTTCTGAACATCTTCAAATCAAAAAACTTGCAACTGAAGATTTGTTCTACATATGGAGATGCTTCTATTCAACACATTGGATTTGCCAAAATATGCATCCAACACCAAAAGACTCAACAAAATCTTATACGCTACTCATGTCCGCCTTAACTAGTTGACGACAACACGTATTTCTGGAATTTGGGAATTTGCTCCTTACTAGGATTCTGACAATCTGGCATCATTCAAGATATACCCTGGTCGTAACGGGGCGAGTAAAACTGGTCTCATGAAATCCGTCTACAACTTAACTCACGTCATTCCAAGACACTCCTTGTTTTCCAAAAGAAAACTCTACTCTGATTGCTACCAAAATAGCACACTTAATCTCTCAATCCTTTATTCATAACCTGAACTTACGTAGCTCTTTACTGTAGACTATGAGTGACTTTTGATCTGCATAGAAAGTTCTTCTTCCTCTACTGGTGAACATTAAGTTCAAGAATTTCCTAACTACTCAACTGTTCGGTATCAACATACCTGGTATACAATCTTATCTGAACATATATACATATGTGAGTCGTCATGTAGGTTCCCTAATGGGCTGACCTATCCAGAATAAATCTGAAGCGTACCTGTGCCACGACTTGTCAACATATATATATATATATATATATATGTATGTATATATTTATACATAATCTATATAAATCCTGGTAATATCTGATACTAGTGTTGTACCACGATTACTGATACATGTCACATGACTGAAAAGTATGTCACACTACTGTCTGAGTAGCATAAACATTGCCTGATAAGTATGCATCATAAAACATAGTCTGGTACATGTGACATGTTGACATAACGTGGGTACAACGTGAAATAAACTCATATGCCACTGCACTGTCGTTCCTGATCAATGTTTCAAATTCAAAAATATCATCTTGCAAACGCAACCTGTACTGTTGTTACCTCATGCATAATTCTCTTTTGGCTAAACTTACTCTTCAAGTCCACTTGAAGTTATGGAGCTAAAATAGCTAAATTACTTTACTAGCGGTGACTTCATCTGCTTAAAACTTAACGTAGTAGGAATATATCCTTCTTATTTCTCACCACATACTCTTAAACTGCTTCAATTTCCATTCCTCCTGAGTTTCGAGGTTTGAAGTATTCCTCAGCTTAACTTTTAAAATTTCCTGTTAGAACTTATGATAAGTGAAATTCTGGCAGGTACTGGTTCTGAACTAAAAACAGAGTACTAAAAACACAGGTTCAGAAGCAGCAAAAAAGGACAGAAAGATAAAGGAACACAGTTATTTGTTAACCCAGTTCAGGTGCAAACTTCACCTACGTCTGGAGGATACCAATCCAGGAAGGAAATCCACTAAGTAGTATTAATTCTAAGACTCTAGACACAGCCCCCTGTTTTTCTAGCCTTATCACTTAATCACTACCCCTATAGACTTCTACCTAGGAACTCCTAGATATAAGAACCCACTTACTTCCTATTCAAGCAATCACAGTCCCAGTGATTGTAAACTCTAAACAATTGTGAAGACACTCTTCAAAACATAAAAACAGTCACTTGTGCTTAAAAGCTTTAAGTGATTACAACTCAAAAACAAACAACCAACTCTAACAGATGAGTGGTGCATAAAAACAGAGCAACAACTCACAGACTCAAAAACACTAAGACTCTTTCAATGACAACTTCTGGTTTTTGATATGTGAATTCTTCAATAGCAGCGTCCTCTTTAAATAGTCTTCAGCAGCACATAATTCTGAACCAAATCTTCAAAGATATACTCCCAGAATTATTTTAGAAGCAAATAGAAGCTCACATAAAATTCACAAATATATTTTCCAAAGATTTCCTTGAAAATATATTCACAAATAATTGAATCAAATCTTCAGAACATATCTTGTGCAAAAATACTTCCTTCTACAAATGAAGCTTGGATAAATCTTCAATAAAATCTTCAAAAGATACTGTGAAAGATTTAACAGAATTCAGACGCAGAAACCAGCCTCTGAAAAGCAGCTTCTGAAAGTCAACCAAAGTCAACGTCTGAACAGCAGCTTCTGAAGGTCAACAAAAGTCAACGTCTGAACAGTGCGTCTGATGACCAGTTCAGCTTCTGATGAACAGTGCGTCTGAAGACCTTCACAGAGCGCAGTGGCTTCGCAGAGCGAAGTTATCAGCTTCTGAAGTACTGTAGCTTCTGAAATCCAGTTTCTAGCTTCTGAAGACACAAATTAGCTTTTGAAGACGCATTGCTTGTACATTTTGATTTTAACAAACATGTAGCCAACATTCAAATATCCAACAATAAGTTCGAGACGTCACTGCTTACTGCTATTCTGCGTTGCAAGAACTTGACTCTTAATACCTTCCTGTGGTTCATCTGACAAGGACTTCACAGGCATTCTTGTTCTCTAAGCTTCAGCTTAGCATTGTTCGTTAACCCATCGTTGGATTACTTCTCCGCTGCGCAACTCTGATTTAAAACAATTCACTTTGGGATAGAAGTAATACACTACTATTACCAAATCAAATCTCTTTGACCAATCTTTTTACATTAATGACTCGTAGCTATCATAGTAGAACCATCTTACGTTTGTTGATTCTCTTGTGGCTTAAACCACCTACTTAACTTACTGATTGGTCATCTCCTGACTTTGTGTTTTCCTTTCGAACATAAACAATATACTTGTTTTCGCGAAATTACGCCAAAACCTGTAAGCAGTTTAAACAACAGTTACGAGCTAAACAGTGATTCTGTCAAAACAGCTTATACACTGATTCTCGCTTATTCTCCATATTCCGAATTCTGTAACCATCTCATGGTCAGCTCAACAGGTATAATCATTTAAACATTACAGAAGCCCTACTAAAAGCATACCTGAAGCAACTTAAGTTCACACATTGTTCACTTGTGGCAACTTCCAAAACAACTTATGGTTTCTGGAGATTCACATCTTTCGTATACTGAACTCACTGGTGGTTCTCGTCTCGTTTCTATTCTTATTCGTAAGGATGTCATACTCATAGTCTTTTCCGAGACAACTTAGGTCCCCATAACTTTACCATATCTCTTAGGTTACTCCTCGAGTTTCTCCAGAAACAATCCGTCTGAAATAGATGCAAACTCTTACCGGCTCTCCTGTAAGCCCAAACATTGGTTACGTCTCTTCGAGTACCTGATTAATTGATCTTAAACTTCAACACTTATCAATTCCTATTGGATCCCTCCAGTAACTTGTTACTGTATCCACAATTCAAATTTAATCTTATTATCTGAATAATTCTCCATAGGTCTTCTCGACCGTTGCCTTCTTCATATGGTTTCGAACAATCCAAGGTCTGAATACTCTACCACCTTTGAAAGCATACCAACATAAGGTGATCTCTGACGGCTTTCCAGAATACTTGTGTAAGGAACCCATCAAATGAAAATATGGAACTCCTTAACAATAATCACAACCTTAACTGTATCTTGTGCATTAGCGACGATCTTCCTGATGCTAGAGCCTCACAATAGTTCTTGGCTAATTCCTGATTATTCTTCAAAACTGGCCTACTATAATCCGACAACATACGATTCAATCTTTACTTCATGCCCTTACCAGGGGTCTCCTTCACTTATCGCTAAGCTTGCGTTTCTCATACAAAGCATCTTGATGACTCATAATAAAGGAAGGTAATCTGCTTCATCTGTCCAATAATTCGCTTAATCCATAAATAAGTCTCTTAACTGCTGGATATTAAAATCCCATAATTCCTTACTCTTTTGTCTCCTCAGACGAGACATCTCTCAATGACGCGTCCATCTGTTTTAAGGTACTTCACCTTATTCTCAAATATTCTAATATTCCTGAAACTCTGCCATTAACAGGCTTAGTTACTTTACGGTTTGATGACCATCATTTGGGATTGAATACTCCTTCGCCAATTCCTATCTAAAAAATATGTCATCTTAATCACCATTCTTCGTACACTTCATTCCTCCTTGGTCCCATTCAGCTCTCTGACATTTGTCCTAACTGTCATATACTAGATTGAGTTGATCAGGCTCAACTAGATGTGACCTTTAGAACAATATCTGGAACTCAATGGTCCCACTTCGTTTATTGAATCATTAATGACCCATGGCACAGTCTGAATCGACCTGCTCTGATACCAATTGTAACACCCATACTAATTTAATCTAGAATATTAGCATGTGCGTTAACTGATCCTGGATACATCAAATTTTTCAATAATAATAATATACAACAACCGAATGAATACAGATTTTTTCTCGTTAAACAATAATCAAGTACCACAAAAATACTTATACAAAGTCTGATAAACTCCTGTGCTGGTTCATGACGAGCAACTGCACTCCATCCTGCGTCTTCCTGAAGAACTTCTTCACGAACCTCGTGCTTACCTGTAAACCTGCACCAGAAGGATTGGGATGAGACATAATATCTCAGTGAGCTCCACCCCAACCTACTGTTGGCAACCACAGGGAACCTAGGGTCGCCATGCCTACTTTTGGCAATCTCGAGGAATCATATGATCGCCAAGCTTTAGTCTTACCCATAAAGGGTTTATACCTGCCTGAACCTGATAACTGTATAGTCATGAAAACTAGACTATATCCTGATAACTTAGTGATCGAGGGGAAAACTAGGATCACTGCATAACTCTTTCATATTCATAACATATCATAATCTCATACTTAGTGATCTGGGGACATCCTATGATCACTTTCTAATAACTGTTATCTGATGACTACCTTGTCATAAATTCATGTAATAAATACATATACATCTTACTTAACATAAAGTTAGAAAGTTAGTGTTGAACATACAATAACTATCTGAGTTCATTTTACGGAATTCCCCCGAGTGGAGTAACCCCGGAGCACATTCCCCTGATAACCGGTGAAAATTCCTATCTGAGGCTAATCACCAGACTCCTCTTATCGTTATGTGGACAGCCCTCTCGGAGAAGTCCCATCCGGCATAATCCGGAGCCTGCTGGACATTTTTACATCTTAAACATACGTGTGGACAACCCTCTCGGAGAAGTCCCATCCGGCATAATCCGGAGTCTGATGAACACGTTAACATAATCTATAAAACTTACGTGTGGATAACCCTTTCGGAGAAGTCCCATCCGGCATAATCCGGAGTCTGCTGAACACGTATAAACTTTATAATATAAATCTTAACTTATCATATGTATATTTGATACATCATCTGAACATATGCATATCTGATGCATTCATCACGTAAATAATCATGTGATACTTAACTTATAACATAAGGTTCTAAGCTTATCGTTCTCATAAGCCACTTAATCATTATTGGGAAACTGAACCCCCTTAAGCTTATCTGAAGCTTTGAATGTTGAAACATTCCTTGTACTTTCGTACACTTAATTGAGTACATCAACTTGCTATCCTATCAAAGGATCTAGACATATCCTTACCATATGTCATACTTAGGGCTTACTATCCCACTTATAATCATTTCCAGTTCGTCTACCCTTTAATCTAGCATTTCCCATACATTGCATATTCCTTTCTCCTTCAAGATCTCATCCATTTGGAAGCTTTTTGGACGAGTTAAAATGGTGTTCTTTAGTTCCTTAAAGTTTTTGGAGAAACGGTAGTGAAAAACCTCGTACAGACGCGTCAGATCACCCGAAACAGCCCAGCTGACCAAGCTGTTTCTGGTGAGCGCGCTGTAGCAATGGATCCGTGGCTATAGCGACCAGGACCAGAATCAGAAATGGTCTACTCGCTGCAGCGAGCTCCAGCTCGCTGTAGCGAGCTTGACAGTTCAAAAATTGCTTAAAAATCGTATTTTTCACCATTTTAGCTCAATCCAACTTACCCAACTCACCCAAGAGTTTTTGGAAGGAAAATTGATGGATGGTGGCAAGGAGAGGGGTGGCGTGAGCCTTAGTGGGAGAGAGAGAAGTTTTCAGCTTTGTAGAGAGAGAGAAGAAGAGGAAAAATGAAAGAACAAAGCCTTGCCTCAATATTTAAAATCCCCTTTCTCGCACAATTACGTTTATGCCCTTGCTTACTCGAACTTATATGATACGGATAAAAGTTACGTCTAAGCGGGATATTACAGTGACTCAATGGAGCACAACGGTACTGTGGTTGACGGAGATTAGTGGTCGGTGGTTGTTGGATTTGTATAGGAAGGTTGCAGCTCCTTTCTTTCTCAAACGTATATTTTATGTGTTTTTGTTTTTGGGATGAGATAGTGAGATGGTTTTTTGGGATGAACTTATGATGGATTAAACAATAGTTGTGTGTTACTGCTTCTTTGTTTGAAATAATAGATATAGTGGCTTACTAGTTTAGAGATGAATGATGAAGGATTCAACATGTGTATGAGTGTTGTTGTTGTTGTTGTTACTCATAAAGAAGAAAAATGGTTGTTGTTGTTATTTGAGAGATAGAGTAAAGAAAAGGGGAAAATGTTGAAGATGAATATTAGTTCTGATTTTTGGCTTTTAATTTAATGAGATTATGAAGATAAAGAGGTTGAAGATGAAGATGTTTTGCTTTCTTTTTTCCCTTTCTTTTCCAGAATTTGAAGATGAAGACTCACATGCATTTCATTCATTCATTTCATTTTTGATTTATTTTCATTTATATACATGTGGTTTTTCATTTAATTTTTATTCCAAAAAAGCACACATTGCGTGACACATATGATTGACCAGGTCAAAATTGGTATTTTGCAAAAGGGGCTAAACATGAGGGGGGGGACTTTGACCATTTTTTTTAAAAGGGGGCCAAAATCGCTACACTTTGAAACTTAGGGGTCAAAAATGTGTTTAAGCCTTAACTTACTTGTGAAAAGAGAAAACAGAAACAAACAAACCAAAATGACTGAAATTAAATCGTATATTTACAAAGTTATTGAAATGGATAAAATGAGGGGACTTTGATGTGTTTAGAAAATTAGAAGGGGTGCTTGTGTTATTTAAGAAAATCTCAAGGGAAGCCAATGTAATTTTCCCTTTTATCATTAACGTCGGCTTTATCATTACTTTTTTCATATTTTCTCAATTCATATAGCATTGCAATGCGTTTTGATGCAAACCCTCCGCTTCGAATTAACCCGTGCGGAGCACGGTCCCATGCTTAGCACGGGTTTGTTGCTAGTTACTTATAAAAGCACACACATTTAAGATATTTGATTGCATTGTGTAGTTATAGCATTGAGGATTTCCTACTTTTGGAACGGGAAACGCATGAACATGGTTGTTCTCCCTTTCAAGGGGTTTTCATCTTCCAAGTATACTGTGTTTTGATAGTGTGTTTTTTTTTTGTGTTGCTCTACTTTAGATTATTATTATTATTATTATTTATTCATTTGTCTTTTTGGTTTTGGTAGTAGCATATGATTCGTTCTGGAAGGAATTGAGATGGAGTTATTAGTACCGTTGTGGCTTTTGTTGCAGTTTATTTGACAATCCAGAATTGAGGAGGCTCAACGGACTATAATGGTATCAGTGTCGAAGGTGATGGATCGATACAGTGGTAAGTTTTCTAAATGTTGTTTAAGAGTCAGTTTATTGATATTGATAGCAAATTGAGCATTGCTTGATATATGCCAATGCAATCCAGTTAAATTGCGGCAAAAATGGCATTGTAGTTGCTCTCACTCACACACGTGTATTCTAAAATGATATATATATGGTTCAAATGCAAACCCTAGCCCTCCAATTATGTGAAACCCTTATCTCATTAATTAATTAATTTAATTAATAATTAAATCCACATGTAGCAAAGACCCTTGAGAGCAAGAAAAATTGCAGCCGAAATATCTTATGCTTGGC
Organism: Medicago ruthenica; assembly: GCA_018208015.1. Taxonomy (NCBI): domain Eukaryota; kingdom Viridiplantae; phylum Streptophyta; class Magnoliopsida; order Fabales; family Fabaceae; genus Medicago; species Medicago ruthenica. Next base: position 90,969,899 of record CM031373.1, on the reverse strand, counting down.
CTAATTAGTTTTTGTCACATCTTTTTTTTTCATATCAAATCTTTCAAAAGATTCTCATTTAAGTCACACTATTCCCAGCTAAACATATTGCTCAGGCTATTTCATAAAAAAAAAATACAGCTAAGGAATGGTAAATCACATGCAAGAATTGTAAGCCATAATCAAGGTTTTTTGCAAAACATATTGTATAAACTTTTTTTTTTAACTCACCTATTAAGGTAGGCCATAATCATATCAAGGTTTCTTGCAAGAATTGTCTTTGTAAGATAGACATGCTCACAACTTAAATCTTTTGGCAATTATAGTAATGAATAATATCCCTTGAGTCATGCAAAAAATGAAGCACCATAATTGAGAATCTTCCAATATACAAATCAATGCAATATAGAAGCACTTTAGTATTACCTATCAATATAGGCCCTAATCATTATCTTTGTAAGCTACCTTAGCTACTTCATATAGTAGGAACAAAGAGAAAAAACAAAAGTGATCATGTCATGTTTGATTCACCTGTTATCTATGTTTTTCATTTTCAAACCTAAGTTATAGTATTCACCAAATTAATTTATTTTGGTCTGCTAATTAATTATGTATGCCTCTTTCAATAAACTTTTTTTTTTTATTATAGTATGTTTGTTGAATCATCATGCAAGAGGATAAGACTTATGAATATATAGCTCCGAGGATGATTGACTTTGATTAGTTCATTTTTTATTCATTGTTGTTTTTATATACAATATTAATTAATATTATAAGGTCCATCTACCGAGTTTAGTTCTTGATTTACTAATATTGTAGGTTCGAGGACTACTACAATTCGAGCTGTTCCAAATGTACGGGCAACAATGAGAAGAATAATTAATTAAACATAATCATATCTCTTTAAGCCATAGCCTTTCTATGTATGATCATTTTTGGAACTCAACACAACCATATGTTGTCTCCGTTGTGTATCTAAAAAACGACACTAAAGTTAAAATAGTTGAGAATGTATCTTCCACATTAATAAGTTCCACCTACTTACATAGCAAGCATTGTATTTTTTTTCAAGCATTGGTTGTTTCTATCCACTTTGGTTAGCTGATCAATATCTACTCATGTGACTGTTGTAATAAAGTTTCAATTATATTAAATTTAATGTGATCATATATTGTGCCCATCATTGATCCGTGCAAAGCACGGGTCCGCGATCTAGTTCCTTAAAAAAATGTGTACCGATATATCCAGTTATAATAAAACGTGCACCATTTTTTTTCCTGCCATGCCATCACATACATGTTCGGGATCAGTGAGTACATCACCTTTGACATTATAATTATTCTCTGAACTCTAGATACTTCAAAATGGATTACGTACCGGTATCCGATATGTATTCTGCACCAATACCTGTCTGATACGCCCTGATACGAATCAAGAGGGTATCTGGAGATTAAATTTTATTTAAAAAAAATAATTGTGCGATACTTTTCAGATACATCGGGGATACGCGAGTGATGTGCGGTGGAAAATCGATATGCGCGGATACATGATGTTTCTATTATTTTCGGGATATATGTAATTGACTAAGTAATGGTGTTCTCTTTTTGGATATATCATATATGTAATTGACTAATTGTCACTTTTTTTATTAGCAAAGTTAATTATATTTAAATTTCTTGTTGTCCGTCGTCTGTTTTGTGTCTTTTGTTTATTTGAGAACACTACTATTGTTAATTGTCGTGTGAAAACAATTTTATTGTTGTACCTTATCATTGTTCTATGTCTATTTTGAAATTCTGGCCAGGCAATAAACAGAGATAACAGGTTCTGAACCAGACAGGTTCTGAACAACACACAGGACACAGTAATTTGCAAAACAGAGCACAAACACAAACACACACAGGCAGCAAATTAAAGTGCAGGAAAGTAAAAAGGCACAAAGGTTTGTTAACCCAGTTCGGAGTAAACACCTCCTACTCTGGGGGATACCAATCCAGGAAGGAATTCCACTATTGGAATTAATCCTTAAGACTCAGACACTGACTCCCAGTTCCTATCCCAAGCAATTAATCTCCACCTAGTCTTGAATTCTACCCAACACGTTGAGTATTAGAAACACCTCTAACTTCCTATTCAAGTAACTACAACCCAGCCACTTGAACTACCCTTAAACAAGAACACTCTGTTTTTCAGAAAACTTTAAAAACACAACTTCATTCGTACCTAGAGGCTTAGAATGAATTACAACTCTATAAAAACACTAAACCAACTCAAACAATGAGTGGTGCACAATAAAAACTCTAAGTAAAAACACAGACTCAATTCTCTGATTTTTGACTCTCTAAATCGTAAGTCTTCAATAGCAAAGCTCTCCTCTTTATATAGTCTTCAGCAAGTCTCTTAATTAAGCTCCAAATCTTCTGAATTGATTTGTTACTGGAATAAGATTGATCCAATAATGTAACAAATAAAACTACATTAAATCTTTGAAAGATTTAAAACAGAAAATACGAATTTTCATAACTTTGAACCAAATCTTCAAAGATATCTTCTCCAATTAAACCAGCCTTCTAGAAGCAAATATTCAAGAATAATTCCTTGCTAAATCTCCCAAGATACGCGCAAAAACAATCCAGTACACCCAGCTTCTGATGTGGTCAACAGAAGTCAACGCTGGCTTCAGAACCTGAAACTGCTTCTGAAGTGCTACAGTGCTTCTGATGAGCATTTCAGCTTCTGATGTAGATTACAGCTTCTGAATGGCTTCAAATGAGAAAACTTGTAACTGAAGAAATGTTCATTATAAGGAAAAGCTTCTATTCCAACCTTTGGTTTTGCCAAACAATGCAGCCAACACTTAAAGACTCAACAATCTCCCCCTTTGGCAAATTTTTGGCTAAAACCAACTAAGTTCTTCAATCTCCCTTAACATCAACTCAGCAGTGAAGAACTCCACATACTAATACATCATAGCATACACATAAGCAGCGGACACAGCTATGAAAAACACAAACCAGCTTCAGTTCTACAAATCATAACAGCTACTGAAGCACACATAACCAAGTACTGATCAACTTCTGATCACAACCATGGTATCAGAGCTTACTCCAAGGTATCAGAGCTACTAATCAATTCTTGATCATCACAAACACTCCCCCTTACTTCTGAATCTCCACAACACTCCCCCTGCAACTCAGCTTCACACAAATTCCCCCTTACTACTGAACTACAGAGAAACAAGGTATCAGAGCATATCAGAAGCACACTTCAGGATCACAACAACCTTGTACTCCCCCTGAGACACATATTCCCCCTTGATCATATCTGCACATAATGCTTTGGTATCAGAGCAAAACACCTTCTGAAACAAAGACACACATATCTGAAATGCAGCAATACATCTTCTATTTCTTGATATCAGAGCCAACAGAGCCAACACACTGCATAAGATTTTCTCCCCCTTTTTAGCCATAAAATTCTGACAAATCATACCCTTCATATAGAGAAGAAAAACTGCACAAACAACTTCAACTACTGTCCCAGTTTGAACTTCAGACTTAGTATTAGAGACAGCATCACACTTAGCACTAACAAAGCTGGCAGGTACTCTATCTTCCTCACATCCAGTTTGCTTTAATTGCTATAAATCGTCATGTAAGCACACTCCTAACTTGCTTCTCAGATTCTCAAACTGTTTAGCATCCAAGGCCTTTGTGAATATGTCAGCAATTTGTTCTTCAGTGTCCACATGTTCCAGTTGAATAATCTTGTCCTCCACAAGGTTTCTGATAAAATGGTGTCTGATGTCTATGTGTTTGGTTCTGCTATGCTGAATTGGGTTTTTAGAGATGTTGATAGCACTCAAATTATCACAAAACAATGTCATAACACCTTGTTTCATGTTGTACTCCTCCAGCATCTGTTTCATCCACACCAGTTGTGAGCAACTACTCCCAGCAGCAATGTACTCAGCTTCAGCAGTTGACAATGACACACAGTTTTGCTTCTTGCTAAACCATGAAATTAAGTTATTTCCCAAAAAGAAACAACCTCCTGAGGTGCTCTTCCTGTCATCAGCACTTCCAGCCCAGTCAGCATCACAATATCCCATCAGTTCAGAACTTGAACTATGAGAATACATGATTCCATAATCACTTGTGCTATTCACATACTTCAGAATCCTCTTCACCTGCGTCAGATGACTCATCTTAGGATCAGCTTGATATCTTGCACATACTCCAACAGCAAAAGTAATGTCTGGTCTGCTTGCAGTCAAGTACAATAGGCTCCCAATCATGCTTCTGTATTGACTTTGATCAACTGATACTCCATGTTCATCTTTGGTTAGCTTCAGATGAGTAGCAGCTGGTGTCCTCTTATGAGCAGCAGACTCCATTCCAAACTTCTTCACTATGTTCTTGGCATACTTACTTTGAGAAATGAAGATTGTATCTTCCATTTGTTTGACTTGTAACCCAAGAAAGTATGTCAGCTCACCAACTAGGCTCATTTCAAATTCTGACTGCATCTGCTGAACAAACAATTTGACCATCTTCTGAGACATCCCTCCAAACACTATGTCATCCACATAAATCTGAGCTATCATCAGACTCCCATTTTCATCTTTCACAAACAAAGTCTTATCAGAACCTCCTTTTCTGTAACCTTGAGCCACAAGAAACTGAGTCAGTCTGTCATACCATGCTCTTGGTGCTTGTTTCAAACCATACAAGGCCTTCTTCAACTTGTACACGTGTTCTGGAAACTTAGGATCCACAAAACCCTTAGGCTGTTCAACATATACCTCTTCTTGTAAATATCCATTCAGAAATGCACTCTTCACATCCATCTGGAATAATTTGAACTTGAGAATGCAGGATACACCCAACAGTAGTCTTATGGACTCTAGTCTGGCCACAGGTGCAAAGGTCTCATCAAAATCAAGTCCCTCAACTTGAGTATAACCCTGAGCAACTAACCTTGCCTTGTTTCTGACTACAGTACCATTTTCATCTGTTTTATTCTTGTAAATCCATTTAGTACCAATTACATTCAACCCTTCAGGTCTTGGTACTAGATCCCACACTTCACTCCTTTTGAATTGATTCAACTCATCTTGCATTGCTTCAATCCAAAATTCATCAGTTAGGGCTTCTTTCACATTTTTGGGTTCAAACTTAGACACAAAACATGAATCAGTAGCAGCTGGTTCTGATCTCCTGGTTCTGACCCCTTGATCCAAACTCCCAATGATGAGCTCCTTAGGATGATCCTTCTGAATTCTAATAGATGGCCCTTTATTGGTAGGATCATGTTCTGGATGTACATCTGCTTCTTCAGACTCTGGATGAATTTCTGCTTCTGAAGTTTGTTCTTCTGATGGTTCAGACTCTGGAACAACTTCAGACTCACTTCTATCTTTCTCAGCAGTCAGATCATCAATTACCACATTAATGGACTCCATCACAACTTTAGTTCTTGAATTAAACACCCTATAAGCTCTGCTGTTTACTGAATAACCCAGGAATATGCCCTCATCAGACTTAGGATCCAGTTTTCTTCTATTTTCTCTGTCAGCCAAAATGTAACATTTACTGCCAAACACATGAAAATATTTGACTGTAGGCTTCCTTCCTTTCCATAGTTCATACAATGTAGATGTTGTTCCTTTCTTCAGAGTGACTCTATTATGGATATAGCATGCAGTGTTCATTGCTTCAGCCCAGAACATATATGGAAGTTTCTTAGCATGCAGCATCACTCTTGCACATTCTGCCAAAGTCCTATTCTTCCTCTCCACTACACCATTTTGCTGAGGTGTGATAGGTGCAGAAAACTCATGCTTTATACCTTCAGAAGCACAGAATTCTGAAAAACTCTTGTTTTCAAATTCCTTGCCATGATCACTTCTGATTCTGACTATGCCACAGTCTTTTTCTCTTTGTAATTGAATGCACAGGTCTTTAAATACTTCAAAAGTGTCAGACTTTTCTCTAACAAAGCTGACCCAAGTATATCTTGAGTAGTCATCTACCATTACAAATGCATACCTCTTCCCTCCAATACTTTCTACTTGCATAGGCCCCATTAAATCCATATGAACAAGTTCTAGTACTTTAGTAGTTACCTGGTGAACTAATCTGGGATGAGACTTTCTTGTTTGTTTCCCAATTTGACAATCACCACAAACATTGTCCTCATTGATCTTCAGATTTGGTACACCTCTGATAGCTTCAGTACTTAGGATTTTCTTCATGCCTTTCAGATGCAGATGACCTAACTTCTGGTGCCAGAGCTTGACTTCCTCTTCTGAGCTCATAAGACAAGAAGTCAGACTTCTTTCTTCTTCAGAAACCCACAAATAACAGTTGTCTTTGGATCTACAGCCCCTCATCTGAATTTTACCATCCTGATCAGTAACAATACACTCCTGCTTGTTGAAATTCACTTTTAAATCCTGATCACATAGCTGGCTAATACTGATCAGATTAGAGGTTAATCCTTCCACCAATAACACATCATTAAGTCTGGGCAAACCTTCTCTCATCAAATCTCCAATACCCAGAATCTGACCTTTTACACCATCTCCAAATGTCACATAACTTCTGGAGTATGATCTGATATTGCTCAGCAGCTTCTTCACACTAGTCATGTGCCTTGAACAACCACTGTCAAAGTACCAGTCTTCTTTTGAAGTGGCTCTCAATGAGGTATGAGCAATCAGGCCAACATTCTGCACCTTAGGTTTCCACACCTTCTGAACACTGTGTCTTGGTGCAGCTGGTTGCACTCTTCTATATTGAAAGTGTTCAGGGTAGCCATACAGTTTAAAGCAAAAAGGTTTGATATGTCCCTTCTTACCACAATGATGACAGGTCCAGGTATGATTCCTCCTTCTTCTGTTGTACTTCTGGGGTTGCTTCTGAGGTAGCATCTGAGGTCTCTTCTGAGCTTGCTTTTGATGTCTCATCTGAATATGATTCTGACCTTTCATCTGGGCTTGCTTCTGAGGTCTCTTCTTTGATATTCCAGCCATAGAATCATGAGCTTGAGTAGCAGGAACAAAACTCATCTGTTTAGGAATCTGAGTCTGATCAACAAAACCTAAACCAGTTTTTCCTTGTTGCTGATTCCCCAAAATGTCCTCCAACTTATCAGTAGCAGTATTCATCATTCTAACCTGCTTTTTCATATGTTCAAGTTGGGAGTTTAACTGGTTCACTTCTTCTTTCAAATCTGAATTCTGCACAAGAAGTTCTCCTTTTTCAGCCTCCAGTTGAAGAATAGTCTCCTTCTGATCCAAAACTTGTTTGCAAACCTCAGCACTTCTGTTATACAGCTTCCTATAGTTGTCAGCTAGCTCATCATATGAGGTTTTAGCAACTTCAGACACAGATGAGGCTTCAGACTCTGAGTCAGACTCTAAACCAGCTTCCTTCTTCAAGATAGCTCTTGACCTCACAACCAGACCAGTATCACACATATCAGATTCACTAACATCATCATCTTCAGAACCATCATCAGACCATGCAACAGCTAGGCTCTTCTTCTGTTTCTTAAGGAAAGTAGGACATTCAGATTTGATGTGTCCATAACCCTCACACTCATAGCACTGCACACCTTTAGCTTGGTTACTTTTCTCCTCAGACTTGATCTTCTTCTCATCAGTTTGTTGCTTTTTGTTATTGAATCTGAAATTCAGACCTTTGGCTTTGGCTTTTCTGTTAACATTCTTCAGAATCTTGTTGAATTGTTTTCCCAGCAACACTAGAGCTTCTGATAAGTCATCCTCCTCAGAATCTTGTTGATCATCAGCTTCAGTATTCACAGTAAAAGCTATACCTTTCCCTTTCTTATCAGGCTGTTTGCAGAAGGCAGTCTCAAAGTTGAGCAATGACCCAATCAGTTCTTCAAGCTTCATGGCAGAAATATCATGAGCCTCCTCAATTGCAGTGACCTTCATGTCAAATTTTCTGGGTAGGGACCTGAGGATTTTTCTCACCAACTTCTCATCAGACATCTTCTCCCCAAGTGAATCAAAAGAATTTGCCATGTCCAGCACATTCATGTAAAAATCCTGAATGGATTCATCCTCCTTCATCTTCAGGTTCTCAAATTTGGTGGTCAGCAGCTGCAATCTGGACATCTTCACTTTAGACGTTCCTTCATGAGTGGTCTTCAGAATTTCCCAAGCATCCTTAGCCACAGTACATTGTTTGATAAGTCTGAACATGTTCTGATCAACACCATTAAAGATAGCATTCAAAGCTTTTGAATTTCCCAATGACAGATCATCTTCAGCTTTGGTCCATTCCTCCTCAGGCTTCAGAACCTCAGTCTTGTTACCATCTTTTGTTGGAACAAAATGTGTTTAACAAGTCTCTTACAAATAAGAGGGAGATTGTTGAAACATTTATGTGTAAACATATCTCTCTTTATGGTTTTGATGATAACAAAGTATTAAAGAGAAAATTGGTTATATGCTAATGCTTTGTTCAAGTGTTTCAGAACCACATGCTTAATAGATATTAATTGATAATGGTTATGAAGAACAAGCTAAAGAGCAAGAAGGAAAGCCAAGAAGCAAGGTTGCAAGGCTAAGAAGAAACTGGTCCTGAAGAAGTGCTCCTGAAGAGAAGCCTCTGAAGAGGTCCTGAAGAAGTGCAGCTTCTGAAGTCTGGGTGCCTCTGAAGAAGTCAACGCAAGTCAACTCCTGAAGCCAGCCTCTGATCCGTTCAACTAAGTCAGCTTCTGATCCGTACAAAGAGAGCTTCTGATCACTGTTCAGTGAGAAGCTTCTGAAGCTGATATGGCATGGAAAAGCAACCAGTACTGTGCGCATTTAATGCCTGGAGGTGTCAGAGCAACTCAATGGAACAGTTGTTCCCCTGACCCAAACATTCTCCAGTTTTTAAGGTGGGCCAATTCAAAAATGGCACCTGCCCTGTTCTGACAGATAAAGTGCAGCACACATTTGCAGCAACCTAGTCCAATTGCAACGGCTAAATTCCTGATTTCCAGCAAATCTTCAACAGCTCTATTTTTGTCTATAAAAGGAGGAAGATTTGAAGAAGAAAAATGTGGAAGACTCTTTGAAACGCATTGCTGAAACTCTGCCCTGTTTTCTGTGTAAAAACTGTCAAAGTTCAAATCTCTTAGAAATTCTTCAGTCTTTGTAACTTAGAATTTCTTAAGGTTAAGAGTCTTAACCTGTGTTGTATTTAGAGAACACCTCTGATATTTGATCAAGTGTTCATCCCAAACTTCTTTACTTGTAAACCAGTTTGGTCCCTCAAAGTCTTAGTTTGAATACTAAGCAATTGTAACCTCACTCCTTTGTGGTCTGAGTCAGAAGTCTCTTGTCTTAGTGACTTGAGCAACTGGAAGCCTCTTCCTTGGTGGTTGAGCATAGAAGCCTCTTTCTTTGTGATTGAGCAACTGGAAGTCTCTTCCTTAGTGGTTGAGCAAATTGTAATCTTTGGATTATAGTGAAACTCTCTTGTTGGATACAAGGGGACAGGACTACTTCTCACATTGAGAAGGAACCTGTATAATTCTGTGTGTCTCTCTTTCCCTTACTCCTTAACTTGTTTTAATCCGCTGCATTTAACTTCTGATATCTGTTCAGAACTGACTACATCAGCTTCTGAACTGAACCTCAAGTTCTGATACGAAAAAGAACAAGTTTTAGAGTCACACAATTCAACCCCCCCTTCTTGTGTGTTTGTTTTTCTCACCTTCAGTTGGTATCAGAGCTCCGGTTCTGATATTAACACTTAACAGTGTGTCAGTAGGATCCTGAGAAAAACATGGCCTCAACTAGTGGTTCACCTCCACCATCTCCCAGAAATCAAAGAAATGTTCAATATGACTATAATACTGAAGAAAAGAAGTCTAGGTCACACAATAAACCTCCTATGTTTACTGGTGACCCAGAAAAATTCTCTTGGTGGAAGAGCAAAATGTATAGTCACATTATTGGGATTGATGATACTCTATGGGATATCATTGAAGATGGAATCACTATCCCAGTAGATGAAGAAGGTGTTGCTGTCAACAGAAGAACTCTGAGTGATGCAGAAAGAAAGATCTATAGGAAGCATCATCATGTGAGAGGAATCATTGTAGATTCATTACCTCATACTGAGTATCAGAAGCTGAGTGATAAGTCAACAGCCAAAGCAATATTCACATCCCTCTGCTCTAACTATGAAGGTAATCAGAAGGTTAGAGAAGCTAAGGCAAACATACTTGTTCAGCAATATGAATTGTTCAGAATGAAAGAGGATGAAAATATTGAGACTATGTTCTCAAGATTTCAGACTCTGGTTTCTGGACTTCAGATTCTGAAGAAGAGTTATACCACAGCTGATCATGTGAATAAAATCCTTAGAAGTCTGCCATCCAAATGGAGACCTAAAGTGACTGCCATTGAGGAAGCTAAAGATCTAAATACTTTAAGTATTGAAGATCTTATAAGCTCACTCAAGGTGCATGAACTGGGACTCAATGAGGATGAGCCTGTTAGAGAACCAAAAACATTGGCTCTGAAGTCTAAAAGAAAACCTGCTAAAGCTTTGAAAGCTATTGAATCTGAAGAAGAGTTTCCTGAGGGAAATTCTGATGAAGATTCAGATGCTGATGAGCTTGCAATGATTTCTAAAAGACTTCAGTATCTGATGAACAGAAAGAAAAAGTTCTCTAACAGAAGCAGTAACTTCAGAGGATCTGGTTCTAATTCAAAGAGGGATATTCAGAAGGAAAGCTGCTACAACTGTGAAAAGCCTGGCCACTTCATTGCTGATTGTCCTGATCTTCAGAAGGAAAAATCAAAGGAAAAAGCAAAGAAGTCCAGTTCAAAGTCCAGCAATTTCAGAAATAAGCTTAAGAAGAGTCTCATGGCTACATGGGATGATCTGGACAATGAGTCAGAATCTGATGAGGAAGAAGCAAACCTGGCCCTGATGGCAATTGCATCTTCTGATGCAGAATCATGTTCAGATTCTGATGAAGAAGATGAGGTATATTCTGAACTCTCTAGATCTGATTTAATTGAAACAGTTAATGATCTTATGAGTCATCTCAAAAGCAAGTTAAAAGAAATTAAGTCTTTGAAAAATCAAACAAACTTGCTGTCTGAGGAAAACCTTAACCTTCAGAATCAAATTTTTGAATATGATGAGGAAGTTGAGGAACTCAGAAAAGAGGCTCATAAGAAATCTGAAGAGATTCCTAATGATCAGGAAATAGCTCTTCAGGATTTCATGTTAACTGGATTCAATAGAACAAAAATTGCCTCTATGATGTATAATATGATCAGAAATAAAGGTGAAGGCATTGGCTATGATTTATTCAAACCCTCAAATAATTTAAATTCACCTTCATGTTCTGATGATATTTTAAAAGGCAATGGTATATGCTTTGTGCCTGCTTCTGATAATTTTGAGAAGCTGAAAGTATCAGAATCTGAGACTAAGTCAGAAGTTCTGAACAACTCAGACTCTGAAGCTTCTGAACCTAAGGAAAAGATGAAGGCAACTGTTAAAACCTTGCCTAAATCTAAGCCAAAAGGTCCTAAGCCTAAGAGTAAGAGGAAATCAGACTCTGAACTTAAACCTGTTCAGAATCTGAAGTGTTCAGAACCTGGAACTAGCAAATCTCAGAATCTGAATAAATCTGATTCAATTTTTTCTAAGACTGGGGTTATTAAAACTTCAAAATCTGTTAAACCAGTCAATATAAAACATTTTCAATCTCTGAATGTTAGGCAAAGCAAGCCAAAGCAAACCAATCAGTTTTCTGCTTCAAACTGTTTTAAGAAAGGCAAAACTGAAGCTTGCCTTGTGCCTGAAGTAAACAAAGTCAGAACTCTGAAGAGATCAGAATCAAAGTACTCAAAAGGTCAGACTCTAAACAAATCAGAACCAAAGACCTTCAAGTCTCAGGTCCTGAAGAAGTCTGAGTCCAAACCTTTGAGAACTCAGGTTCTGAAGCACTCAGGTTCTGAAACTCAGACTTATTCTAAATACAAGGATTCATGTCCAAAGTATCAGAACAAGTCTGAATACCATAACTTCAGTCACAAGAAGCCAAAACCTTTCAAAACTAACCCCAAAGGACCCATGAAAATATGGGTACCTAAGTCTGAAATTATTTCAATTGCAGATATGCTTGTCATCCAAAGAAAAGGAAAGGTCCTGGTACCTGGACAGTGGATGCTCGCATCATATGACAGGGGACAAGTCTATGTTCCAAACCCTAACTCTGAAAGAGGGAGGAACTGTGGGATTTGGAGGAAGTCAGAAAGGAAAGATCATTGGTACTGGTAAGATAGGTAATTCTTCCCTGTACATTGATAATGTTTGGCTGGTAGATGAACTTAGACATAACTTACTTAGCATAAGTCAATTATGTGATAGTAATTATGAAGTCCTGTTTAATAAGAACACCTGCACTGTAATCAGTAGCAAAGACAAGTCTGTAGTGTTCAGAGGCAGCAGGAAAAACAATGTTTACAAAATTAATTTTTCTGAATTGGTTCAGCAGAAGGTAGTTTGCCTTCTGTCTGTGAGTGATGAGAAATGGGTCTGGCACAAAAGGCTGGGACATGCTAACTGGAGACTCATCTCCAAGCTTAGCAAGTTACAGCTGGTCAGAGGCTTGCCCCAAATTGATTATCACTCAGATGCACTGTGCAGTGCATGCCAAATTGGAAAGTTTTCTAAAACTTCTTTTAAACCAAAGAACATTGTTTCCACCTCAAAACCTCTAGAACTCCTTCACATTGATTTGTTTGGTCCTGTTGGAACTGCTTCAATCAATGGGAAGAAGTATGGACTTGTTATTGTTGATGATTATAGTAGGTGGACTTGGGTTAAATTCCTCAGAACCAAAAATGAAACATATGATGTGTTTTTCAAATTCTGCAAACAAGTACAAACTGAAACTGATTTGAAAATTTTGAAAATCAGAAGTGATCATGGTGGTGAATTTGAAAATGAACCTTTTGAAAACTTTTGTGAAGATCATGGAATTTTCCATGAGTTCTCATCTCCTAGAACTCCACAACAAAATGGAGTTGTAGAGAGAAAGAACAGGTCTTTACAAGAGATGGCCAGAACCATGATCCATGAGTCAAAAATTGCTAAGTACTTTTGGGCAGAAGCTGTAAACACAGCATGTTATATTCAGAACAGGATCTATATCAGACCAATTCTGAATAAAACTTCATATGAATTATTTAAAGGAAGAAAACCAAGTATTTCTTATTTTCATCAGTTTGGTTGTACATGTTACATACTGAACAATAAGGTCTACCTAAAGAAATTTGATGCCAAGGCTCAAAAGGGTACCTTTCTAGGATACTCAGAGAGATCTAAGGCATACAGGGTGTATAATTCTGAAACACATGTTGTTGAAGAAGCTATACACATTAGGTTTGATGATAAGAAGCCTGGTAGTGAAATACCAGAGCTAGTTGAGAGTTTTGCAGATGTCAGAATCTCAGAAGAACCTTCAGAAGCTGAACCCAGTTCAGGTTCTGATGAAGGTTCAGAAGCTGAAAACAATGAAGACTCTGAAAAGCTCTCTGATAAAGACACTATTCCTAATGCTAATCAAGATCAACATGTTTCTGAACAAATCCCTGATGGCCCTTCAGAAGCTAATCCACCCAGAACCTCATTCAAGTACAAGTCTTCACATCCTGAGGAGTTGATCATTGGAAACAAGAACAGTCCAAGGAAGACAAGATCAGCATTCACTCAGAATGATTCCATGCTTGGCCTGCTATCCATGATTGAACCCTCAACTGCTGATGAAGCACTTGCTGATGATGGTTGGATTGTAGCAATGCAAGAAGAGCTGAACCAGTTCCAAAGGAATGATGTATGGGATCTTGTGGCAAGACCTGATCAGAAGAACATCATTGGAACAAAATGGGTGTTCAGGAACAAGCTCAATGAACAAGGAGAAGTGATCAGAAACAAGGCCAGATTAGTAGCTCAAGGGTACAGCCAGCAAGAAGGAATAGACTACACTGAAACTTTTGCTCCAGTAGCAAGACTGGAAGCAATCAGGTTACTTCTTTCTTATGCTATTAATCATGATATCATCTTGTATCAAATGGATGTTAAGAGTGCCTTCTTAAATGGTGTGATTTCTGAAGAAGTGTATGTCAAACAACCTCCTGGTTTTGAAGATGTAAAATACCCAAACCATGTTTTTAAACTTAAGAAATCCTTGTATGGTCTGAAACAAGCTCCCAGAGCTTGGTATGAAAGACTAAGCAACTTCTTAACTCAAAATGGTTTTGTAAGAGGTCAAGTTGACAATACACTCTTTAGAAAAACTGTTAAGAAAGAAATATTAATTGTACAAATCTATGTTGATGATATCATATTTGGTTCTACTAATGCCTCCCTTTGCAAGGAATTCTCTAAGTTAATGCAGGATGAATTTGAAATGAGCATGATGGGTGAACTGAAATTCTTCTTGGGAATTCAAATCAACCAATGCAAAGAAGGTGTGTATGTTCATCAGTCAAAATACACCAAGGAGCTTCTGAAGAAGTTCCAGTTGGATGATTGCAAGCTGATGACAACACCAATGCATCCCACCTGCACATTAAGCAAAGAGGACAATGGGACTAAAGTAGATCAGAAACTGTACAGAGGTATGATAGGTTCTCTCCTATACTTAACTGCTTCTAGGCCAGATATTTTATTTAGTGTATGTCTGTGTGCTAGATTCCAATCAGATCCTAGAGAATCTCATATGACTGCTGTCAAGAGAATCTTCAGGTATCTGAAAGGAACAACTAATTTGGGACTTCTGTATAAGAAATCTCTAAATTATAAGCTAGTTGGATTCTGTGATGCTGACTATGCTGGGGACAGGATTGAAAGGAAATCCACCAGTGGAAACTGTCAGTTTCTTGGTGAGAATCTGATATCCAGTGGAAACTGTCAGTTTCATCTTGGTATCAGTCTTTAGAAATGTTTTATTTGGTATCAGATTCTGAATTAAAACTTTTTAACTGGTATCAGACTCTGAGATAAATCCTCAATTGGTATCAGACTCTGATATACTTCTTTAAAAGCAAACTCAGAATTGCTCTGATACTGAACACTTCTCAAGAAGTTTTGCTCTGATACTGAACATAACTGGTTGCTTTGCTCTGATGCTGAACCAGTTTGTACTGAACAAGTAATGTCTGAACACAGAATGACCTGATCAGAAGCTTCAAACTTTTTCTGCTTCTGAACAGCATTCTAATTTTTCTGCAAGTCATATACTAATTGATAATCATATGATTGCACAAATATCTCACAATCCTGATTAGTTCAACCCCCCAAATTCTGCATCCTTTTGAAATCTTTTCAAACTTGGTGTCAGAACTGCTTTCAAACTCTTTCAAAAAGGGGGAAACTGAACTGCTTTGGTACCTGCTTTCAAACTATTTTCAAATCCATTTCTGCTCTGATACAGATATTTTCAAACTCTCTTGACAAAGAGGGAGAAATTTTTCTGTCTTAAGGGGAGAAAGTAGTACTTTTTGTTGATGACAAAAGGGGGAGAAAAGTAAAACAAAGTATTAAAGCACCTGAGCTCAAATAAGTTAAAATTGTCAAAAGTTAAGCCTATTAAAGCTCTGATACAATTGTTAGGATTAAGTTCTGATACAATTGTTAAGCTAGCTCTGATATATTGTTTGACTAGCTCTGATACATTTCTGACAATATTTAACTTATGAGAACTGCTTTTTAATTCTTAGCCTCTGAAGTGAACTTCTGGCTATGATACATTCTGTGAGATATATAACTCTAAGTGAGTTAAGATGAATTTAAAATAACTTGGATAAGACTCAGGGAGCTTACAAAACTCATCCTGTGGATTATCAGACTTAGGGGGAGAGCTTACAAACCTCAGAACCTGAAGTCAACAAGTCATTTTAAATTCTGAGTGTAAATTTCACCATATTGTTTTAAGTTAAGATTAATTAACATGAATAAGAATCAAGGGGAGCTTACAAACCTAACCTTGAGGATTGTCAGACCTAGGGGGAGCTTACAAACCTCTCCTGAAGTCAGATTGTTAATTGAACTTAATAACAATTCTGAAGTTTTCACATTTATATTTTTAACTGAACTTAATTAACTTGGATCAAACTCAGGGGGAGCTTACAAACCTCACACCCTGCAGTTAACTTGTCAATTAAGTTAACAACAATTTTCTGTTTTAATACTTATGTTTGTCATCATCAAAAAGGGGGAGATTGTTGGAACAAAATGTGTTTAACAAGTCTCTTACAAATAAGAGGGAGATTGTTGAAACATTTATGTGTAAACATATCTCTCTTTATGGTTTTGATGATAACAAAGTATTAAAGAGAAAATTGGTTATATGCTAATGCTTTGTTCAAGTGTTTCAGAACCACATGCTTAATAGATATTAATTGATAATGGTTATGAAGAACAAGCTAAAGAGCAAGAAGGAAAGCCAAGAAGCAAGGTTGCAAGGCTAAGAAGAAACTGGTCCTGAAGAAGTGCTCCTGAAGAGAAGCCTCTGAAGAGGTCCTGAAGAAGTGCAGCTTCTGAAGTCTGGGTGCCTCTGAAGAAGTCAACGCAAGTCAACTCCTGAAACCAGCCTCTGATCCGTTCAACTAAGTCAGCTTCTGATCCGTACAAAGAGAGCTTCTGATCACTGTTCAGTGAGAAGCTTCTGAAGCTGATATGGCATGGAAAAGCAACCAGTACTGTGCGCATTTAATGCCTGGAGGTGTCAGAGCAACTCAATGGAACAGTTGTTCCCCTGACCCAAACATTCTCCAGTTTTTAAGGTGGGCCAATTCAAAAATGGCACCTGCCCTGTTCTGACAGATAAAGTGCAGCACACATTTGCAGCAACCTAGTCCAATTGCAACGGCTAAATTCCTGATTTCCAGCAAATCTTCAACAGCTCTATTTTTGTCTATAAAAGGAGGAAGATTTGAAGAAGAAAAATGTGGAAGACTCTTTGAAACGCATTGCTGAAACTCTGCCCTGTTTTCTGTGTAAAAACTGTCAAAGTTCAAATCTCTTAGAAATTCTTCAGTCTTTGTAACTTAGAATTTCTTAAGGTTAAGAGTCTTAACCTGTGTTGTATTTAGAGAACACCTCTGATATTTGATCAAGTGTTCATCCCAAACTTCTTTACTTGTAAACCAGTTTGGTCCCTCAAAGTCTTAGTTTGAATACTAAGCAATTGTAACCTCACTCCTTTGTGGTCTGAGTCAGAAGTCTCTTGTCTTAGTGACTTGAGCAACTGGAAGCCTCTTCCTTGGTGGTTGAGCATAGAAGCCTCTTTCTTTGTGATTGAGCAACTGGAAGTCTCTTCCTTAGTGGTTGAGCAAATTGTAATCTTTGGATTATAGTGAAACTCTCTTGTTGGATACAAGGGGACAGGACTACTTCTCACATTGAGAAGGAACCTGTATAATTCTGTGTGTCTCTCTTTCCCTTACTCCTTAACTTGTTTTAATCCGCTGCATTTAACTTCTGATATCTGTTCAGAACTGACTACATCAGCTTCTGAACTGAACCTCAAGTTCTGATACGAAAAAGAACAAGTTTTAGAGTCACACAATTCAACCCCCCCTTCTTGTGTGTTTGTTTTTCTCACCTTCATCTTTGTCTGTATACACAGGATGATCCCAGCCTTTAATCACAGCTTTCCAAGTCCTGCTGTCAACAGACTTTAGAAAAGCACACATCCTTGACTTCCAATACTCATAGTTTGTGCCATCTAGTAGGGGTGGTCTATTGACATAGCCTCCTTCTCTATCCATGCTTGCCAGATATTAAGTCCTCTGGATCTCACCCAAATTACAGGCAGGGTGCCTGCTCTGATACCAATTGAAATTCTGGCCAGGCAATAAACAGAGATAACAGGTTCTGAACCAGACAGGTTCTGAACAACACACAGGACACAGTAATTTGCAAAACAGAGCACAAACACAAACACACACAGGCAGCAAATTAAAGTGCAGGAAAGTAAAAAGGCACAAAGGTTTGTTAACCCAGTTCGGAGTAAACACCTCCTACTCTGGGGGATACCAATCCAGGAAGGAATTCCACTATTGGAATTAATCCTTAAGACTCAGACACTGACTCCCAGTTCCTATCCCAAGCAATTAATCTCCACCTAGTCTTGAATTCTACCCAACACGTTGAGTATTAGAAACACCTCTAACTTCCTATTCAAGTAACTACAACCCAGCCACTTGAACTACCCTTAAACAAGAACACTCTGTTTTTCAGAAAACTTTAAAAACACAACTTCATTCGTACCTAGAGGCTTAGAATGAATTACAACTCTATAAAAACACTAAACCAACTCAAACAATGAGTGGTGCACAATAAAAACTCTAAGTAAAAACACAGACTCAATTCTCTGATTTTTGACTCTCTAAATCGTAAGTCTTCAATAGCAAAGCTCTCCTCTTTATATAGTCTTCAGCAAGTCTCTTAATTAAGCTCCAAATCTTCTGAATTGATTTGTTACTGGAATAAGATTGATCCAATAATGTAACAAATAAAACTACATTAAATCTTTGAAAGATTTAAAACAGAAAATACGAATTTTCATAACTTTGAACCAAATCTTCAAAGATATCTTCTCCAATTAAACCAGCCTTCTAGAAGCAAATATTCAAGAATAATTCCTTGCTAAATCTCCCAAGATACGCGCAAAAACAATCCAGTACACCCAGCTTCTGATGTGGTCAACAGAAGTCAACGCTGGCTTCAGAACCTGAAACTGCTTCTGAAGTGCTACAGTGCTTCTGATGAGCATTTCAGCTTCTGATGTAGATTACAGCTTCTGAATGGCTTCAAATGAGAAAACTTGTAACTGAAGAAATGTTCATTATAAGGAAAAGCTTCTATTCCAACCTTTGGTTTTGCCAAACAATGCAGCCAACACTTAAAGACTCAACATATTTGGTCTAAGTTTTGCGCCTATTTTTTTGCTTTTGAGTTCTAGCCCATAGATTGTATTTTGAGTTTTAATTGTAGTTTAAATTTAATTTTTTATTTAAGTATCCCGACCATATCGTATCTTTAATTTTAAAATTTTCTCGTATCGATGTATCGGTGTCGTATCGTATCCATATTGTATATATCTGGGTTTCATTGCAATTGTAATTATTGGATTATATATCTTACTCGTGGTAATCGTTGCGAATTAAAAAATAGACATAAATGATACCTATCCAATGGAGATTTCATCATCTGAATTTCACATACCGACAGATGTGTCCCTGGTCATTTTTTTTTCTTTTTCATTGGGATATCGATTGTTACCCATCCGTCTTAAATTATACTTTCTTTTGAGTTTTACGGTTATTAAATATGGTTATTGGTTATTAAATAACTGATTAATAATGTTAAATTTAATAATAAAATATTTTTTAATTATTAAAAAACTCTTATTAATTATATAACTAGTGAATTAGTTAGATGATTGAAATGCAATAAATAATAATATGTTCGTAGAAAAAATAATAAATATTATATTGATATTATAAAATAGACAAATAACTTAAGAAAATAGTAGTAAAAAGCAATGTAGTCAAAACCGAACCGGACCAGCCGGTTTGACCGGTTTAACCGTGAACCGGACACCCTTCCGGTTCGGTAGACCCTGAAAACCGGCTTGCCTTAAAATAGGAGAGAAAACCGAAATGAAATTCTGGCGCAGTAGTAAAACACGTATAAACGCAAAACAATAACAGACAAAAACAATTAAAAAAACACAAGAAATTGTTAACCCAGTTCGGTGACAAACACACCTACTCTGGGGGCTACCAAGCCAGAAGGAAGTCCACTAGTGTAGTCCTAGTTCTAAGTTCTCAGCAAACTCCAAGTTTACAACTTATCACCTAGCTACTACCCGTACTGACTTCAGCCTAGGAACTCCTAGACCTGAGATCCCATCTCACACTCACTCAATCAATCACTGCCCCAGTGATCTTAGACTTAAGTAACAAAGACGAAGACACACTCCAGACACAAACCCACACCGTACTTCAAAGCTTAGGTGCGGTATACACAATTACAACTCAATAACACAGTCCTAAGCTTGCATCAAGATGACACAAGAAAGGCTCACAATTAGCACACTCAAAACCTAAGAATACTCTTTCAATGATGGCTTGAGTTGATTTCTTCAATAGTGGCGTCTTCTATTTATAGCCTTCAACAACAACAAATATTTGAACCAAATATTCTTCAAGGATATATTTCCAAAATTCTTCTTTAGAAATATATTTTAAAATAAAATCTTTCTTCAGGCTAAAACACATATTTGTATCAATTATTCTTTTCAGAAATATATTGAAGCAAATATTTTTCAGAAATATATTTTCCAAAGATCTCTTTTGAAAATATATTTACGCAAATAAAAATATCCAATCTGGAAAATATATCTCTCGAAAATATCTTCCTTCTGGAAACACTCGCAGCTTGGAGAACAAGTAACATGAATTCTTCAATAAATCTTCAAAAGATCAGGTGAGATAATAAACAGCTCCAAGGCGCGAAATCAAGAATGCTTCTGAAGGTACTTCTGAAGTAAGTGCTTCTGAAGGTTCAGCGTCTGAAGGTTCAGCTTCTGAAGGTTCAGCTTCTGAGGTTCTGCTTCTGAAGACGTACATCTTGCTTGTATATTTGATTTTAGCAAAAGTGAAGCCAACAACCAACTATCCAACAATCTCCCCCTTTGCCAAATTTTTGGCTAAAATCAATCTGAGATCAGAGAGATACCACAAGGCAAATTCTTCACTTATCATAAGTACGCAACCATGAAGAACTTAAACGTAGCATCCAAATATCAACAGAGTCAGCAGCGGCACATAATAAACAAAATCCTAACAAGAGATATACTATGTTTCCACACACACACTCCCCCTGAAACATGTCATTCAGGAACAAACGAAGCACTCCCCCTGAAACATACACTCCTCATGAAACACTTCAGCTCCTGAAAAACTGTATTGCTTCTGAAACACTTATCTCCCCCTTTTTAGCCATAATTTTGACAAAACAACCATGCATTCACCAGGAGTAGAAAGAACAAGAACAACAGTAGCATATATTCTGAGGTTATAAGCATCACAGCAAAGACATTCACAGAAGAACAAACACTTCATAGCAAACCACTCAGACACACGTAGCAATAGTAACCACATCTGAACATAATACCTCTGAGCATTAACATATTTGAACCTTAAAATTTCAACCCACATCAGGTTGATCAGGTTGAGGATTCTTAGGAAACTCAACCATATCAGAATCAGTTTGGGAGATCTCAGAACTGGTTTCAACACATTCACAAAAGTAATAGAAGCTTCAGTAACATCAGGATTTATATCCACAAAATCAAAAGGGCTTGTGGTAACATCAACTGGTACAGGTGAAACAACAGGAGAACTCACATTTACAGCAGTCTTCAGAATGAGAATGATTTCCCTTATTTCTCGTGCAACTCTAGTTATAGTAAATATAAAGAATTTGTTTGCACGTTTCAACACCTGTAATTGCTATAACTCCTCATGCAGACAAATTCCCAGTTTACCCCTTGAAAAATCATCAACACAAACAGAAACATTCTTCTTTCCACCTAGGCTTTCAACTTGCATAGACCCCATGAGATCCATGTGAAGTAATTCAATAATCTTAGAGGTGTTAATATGTTGCAGCTTCTTGTGAGACATCTTGATTTGTTTTCCAATTTGACACTCACCACAAATTTTTTCTTCCTCTATTGTTAGATTGGATAACCCTCTGATGGCTTCTTCAATTATGACCTTCTTCATGCCTTTGAAATTGAGATGCCCAAGTTTCTGGTGCCCCAGTTTAACCTCTTCTTCTTTACTCGTGAGACATGTGGTTAAGTGAACTTCTTCTTGAGGTACCCAAAAGTAAGAATTGTCCTTAGATCTCTTACCTCTCATTAGCACCTCACTTTTCCCATCAGTTACCAGACATTCAATCTTGTTGAAGTTCACTTTCATCCCTTGATCACACAGTTGGCTTATGCTAATCAAATTGGCAGTTAGCCCTTTCACTAATAACACATTGTCTAGCTTTGGTAGTCCATTACTGATCAAGTCTCCAATTCCAAGAATTTCTCCTCTAGCTCCATCACCAAAAGTCACATAGCTACTGGTGTAAGGTCTTATATTTTCAAGAAATTTACTAACTCCAGTCATGTGTCTAGAGCATCCACTGTCAAAGTAACAGTCTTCCCTAGATGATGCTCTCAGAGAGGTGTGAGCAATTAAGCCAACATTTTCACATTTTGGTCTCCATTCCTTTGTGATTTTGTTTACAATGGGTTCCACTTTTCTTTGCTGAAAGTGCTTGGGGTATCCATACAGCTTGAAACAGAATGGCTTTATGTGCCCCTTTCTACCACAGTAATGACATATCCAAGGACGAGATTCCCTCCTGCTCTTAGATCCCTGAGGTTCGTTCTGATGTTCCAACTTAGGTTTGCCCATCATTGTATCATATGTTCCAACAGCTGCAATGAACCTTTTAGCTGAATTTTGCTATTTGTAGTTCAAGGTCCTATAATCAAACCCTATTCCTTTTGGTTTCCCTTGGTTCTGACTCTCCAATATCTCTTCTAGCATATCAGTACCAGTGTTCATCATTCTGACTTGCTTCTTCATATGTTCAAGTTGAGAGTTCAGTTGGGTTACCTCATCATTGAGATCAGAAATTTGTCCTAAGTGATCACTTCTTTCAGCCTGAAGTTGAGTGATAGTTCTCTTCTGTTTTTCCAGCTGCTTGCACACTACCTCACTCCTAGTATACAGATCTTTGTAAGAGTTAGCCAGTTCTTTATAAGACAATTCTTCATCACTGGATTCAGTATCAGATGGTGCTTCAGAACCTGATGGTGCTTCTGAAGCCTCAAAACCTGATGGTGCTTCATGATGACACTATGTCATATCTGTTTTGTTAGTTGTTTTTATGCATTTTTCAGTTGAGTTCAGTGTAATTGTATGGTCTTTGAAGCTGAAACATTGAAGAAAAGCAGACATTTCGAGAAAGAGAAGATCGGGCCATGATTTATGCAAATAGGGCGCCGATTTGAAGACCAAAATAAGGCTGCCAAATCGTAAAAAATCGGGCGCCGAATTGTGCACATCGGGCGCCGATTTTGTGGGTGCGTCTGAAGCTTCATTTGAATTTCGTGATTTCGGGCCACGATTTTCGTTATGTCTATATAAGGGAAACGTGTTTCTGATGTATGGGTTCAAAATTTTAGGGAAGAAAAGGCATATTTTGGATCTAAAGAGCTGGAGAATAGGTGGGAGACCATCAAAACTCATAGCCAGTCATCCATTTCATGTAATGAATCTTTCTTTTGAATTTGTTGTTCGTACTTTAGCTATGAGTAACTAATTCTATTGTGGTTGAGCCTTAGATGAATTTGATGTAATTGTATGGCTTCATGAATTGTATGAACTCCCTGGATTATCAATGAAAACCTAGTTTTATTCATATTTCCTTTTGCTTAATGCTTTTTATATGTTTCTGATTGACTATTAGCACTAGCTTTCCTGAATATATAAATTGATTGTGGACTTTGAATGACCACTAGCCATGGCTTTTGAATCTGATCTAGGAAATTTGTTTAACCTAATCAATTAAGCTAGAGATAGAAAATTGTTAGGTTATGATTTAGAGATTAACGGACTGTGTAAAACCTCCAACGGTTTCTATTTCACTTAAGAGATTAAGGGATAGTTACTTTAGGAGAGGGTTCTAGGTCAAGAGATTGGGTAGAACCATTTTGTTAATCTATCGTAAAATTAAGTAGACATTGATATGAAAGGGGTGCAATTTATCATACAATAGCGTTAGAGGAATCGAAGGGCTCAACCATCTTTCTCATAAATTTCTAAAACCAAACTTTAATTATCTTTTTAACAGTTTATGTTGTTCAACCAAACCAACTGCCTAGGGCAATCCCCATTTAATACATCCTTAATAATAATGACATTGCAGAGTAGAAGTTGAATTGCAGAGTAGAAGTTGAAATAGTCCCTGTGGATACGAACTTATAAATTTTATTACTTCGATGCATTTTTAGTACACTTGCTAAAAGTCTATCACTTCAGAACCTGATGGTGCTTCTGAAGCCTTAACTTCATCATCGGACATGCATCTACCAGTTAAGGCAACAATATGCTTGGCTGATTCACTTTCCACTTCTACTTCTGAGTCATCTTCATCAGACCAAGAAACTACCAAGCTTTTCTTCTGTCTCTTGAGGTACGTTGCACATGAAGGTGAGAAAAACACACAAGAAGGGCGGGGGGGGGGGGGGGGGGGGGGTTGAATTGTGTGGACTCAAAAACTTGGTTTCTTTTCTTCTCAAAAACTTAAGTTATGTTCAGAACCTGATGTTGATCAGTTCTGAACAATTTCTCAGAGTTATGCAGCGGATTAAAAACAAAGAGAGAAGGAAAGAGATGACACACAATGTTTTTATACTGGTTCCTTCCACAAGTTGGAAGTAGTCCAGTCCCCTTGTTACTAACAAGAGATTTCAACTATAATCAGCCTGATTACAATTACTCAGACCACAAAGGAATGAGATTTCAGTTGCTCAACCACAAAGGAAGAGACTTATATTGTCCAGACCACAAAGGAATGACACTACCTTGCTCAGACCACAAAGGAATGAGGCTTCCCTGCTCAGACCACAAAGGAATGAGACTCTAACTGCTCAGATCACAAAGGAATAAGGTTACAAATGCTCAGTATTCAGACTGAGACTTAAAACCAAACTGAATTACAAAGAAAGTAAGTTTGGGTTGAACACTTGATAAAATATCAGAGGTGTTCACTTAATACAACTCAGGTTTAGACTCTTAACCTTAAGAAATTCTAAGATATAAAAGATTGAAAGAATTTCTAAGTGTTTGATGAACTACAATTTCTGGACAGAAAATCAGAGCAGAAGTTCAACAGTTTTGTTTCAAGAGTCTTAGCAATTTTCTTCTTCAATTCTTCTTCCTTATATAGAGGGAATTAGAGCTGTTGAAGATTTGCAGAAATTAAGCAAAGAGCCGTTGCATAGATGGAACTAGGCCAGGCTGTGTTTGTGAGCTAAACTGAACTGAAAAGCGGGAGCAGCAGCCATTTTTGAATTTCCAATCCTTAAAAGCTGGAGAATGTTTGAGTCAGGGAGACAACTGTTCCATTGGGGGCGTTCTGACACTGCAGGCATTAAATGCACACAGTAACAGTTGCTTTTGGTGCCACATCAGACTTCAGAAGCTTCTGCGTTTACTTCAGAAGCTCTTCTTCAGACTCAGACTTCAGAAGCACTGTTCATCATAAGCTGGTCTTCAGACGTTGACTTTTGTTGACCTTCAGAAGCACTGTTCATCAGACGCACTATTCTTCAGACGCACTTCTTCAGACGTTGACTTTCGTTGACCCTCAGACTCAGCCTTCAGAAGCTGCCTTCAGACGCACTCTTCAGACTCATGCTTCAGACGCGCCCTTCAGACTTAGCCTTCAGACTCTCCCTTCAGACCCAGTTTTCCCTCAACTTTGCAGCATTGCTTCTAAGCTTTCCTTCTTGCTCTTAGCTTGTTCTTCCATAACCAATATTGAATACCAATCATTAAACACGTGGTTCTGCATAACTTGAACAAAGCATTAGCAAATACCAATTTTATTTTTAACACTTTGTTATCATCAAAACCTTTTAAAGAGAGATGTTCATACAAATTGTTCCAACAATCTCCCCCTTTATTCAGAAGAGAATTATTTACATTTTGTTCCAACAATCTCCCCCTTTTTGATGATGACAAACATAAGTATTAATCAGAAAATTGTTGTTAACTTAATTAACAAGTTAACTGCAGGGTGTGAGGTTTGTAAGCTCCCCCTGAGTCTGATCCATGTTAATTAAGTTCAGTTTAAAATCAAACATGTGAAAATTTCAGAATTGTTGTTAAGTTTAATTAACAAACTGACTTCAGGAGAGGTTTGTAAGCTCCCCCTGATTCTTATCCATTTTAATTAAACTCAACTTAAAACAATCAAGTAAAATTATCACTCAGAATTATAAATAACTTGCTGACTTCAGGTTCTGAGGTTTGTAAGCTCTCCCCCTAAGTCTGATAATCCACAGGATGAGTTTTGTAAGCTTCCTGAGTCTTATCCAAGTTATTTTGAATTCATTTTACTCACTAAGAGTAATGTATCTCACAGAAATTCAATTAAGAGGCTAAGAGTTAAAACCAGTTCTCATAAGTTAAATTCAATCAGAATGAGCCTCAGGTCTTAATGCCTTTTACTCCCCTTTCATAAATTAATTACTGACATAATTTAACTTATGTTTTGAGCTCAGGAGCTTTAATACTTGTTTTACATCTCTCCCCCTTTTGTCATCAACAAAAAGTCTTTAGAAAAGAAAAATTTCAGAAAAATTTCTCCCCCTTTTTAAGAGAGTTTGAAAAACATGTGAGATAATCATGCAATCATATAAGTAATCAAGCAGCAAAGATGAGTATCAGAGCAAATTTGATCATTCATAAAGTATATGACATTGCATTAAAAAAATAGAATGATGTTCAGAAGCAGAAAAAGATAGTTCAGGAGCTTCTGATCAGAGCATTCTTTGTTCAGACATAGCTGTTCAGTATAATTTGTTCAGTATCAGAGCAAACCTGAACCATTTTAAACAAAATTTGTTCAGATCATATATCTACTGAAGGATTTAGCACTATTGGATTTATATCAGAACCTGATACCAAAACTGGTTCAGTGCTGATACCAAGATATAACATTTGGTTTAGTGATGCTGAAATCATTCAGATAATACTGATACCAAGTTTTAAATATGTTTTGAAAGACTGAACATGTCTGATACAAATTGAGCATTTGAAAAATGTGTCTGTGTTAAAATACTTTGAGCATTTGATACCAAAAACAGAAAAACACATTTTTATATTGATGACTTTGGGAGGGACAAGGTATAACTTTCAAAGCTTTAAATCATCATTGCCCAAGATTATACTTATCAGATTCTGACCAAACATTAGATTTCTATCAGATTCAGAAGTCAGAAAATCCAGGTTCTGAACCTTCAGACTCTGAAGTTTTTTCAGGGCTTAACTTTATTCAGACTCTCAAAAATGAGTGTATGATAAGTCTTAGCTTCTGATGAACTTAGAATCTAGGTTTTCATTCAGACTCAAGCATATTTTTCAAGAGATAAAGTGCATGTTCAGATTCTTTTTGATAAAGTTAAATCTGTCTTCAGTTAGGGGTTTTGTGAATATGTCAGCCCATTGATGATCAGTATCAATGAACTGGATATCCAACACACCCTTCTGAACATAATCTCTTATAAAATGATGTTTTATTTCTATATGCTTGGCTCTAGAATGCAGAATTGGATTTTTAGACAGACATATTGCATCAGTATTATCACAATAAATAGGAATATTATCTGCATGAATCTGATAATCCTCTAATTGATGTTTCATCCAGAGCAGTTGTGTGCTACAACTTGCAGCTGAGATGTATTCTGCTTCTGCTGTTGACAAAGCAATAGTTGCTTGTCTTTTGCTGGCCCAGGATATCAGATTTTCACCCAGAAACTGACAGTTTCCACTGGTGGACTTTCTTTCAATCCTGTCCCCAGAATAATCAGCATCACATAATCCAACTAGCTTATAATCCAAGGATTTCTTATACAGAAGTCCCCGATTAGTTGTTCCTTTCAAATACCTAAAGATTCTCTTGACAGCAGTCATATGAGATTCTCTAAGATCTGACTGGAATCTAGCACACAGACAGACACTAAACAAAATATCTGGCCTAGAAGCAGTTAAGTATAAAAGAGAACCTATCATACCTCTATACAGCTTCTGATCTACTTTTGAGCCATTGTCCTCTTTGCTTAAGGTGCAGGTAGGATGCATAGGTGTTGTCATCAGCTTGCAATCATCAAGCTGTAACTTCTTTAGAAGCTCCTTAGTGTATTTGGACTGATGAACATAGACACCATCTTTGCATTGGTTGATTTGAATTCCCAAAAAGAATTTCAATTCTCCCATCATGCTCATTTCAAATTCATCCTGCATTAACTTTGAAAATTCTTTGCAAAGGGAGGCATTAGTAGAACCAAATATGATATCATCAACATATATTTGCACAATTAAGATTTCTTTCTTAACAGTTTTTCTAAAAAGTGTATTGTCAACTTGACCTCTTACAAAATCATTTTTAATCAAGAAATTGCTTAGTCTTTCATACCAAGCTCTAGGAGCTTGTTTCAGACCATACAAGGATTTCTTAAGTTTAAAAACAAAATCTGGATTTTTAACATCTTCAAAACCAGGAGGTTGTTTAACATACACTTCCTCAGAAATTACACCATTTAAGAAAGCACTCTTAACATCCATTTGGTATAAGATGATATCATGATTAACATCATAAGAAAGAAGTAACCTGATTGCTTCCAGTCTTGCAACTGGAGCAAAAGTCTCAGTATAATCAATTCCTTCTTGCTGGCTTTACCCTTGAGCAACCAGCCTTGCCTTGTTTCTGATCACTTCTCCTTGTTCATTGAGCTTGTTTCTGAACACCCATTTTGTTCCAATGATGTTCTTATGATCAGGTCTTGCAACTAGATCCTAGACATCATTCCTTTGAAACTGGTTCAGTTCTTCCTGCATTGCTACAATCCAGCCATCATCTGCAAGTGCTTCATCAGCTGTTGTGGGCTCAATCATGGATAGCAGACCAAGCATAGACTCATTCTGACTGAATGCAGATCTTGTTTTTCTTGGACTGTTCTTGTTTCCAATGATCAGCTCCTCAGGATGTGAAGACTTGTACTTGAATGAGGTTCTGGGTGGATTAGCTTCTGAAGAACCATTAGGGGCTTGTTCAGAACCATGCTGGTCTTGATTTGCTTCAGGAGGAGTATCATTATCAGAGAGTTTCTCAGATTCTTCATCATTTCCAGCTTCTGAACTTTCTTCAGACTCTGAACTAGGTTCAGGTTCTGAAGGTTCTTCTGAGAGTCTGAAATCTGCAAAACTCTCAACCAGCTCTGGTATTTCATTACCAGGCTTCTTATCATCAAATCTAATATGTATAGCTTCTTCAACAACACGTGTTTCAGAATTATACACCCTGTATGCTTTAGATCTCTCTGAGTAACCTAAAAAGGTACCCTTTTGAGCCTTAGCATCAAATTTCTTTAGGTAGATCTTATTGTTTAGTATGTAACAGGTACAACCAAACTGATGAAAATAAGAAATACTTGGTTTTCTTCCTTTAAACAGTTCATATGCTGTTTTATTCAGAATAGGTCTGATATAGATCCTGTTCTGAATATAACATGATGTGTTTACAGCTTCTGCCCAAAAGTACTTAGCAATTTTGGATTCATGGATCATGGTTCTGGCCATTTCCTGTAAAGATCTGTTCTTTCTCTCTACAACTCCATTTTGTTGTGGAGTTCTAGGAGATGAGAACTCATGGAGAATTTCATGATCTTCACAAAAATTTTCAAAAGTTTCATTTTCAAATTCCCCACCATGATCACTTCTGATTTTTAAAATTTTCAAATCAATTTCATTTTGAACTTGTTTGCAGAATTTGAAAAACACATCATATGTTTCATTTTTAGTTCTAAGGAACTTAACCCAAGTCCACCTACTATAATCATCAACAATTACAAGTCCATACTTCTTCCCATTGATTGAAGCTGTTCCAACAGGACCAAACAGATCAATGTGAAGGAGTTCTAAAGGTTTTGAGGTGGAAACAATGTTTTTAGATTTAAAAGAAGTTTTAGAAAACTTTCCAATTTGGCATGCTCCACAAAGAGCATCTGAGTGATAGTCAATTTTAGGTAGGCCTCTGACCAGCTGTAACTTGCTAAGCTTAGAGATGAGTCTCCAGTTAGCATGTCCCAGCCTTTTGTGCCAAACCCACTTCTCATCACTCACAGACAGAAGGTAAACTACCTTCTGCTGAACCAGTTTAGAAAAATTGATTTTATAAACATTTTTTTCCTGTTTCCTTTGAACACTACAAACTTATCATTGTTGTTAATTACAGTACAAGTGCTCTTATCAAACAAGACTTCATAATTACTATCACATAATTGACTTATGCTAAGTAAATTATGTCTAAGTCCATCTACCAGCCAAACATCATCAATGTACATGGAAGAATTACCTATCTTACCAGTACCAATGATCTTTCCTTTCTGACTTCCTCCAAACCCCACAGTTCCTCCCTCTTTCTGAGTCAGGGTTTGGAACATAGACTTGTCTCCTGTCATATGATGCGAGCATCCACTGTCCAGGTACCAGGACCTTTCCTTTTCTCTGGATGACAAGCATATCTGCAATAGAAATGATCTCAGACTTAGGTACCCAAATTTTCATGGGTCCTTTGGGGTTAGTCCTGAAAGGTTTTGGCTTTTTTATCTTGTGTCTGAAGTTATGATATTCAGACTTGTTCTGATACTTTGGATATGAATCCTTATATCTGGAATAAGTCTGGGTTTCAGAACCTGAGTTCTTCAGAACCTGAGTTCTCAAAGGTCTAGACTCAGATTTCTTAAGAACCTGAGACTTGAAAGTCTTTGGTTCTGATTTGTTTAGAGTCTGAACCATTGAGTACTTTGGTTCTGGTTTCTTCAGAATTCTAGTTTTGTTTGCTTCAGACACAAGGCAAGCTTCAGTTTTACCTTTCTTAAAACAATCAGAAGCAGAAACCAGATTGGCTTGCTTTTGCTTGCTTTGCTTAACATTCTGAGATTGAAAATGTTTTGTACTGACTGGTTTAGTTGTTTTTGAAGTTTTCATAAAGCCAGTCTTTGTAAAATTTGAGTTTGAATTTTTCAGACTCTGAGACTTACTAGTTTCAGGTTCTGAACTCTTCAGACTCTGAACATTTTCAGGTTTAGAGTCTGGTTTTCTCTTACTCTTAGGCTTAGAACCTTTTGGCTTAGATTTAGGCAAGGTTTTAACATCTGCCTTCATCTTACCCTTAGGTTCAGAAGCTTTAGAGTCTGAGCAGTTCAGAACTCCAGACTCAGTCTCAGTTTCTGCTAATTTCTGTTTCTCAGAATTATCAGAAGCAGGCACAAAGCATATTTTATTGCCATTCATATTATTTCCAGAACAAGAAGGTGTGTTTGATTCATTTGAAAAGTTGAATGAATCTTTGTTAAATCCAATACCTTCACCTTTGTTTCTGTAAATACTATAAATCATAGAAGCAACTTTACTTCTATTGATACCAGTTAAAATGAAGTCCTGAAGAGCAATTTCATGTTCATTAGGAATTGCTTCAGGTTTCTTATGAGTCTCATCTCTGAGTTCTCTAACTTCTTCATCAAACTCAATTATTTGATTCTGAAGTTTAAGATTTTCCTCAGACAGCAAGTTAGGTTTTATTTTTCAAAGATTTTATTTCTCCTAACTTGCTTTTGAGATGACTCATAAGATCTTTAACTGTTTCAATTAATTTAGATCTAGTGAGTTCAGAATATACCTCATCTTCATCATCTGAATCTGAACAGGTTTCTGCATCAGAAAATGCAGTTGCCATCAAAGCTAGGTTTGCTTCCTCTTCATCAGATTCAGACTCATTGTCCAGATCATCCCATGTTGCCATGAGACTCTTTTTAAGCTTGTTTCTGAAACTACTGGACTTTGAGCTAGGCTTCTTTGCTTTCTCTTTAGACTTTTCCTTCTGAAGATCAGGACAGTCAGCAATAAAATGCCCAGGTTTCTTGCAGTTGTAGCATTCCTTCTGGTTTTCCCTCTTTGAACCAGATCCTCTGAAGTTACTGCTTCTGTTAGAGAATTTTTTCTTTCTATTCATTAGATACTGAATTCTTTTAGAAAGCATTGCAAGCTCATCAGCATCTGAATCTTCTTCAGAATTTCCCTCAGGAAATTCTTCATCAGACTCAATAGCTTTCAAAGCTTTAACAGGCTTTCTCTTAGATTTCAGTGCTATTGATTTTGGTTCTCTAACAGACTCATCCTCATTGAGTCCCAGTTCATGCACCTTGAGGGAGCTTATAAGATCCTCAATACTTAAAGTATTCAGATCCTTAGCTTCCTCAATAGCAGTCACTTTAGGTCTCCATTTAGATGACAGACTTCTAAGGATTTTGTTCACATGATCAGTTGTGGTATAACTCTTCTTCAGAATCTGAAGTCCAGAAACCAGAGTCTGAAATCTTGAGAACATTGTCTCAATATTTTCATCCTCTTTCATTCTGAACAATTCATATTGCTGAACAAGAATGTTTGCCTTAGCTTCTCTAACTTTTTTATTACCTTCATAGTTAGAGCAAAGGGATGTGAAGATGGCCTTTGCTGTAGACTTGTCACTCAGCTTCTGATACTCAGTGTGAGGTAAGGAATCCACAATGATTCCTCTCACATTGTGATGCTTTCTATATATTTTTCTTTCTGCATCACTCAAAGCTCTTCTGTTGACAGCAACACCTTCTTCATCAACTGGATTGTGATTCCATCTTCTATTATGTCCCATAGAGAATCATCAATACCAATTATATGACTGTGCATTTTACTCTTCCACCAAGAGAACTTCTCAGGATCACCAGTAAATATTGGGGGTTTATTGTGTGACCTGAATTTTCTATCATCAGTACCATAGTCATATGAAACAGAAGTATGCCTACCACCAGGAGGAGGAGGTGGAGGTGGAGGGGAACCACTAGATGACATGTTTTTCTCAGGATCAAGACTGACACACTGTTAAGTGTTAATATCAGAACCAGGGCTCTGATACCAACTGAAGGTGAGAAAAACACACAAGAAGGGGGGGGGGGGTTGAATTGTGTGGATTCAAAAACTTGGTTTCTTTTCTTCTCAAAAACATAAGTTATGTTCAGAACCTGATGTTGATCAGTTCTGAACAATTTCTCAGAGTTATGCAGCGTATTAAAAACAAAGAGAGAAGGAAAGAGAGGACACACAATGTTTTTATACTGGTTCCTTCCACAAGTTGGAAGTAGTCCAGTCCCCTTGTTACTAACAAGAGATTTCAACTATAATCAGCCTGATTACAATTACTCAGACCACAAAGGAATGAGATTTCAGTTGCTCAACCACAAAGGAAGAGACTTATATTGTCCAGACCACAAAGGAATGACACTACCTTGCTCAGACCACAAAGGAATGAGGCTTCCCTGCTCAGACCACAAAGGAATGAGACTCTAACTGCTCAGACCACAAAGGAATGAGGTTACAAATGCTCAGTATTCAGACTGAGACTTAAAACCAAGCTGAATTACAAAGAAAGTAAGTTTGGGTTGAACACTTGATAAAATATCAGAGGTGTTCACTTAATACAACTCAGGTTTAGACTCTTAACCTTAAGAAATTCTAAGATACAAAAGATTGAAAGAATTTCTAAGTGTTTGATGAACTACAATTTCTGGACAGAAAATCAGAGCAGAAGTTCAACAGTTTTGTTTCAAGAGTCTTAGCAATTTTCTTCTTCAATTCTTCTTCCTTATATAGAGGGAATTAGAGCTGTTGAAGATTTGCAGAAATTAAGCAAAGAGTCGTTGCATAGATGGAACTAGGCCAGGCTGTGTTTGTGAGCTAAACTGAACTGAAAAGCGGGAGCAGCAGCCATTTTTGAATTTCCAATCCTTAAAAGCTGGAGAATGTTTGAGTCAGGGAGACAACTGTTCCATTGGGGGCGTTCTGACACTGCAGGCATTAAATGCGCACAGTAACAGTTGCTTTTGGTGCCACATCAGACTTCAGAAGCTTCTGCGTGAACAGTACTTCAGAAGCTCTTCTTCAGACTCAGACTTCAGAAGCACTGTTCATCAGAAGCTGGTCTTCAGATGTTGACTTTTGTTGACCTTCAGAAGCACTGTTCATCAGACGCACTATTCTTCAGACGCACTTCTTCAGACGTTGACTTTCGTTGACCCTCAGACTCATCCTTCAGAAGCTGCCTTCAGATGCACTCTTCAGACTCAGGCTTCAGACGCGCCCTTCAGACTTAGCCTTCAGACTCTCCCTTCAGACCCAGTTTTCCCGCATTTTTGCAGCATTGCTTCTAAGCTTTCCTTCTTGCTCTTAGCTTGTTCTTCCATAACCAATATTGAATACCAATCATTAAACACGTGGTTCTGCATAACTTGAACAAAGCATTAGCAAATACCAATTTTCTTTTTAACACTTTGTTATCATCAAAACCTTTTAAAGAGAGATGTTCATACAAATTGTTCCAACAATCTCCCCCTTTATTCAGAAGAGAATTGTTTACATTTTGTTCCAACAGCACATTCTGTCCTAATGTGGCCATATCCTTCGCACTCATGACACTGAACACCTTTGGATTGATTGCTTTTCTCATCAGTTCTTGTCTTCTTCAAGTCATTTGGTTTGGATCTCCTGTCAGCCCGCTTTAGGATCCTATTAAACTGTCTACCAAGCATCACAAGAGCCTCTGATATGCTTTCATCATCCTCAACATCAGCATTTGCTACAAAAGCAACACCTTTCCCCTTCTTATCAGTTCGGTTATTGAAGGCTATTTCAAAATTCTGAAGAGATCCTATTAGTTCATCAACCTTCATACAGGAGATGTCTTGTGCTTCCTCAATGGCAGTCACCTTCATGTCAAATATCTTAAGTAAAGACCTGATTATTTTTCTCACAAGTTTCTTATTAGACATTTTTTTCTCCAAGAGAATCAAATGAGTTAGCCATGTCTAGAACATTCATATAGAAGTCTTGTATGTTCTCATCCTCCAACATTTTGAGATTTTCAAACTTGGTGGTGAGAAGTTGAAGCCTGGACATTTTTACCTTGGATGTGCCTTCATGTGTAGTTTTGAGAATCTCCCAAGCATCCTTAGCTACAGTGCACTGCTTGATCAGTCTGAACATATTCTTGTCCACTCCATTGAATACATCATTCAAGGCCTTGGAGTTTCCAAGAGCTAATTCATCTTCTTCCTTGGACCACTCTTCTTCTGGTTTCAGATCAGCTGTCTTCTTTCCATCTTTGTCAAGCACAACAGGATGTTCCCAACCTTTCAGAATTGCTTTCCAGGTCTTACTATCTATAGATTTAAGGAAAGTACTCATGCGAGATTTCCAATAGTCATAGTTGGAACCATCCAACAGAGGTGGTCTGTTTACAAATCCTCCTTCCTTGTCCATTCTGCCAAAAAGTAACTTCCCTGGAGCTCACCCTAAAACAGACAGGGTGTCTGCTCTGATGCCAATTGAAATTCTGGCGCAGTAGTAAAACACGTATAAACGCAAAACAATAACAGACAAAAACAATAAAAAAAACACAAGGAAATTGTTAACCCAGTTCGGTGACAAACACACCTACTCTGGGGGCTACCAAGCCAGGAGGAAGTCCACTAGTGTAGTCCTAGTTCTAAGTTCTCAGCAAACTCCAAGTTTACAACTTATCACCTAGCTACTACCCGTACTGACTTCAGCATAGGAACTCCTAGACCTGAGATCCCATCTCACACCCACTCAATCAATCACTGCCCCAGTGATCTTAGACTTAAGTAACAAAGACGAAGACACACTCCAGACACAAACCCACACCGTACTTCAAAGCTTAGGTGCGGTATACACAATTACAACTCAATAAACACAGTCCTAAGCTTGCATCAAGATGACACAAGAAAGGCTCACAATTAACACACTCAAAACCTAAGAATACTCTTTCAATGATGGCTTCAGTTGATTTCTTCAATAGTGGCGTCTTCTATTTATAGCCTTCAGCAGCAACAAATATTTGAACCAAATATTCTTCAAGGATATATTTCCAAAATTCTTCTTTAGAAATATATTTTAAAATAAAATCTTTCTTCAGGCTAAAACACATATTTGTATCAATTATTCTTTCAGAAATATATTGAAGCAAATATTTTTAAGAAATATATTTTCCAAAGATCTTTTTTGAAAATATATTTACACAAATAAAAATATCCAATCTGGAAAATATATCTCTCAAAAATATCTTCCTTGGAGAACAAGTAACATGAATTCTTCAATCAAATCTTCAAAAGATCAGGTGAGATAATAAACAGCTCCAAGGCGCGAAATCAAGAATGTTTCTGAAGGTACTTCTGAAGTAAGTGCTTCTGAAGGTTCAGCGCCTGAGGTTCAGCGTCTGAAGGTTCAACGTCTGAGGTTCAGCGTCTGAAGGTTCAGCTTCTGAAGGTTCAGCTTCTGAAGACGTACATCTTGTTTGTATATTTGATTTTAGCAAAAGTGAAGCCAACAACCAAATATTCAACACGAAAAACCGGGCAAACCGGGAAGAACCGGCGGTTGGGACGGTTTGAAAGGTTAGACTGCATTTTTCTTCTATTCTTTGAAAATCTAAAGTGAACCAAAAAAAACACACATGATTTTCCTCCGTTGTAGACTGATGTATCTATGGCATTTGCAGCAACTTTTGGTGTTGTTAGTGTCAAGAATAAAATAGAGAGAGTAGAAAATTGGAGAAGAAGAAATAAGACTGTTGCTAGATCTACAACGTTTCTGTTCGAAGTTAACCTCGTTTGTTGGTCTTGGAACAAATCTCTAAAATAAGAAAACCAACAAATGGAGTTACACGTAGTTAATCTAGACTATAGGCTATTATAGTATTACTCTTGCTTTTTAACCTATCATACTATATCATTAAACTATTAGTTTATTTTATTTAAAGTTTTTTCTTCTGACACTAACACAAAGCTACTGAGGTACGCAAAACAACCTCATATTCTTTTGAACTTAAAGAGAAAATCATTTATATATTGTATCATGTGTTAATTACTAGTTTATAAAAGCAATTCTAACATAGAAGTGGTCCACCGTAGACTAATTTCTACGATGATAGATATTATTTTTAGTGGAAAATGTTAATGGTTCTTTTGATTGTTATTGTTATGATTGAAATTTTAATTTAATTGATATTAATTTGATTGAAACAAAAAAAAAAATGTAATTCATAATCCCCTAAAAAAAATGTAATTCATATTGAATAGACACCGATTAAATCATCATCTTAATCGTAAAGATCAAAAGGGTTGTGCGTTTTATTTTTTCTTAACAAGGGTCGCAGATTCTTTTTTAATAATATTGTCAATCGTCGTTGAAATTTATGATAGATTTAAGTATTGGTCAATGGTGGACCACTTATCAAGGTGGTTCATTGTAGAACTCTTAGTATTTATATAATTCTTGAGTGAAATTTGATTATAAATGTTGAAAATTTATTAATCTTATATTATTTTTATTTTATATACCAAATTATATAATTTAAAATTATATTTAATTAATTCCGGTTGAACCCCGGTCAAACCCTTGAACCTTGAACCCATACCTGTTCCGGTTTGATGTCCGGTCCGGTTTTGATTACCTTGGTAAAAAGACACCTAATTTTATTTCAAAAAAAAAAGACCCCTAATTTATGACTTAAGATTTTTTTTGAAGGATTAAGATATTTTATCAAAAAAATAATCTCTA
This sequence comes from Medicago ruthenica, assembly GCA_018208015.1. NCBI lineage: Eukaryota > Viridiplantae > Streptophyta > Magnoliopsida > Fabales > Fabaceae > Medicago > Medicago ruthenica. The sequence continues at coordinate 90,932,326 of CM031373.1, read as the reverse complement.
TTATTGCTGGCCCCTTATAAAAAATCTTCATTATTGCTTTGCGGCCCCGTCTCCCGTGCGCGACCTTCATTGGTCATGTACGGTGCGAGACCAACTTTTTTTTTATTTCCTGCACGGTCGTGTATTAAAAAGCACGGACCGTGCTTTTTTTTTCTTTCTACATTTTAATAAAAAACCGTGCATTAAAAGCACGGACCGTGCTTTTTTTGTTGTTTTGTAAACGCACGGTCCGTGCTTTTCCTCTAACTTGGACCAAATTTTTTAATTAATAGAGTTTGCCAAATTTCATTAAACATGTCTAAAAATTAAATTCCATTTTAAATTTTGTCAAATAAAAATTTCATTTTAATTATATTCAATTGTACTACTATTTATTAAATTATAACGTAGTTTGTTGATTTATAACGAAATGTTAGGTCATAAGTTGTTAAATTAACATGAATGAATGTTCTTATTGTAATAACTAAAAATTGTATTTTTAGTTAATAACCATACGAAAAACACCTAAAGAATTGTACCTAAGTTTTGTCCATTATTTAACACATAATATACTCCATCCGTTCCTTTTTAAGTGTCGTTTTAGAATATTAGCACCAAATTAGCGAAGTGTATTTTTGCACATTTTCTTCCTATTATACCCTCATTTTAATCCACCAATAATTTCTTATTTTTTTGCACACACTTTCCTTTTCCAATAAATTTTATATTTTATTTTTCTCTCGTAATAAACAATTGTTAGTTACTATCTCTTTCTCCAAAAAATTTATATTTTTTAGCACTCTCTCTCTCATAACAAAAAATTGTCAATTTTCTAAATATTGCACACATCTCTTTAATTAAAATTTCCAATAAGTCGTCTACTCTTTCTTCCTTTTGAATATTCATGGAGTCTTTTATTTTTTTCCTCTCAAATGTGTTCTTTTACTTTGGCCTTGAAATTTTTAACAATTACTACTCATCTTATTTATAGAATTTTAACTCTTCATGGGACCATTATTATAGGTAACAAAATTTTGTTTAAATTTGAAGATAACAAGAAACAAATTTTGTTTTTTTTTTAAAAAAGAAAACAAACTTTGTTAAAAAAAACACAAACTTTAGTTTTCTAAATATATAACAATAATTAGTTTTATTGAAAAATATAAGAGTAATTGACAAAGTATGGCATAATGCACAAAATATATTATATGCTTCAAGAGGTTGCATTCAAGAGGTTGAACATTCTTAGTTTTATTGAAAAATAATTAGTTGCATTCAAGAAAGTTTTATTGAAAAAACTTTGGTCCAAGTTAGAGGAAAAAGCACGGACCGTGCGTTTACAAAACAACAAAACAAAAAAAAAGCACGGTCCGTGCTTTTTTGCACAGTCCGTGCTTTTAATGCACAATTTTTTATTAAAATCTAGAAAGAAAAAAAAAGCACGGTCCGTGCTTTTTAATACACGACCGTGCACGAAATAAAAAAAAAAAGTTGGTCTCGCACCGTACATGACCAATGAAGGTCGCGCATGGGAGACGGGGGCCTTGCTTTGCTGGTGCTTTTAGTGCGATTAAAAACCACGTGCAAAACGTACTAAAAACATATGAGAGTACTATTTTTTTTACAGCATTACTTCCTTTTTTTTTTTCCTTACTTCCTATTTCATGTTGAGTGTAACTTTTAAAAGTAAAAAAATAAATTACATTGACAGTTGTTTTATTTTTTTAATATAATATTAATTTCTTTCTTTCTCTTTAATTTTCACTTTATATTTTTTTCATTAAAGGGAATAAATATGCAAGAGAAAGAAATTATAATCTTTAAGCTGATTGAGAGTCTGGAGAAGAGGGGAATACATTGTGATTTGGAAAATATGTAAAAAATTCCTTTAAAAAAATGTGTACCGATATATCCGGTTACAAGAAAACATCATACATGTCCGGGATCGGTGACTACATCACCTTTGACATTATAATTATTCTTTGAACCCTAGATACTTTAAAATGGATTACGTATCGGTATCTGATATGTATCCTGCATCAATACCTGTCTGATACGCCCGATACGTATCGAGAGGGTATTCAGAGATTAATTTTTTCTTTTTAAAAAAATAATTGTGTGATACTTTTCAGATACATCGGGGATACATGAGGGATATGCGGTGGAAAATCGATATGCGCGGATACATGATGTTTCTATTATTTTCGAAATATATGTAATTGACTAAGCAATGATGTTATCTTTTTGGATATATCACATATGTAATTGACTAATTGTCACTTTTTTATTAGCAAAATTAATTATATTTATATTTCTGTTGTTGTCCGTCGTCTGTTTTGTGTCTTTTGTTTATTTGAGAACGCTACTATTGTTGATTGTCGTGTGAAAACAATTTTATTGTTGTGCCTTATCATTGTTCTATGTCTATTTGGTCTAAGTTTTGCGCCTATTTTTTTGCTTTTGAGTTTTAGCCCATAGATTATATTTTGAGTTTTAATTGTAGTTTAAATTTAATTTTTTATTAAAGTATCCCGACCATATCACATCTTTAATTTTAAAATTTTCCCGTAATGATGTATCGGTGCCGTATCATATCCGTATTGTATATATCTGGGTTTCATATTATATCTCTTACTCGTGGTAATCGTTGCAAATTAAAAAATAGACATAAAGGATACCTATCCAATGGAGATTTCATCATTTGAATTTCACATACCGACAGATGTGTCCCCTCTTTTTTTTTTTTTTTTTTTTTAGAAAATGTCCCGTCTTATATTTTTTTCTTTTTCATTGGGATATCAATTGTTACCTATCCGTCTTAAATTATACTTTCCTTTGAGTTTTACGGTTATTAAATATGGTTATTGGTTATTATATAACTGATTAATAATGTTAAATTTAATAGTAAAATGTTTTTTAATTATTAAAACACTCTTATTAATTATATAACTAGTGAATTAGTTAGATGATTTAAATGCAATAAATAATAATATGTTTGTAGAAAGAATAATAAATATTATATTGACTAGCAGAAGGATGGTCTGTCCGCTCCTTTTACCACTCTAACATATGTGTATATTTTATTAAATTTGTTTCTATAATTTTGATTACAATTTTTAAATATTAATGAAAATTATTCGCATCGATCCATCTACAAACTATTGTCAAAGTCTATAACAAAATTATTTATCAACTCGATATATTTTTGTTTGTCTGTATATAAAATAAAAATAAAATAATAATCATTTTTTTTGGAAAGAAAAATAACGATCATTTTCTTATTGATTATATTTATAGTGACATATATTTGATCTAGTTTGTTGTACTTTTTTTAAGGATAAAGGAAAAAAAACTTGACATATACTCATATCATGTTTGTTACACGATATATTTTGTGTGGTAACAAAAAAAAAATTGTATTTGTTACATTTTTTCTAATATTTCAATTCACTCTCATTTATTATCTTTTTTAAATGATAAGGAAAAAAATCGGACATATACAATTTGTTACATTTTGTTTTAATATTTGAATTTACTCTTATCTATTTGTTATATGTGCTATTTGCATTGAAAGTTGAGAGTAATTTTGGAAGAAAAAAAGTCAGCCCAAAAGAGCCGAAATAAACTATTTTCTTTATATATAGGATAGATATTATAAAATAGACAAATAACTTAAGAAAATAGTAGTAAAAAGACACCTAATTTTATTTCAAAAAAAAAAAGGACACCTAATTTATGACTTAAGATTTTTTTTTGAAGGATTAAGATATTTTATAAAAAAAAAAAATCTCCATTATTGCTCGCCCCTTATAAAAAAATCTTCATTATTGCTGGTCCCTTTAGTACGACTATTTTACAGCTGGTCCATTATTGCTGGCCCCTTAGACCATTTACAATGGTTTTTCAATTCAACACACTTTTTTAATTCCCAACACTCCACATCATTTTCTCTCTCTTCTACATAATAATTCAACACTCATTCAACAAATACCCTCTCTAATGATTTTTCATTCAACACTCTACCCCACCACTTTTTATTTTATATTCTTATTTAATTTTATATTTTTGTTTTTATAATTACATAAAATTACAATTATCAATTATAATTAAATTAAAATAATAAACACTTAACAATTTATTTTTAGTGAAAAACTTCAAAAGGAAAGCTAATAGAAGGATAATAATAAGATTAAGATAGTGAAAAACTTGATTTTTTTTTCTGTGTCCAAATCAAATGAACCAAGTCTCTATTTATAAAGCAAAAAAAATCATGAATTTTGGTAAAAAAAAATTTAAAAAAATTAATTTGCAATAAAATAATTGAGTTCAAATTATTAAGATGAGAAAAATCCAGCCAGCCAATCAGCACGCTACTAGCTCAATTGGTAGTGGGAATGCATTGAACTTGTACTTATGCCCCAGGTACACGGTTCGATTCCCACGGAAGACATGAAACTCCACATGGGCCGTTAGTAGTCCCAGGGGCTGTGGAGAAGACCATGAGTACATCGCGGGGGCTGCTAGTAGTCCGCCCGGATGTTACATCATGCTTGTCGTGCCATATAGCACCACCCCAAATTAAATATATGAATTGGAATATACCCGTATGGATTTTGCACTCAATTTATTCACTTTATTTTGATTTCCCCACCACACAAACAAAACATGTTACACTCTCTCATATATTTAATTTTTTAAAATTAAAATAAGCAATTTTTATCACACCCCACCTCACTGTTTGTTAAAATGTCTTACATCGATTGACAGATGACATGAATAAATGTTCATAAGTGGGGACATATTCACCTCACATGTCGTTTGTGAGATTTTATTTCTAAACCCACCTACGATCATCTCTTTCTCAATGAGAAAAATGAAAACCTTTCCTCCTTGTTTTATGGAACCGTAAAATCAACAAATTTCGTGTAATGGTGCCATCTTTATTCAAAATTCCTGGCTCCGCTACAGCCGATCATGTAGGATAAATAAAACAAGCCACACATATAGTGTCACATATTCATTCGTTAATTGAGTTTAATGGCAAGACCAATTTTATAAACAAAAAAAATATTTAGGGGCCCAAAATTTGTTAATTTTTGAGGTATTAAAAATAAAATATGATATGTTTATAGAGACAAAAAACTTATATAATTCAACTTTTTATATCGGTAACATGTCTGCAAAAAAAAATTAATTAAAAATCAATTTTATGCTAATATATTTTTGGTCTTAACGTCAGTTTAAGTGAATCTTCATTCATCTTCAAAAAATTCAAATGATAATATTATTATTTTGGTTTCAAAAGTAAGTATTTTATTATTTTTTCCTAATAAAATGTAAGGTCTTTTAAATTCCTATTTTTTAAAGGTTTTTCTATCATGTGCAAATTTGCACATGTTAAGAAGTTTAAAATAGTAACTTTGCATTGGAACTTGTACATTTTGTATTTAATATATGACTTTTTAATAAATAATTGTTGTTTTTCGATCATGATAGAAATATTAAAAATATGTCTTTTCTAATGGACTCACAATATTGTGAGTATTTTTTTTTTTGTTGCCTAAATCAAATATCTTTCCCACACAACTGCGAAGACTAATCATTTTGTATTGGAACTTGTACATTTTGTATTTAATATATGATTTTTTAATAAATAATTGTTGTTTTTCGATCATTTCATGATAGACATATTAAAAATATGTCTTTTCTAATGGACTCACAATATTGTGAGTAATTTTTTTTTGTTGCCTAAATCAAATATCTTTTCCACGCAACTGTGAAGACTAATCCTCGAGTTTTGTGAGATCCAATGGGTGACAAACTCTCTCTGAGACTTTTAGGACTGCTGCATGTCCAAACTGGATTCGAATTTAGAACCTTGATTAAATTAGAAGAGACCAGTAGTGTCAGCAAACATTTTTTATTGGACATGTTTTCAGCAAGCGTCCGAACACGAAGCCAACAACAATCAAAGATATGTGGTGACCGTAAAAAAGTGGCTTTGTATATTCAAACTCTATTACCGAGCGTATTACATTTGTGTGTATTTAAAGAGGTGTCAAATAAACTAAATCCTATAATTTAGCAGGCAATCTCTAATTAGGTAAGTGCTAAGCTCTAGATAATGCATTGATATTGATATACCCTACGTCCTGCTAACACCTTCTCATGAGCATCCTTATCGACCCTATAAAGACAATAAATCACTATCGCTAATTAGTTTATTAATACTACTCTTCAAAAGATTAATCCGAACTCCGAAGGGTTATGTTAGCGCAGAATATCGGGCAGGAGGGAGGAAACTAGTTTATAAATACTACTATCTTCAAAAGAATGATGCAAACAAAAACATCTTCAAAAACAGACTCGTTTCTGCACTTCCAAAAGATGAGCATCCCTTCCCTAAAACTCATTTCTGCATGTTTTATTAAACCTTACCCCCCTATCAAAGACTCAAAGCAAATATGTTATTTAACACATTGGGATATTGCCATGTTATCTACACACTATATCCAAAAGGGACTTCTCTTCAAAAAACCAACATCATCACTAAACCAACAACATTTCATTGAGAACCTGGTGGACAAACTCAAACACTCCCTTTCTCTCACACTTTTCCATTTCTATCCCCTCTCAGGTCGTCTTGTTACTAAAAAATCCGAAGATCCTCATTCCTACACTGTTTTTGTCGATTGCAAAAACAGTCGCGGAGCTAAATTTATTCATGCAACTTTAGATATCACCATCAATGATATTCTCTCACCCATTGATGTCCCACCCATTGTCCAATCGTTCTTTGATCATGACAAAGCAGTCAGCCATGATGGTCATACCATGTCTTTGTTATCTATTCAAGTCACTGAATTAGTAGATGGTGTTTTCATTGGTTGTTCCATGAATCATTGTATTGGTGATGGAACAGCTTATTGGAATTTCTTCAACACATTTTCGGAGATATTTCAAAATGATGTTCCTGTTCCCATTTCACATCAACCTATCCACAAGAGATGGTTTCCACAAGGTTATGGTCCAATTATCAACCTTCCATTCAAACATCACCACGAGTTTGTTCACAGATATAAAATACCCATTTTAAGAGAGAGAATCTTCCATTTTTCAGCAGAATCTATATTGAAACTTAAAGCAAAGGCAAATGAAGAATCTAATACAAACAAAATCTCTTCGTTTCAATCTTTATCAGCATTAGTTTGGAGATCTATAACTCGTGCACGTCAACTACAACACTGTCAGAGAACAACTTGCAAAATGGCTACAAACACCCGAACGAGAATGGAACCGTCACTTCCTAAGGAATATTTTGGGAATTCACTTTATGCAGTGAGTGCTGAAATGACGGTAGGGGAGTTGCTGGAGAATGATCTAGGATGGGCAGCATGGAAAATTCATCTAGCTGTTGTAAATCATGATGATAAAGTGGTGCGTAGCTCGGTTGAAGAGTGGTTTCGTTCTCCTTTTGTGTATCGAACAGATTTGTTTTTTGATCCTTACACCGTGATGATGGGTAGTTCACCAAGGTTTAATATGTATGGGAATGAATTTGGAATGGGAAAAGCTTTGGCAGTTAGAAGTGGATATGCTAACAAATTTGATGGAAAAGTAACATCATATCCAGGTCAAGAAGGAGGAGGGAGCATTGATCTTGAAGTGTGTCTTTCACCTGAGAAAATGATGTTGCTTGAAACAGATGAAGAGTTCATGAATTCATTTTCTGTGTTTAATCCTTTGTTCTAGTCTTTGACACTGCTATAGCGCTGTTTAATTTCCTTTCACACTCCATCATACAGGCACTTCATAACATTTTAAAATTGTTCTCTATTTCAATCTAAATGAGTGATTTTTACATAGATTTAAGTTTTTTCTTTGTGATTTCGTCGTTTAAGTGTGACAATGTGTTGTTCGTCGTTTTGTGCAACATTGTTTGAATTTCTGTCTTGTTACAGTGTTTATTTGATTCTTATTGAAAGATCAGTTATTCAATCAATGATTTGGGTGTCAACGTTGCAGAGCCAAAATATGAATATTCTGGTCACTTTAATTTTATCATATTATTTATAGGTATTTTACCATTGTATGCTTTAACTCAAATGTTGTGAGTTTGTTCGCAGATTTATCATTTACATTTTTAGCGATGTAGAACAATGTGCTCTATCAATTTGAATGAATAAATATAGTTTTGTTTTTGTAAAAAAAAAAAACAGCCAAATTCTAATTTAGACTTTGGTGTTTAACTTAAAACACACATTTTATTTTCCCTCTACAAAAAAAAAAAAACTTACAACAAACATTTCATTTTCTCGTTTGCCAAAAGAGATGATATTTGTACGACCGTTTTGGGACACATTTTGGACCAACTCTCTCTCTCTCTCTCTCACTCTCATACTTCTCATTATGTTTTTACTATTCATTTTCTCTCATTATTTCTTGATCAATCAAAAGAGAGAAAAATAAGATTGTTCTAAAAATTGTCACAAAATAGTTGTGCAAATATCATTACTCTTACCAAAACCAACAACTTATATCTTTTGTTCGTAAAAAACAAAAACAACCATATCTTTTAAGATACATTTTACACTATCATCAATTATAATAATGGTTTAAGTGTACTTTTGACCTCTTAGCTTTTAAAAAGTTGTGATTTTGGTCCCCTAATAAAAAATAACAATTTAGCCCCTTAACTTTACAAATCATTGCAAAATGCCACAAAATAACAATTTTGGCCTTCTATTTTTTTTATACAACAACATATACACTTTTGAATCCTTATCTTTAAAAAAAAATAGCAATTTGGCCTCCTGTGTTGAGACACATATCATCTTCTCAAATAAGCATAGAAATCGTGGGGATCGAATACTAAAGTAGTTGACTCTAGTAGTTGGATTAGTTTGAAGACATTAAAGTTTCAAGTGACTTTGATGGTGGTAGATGGATTACTATATATTGGCTATTATCCATTGCCTTCATTCACAAAAACTAAGTCATATTATTCCTATTTCTCTTTTCACAACATGTTTTAGTACTGCTTTCTTTCTCACACTAAGCCATATATCTCGCATCAATCTTTTAACACCATGTGTTCTAATGTTGATTCATACTCACAATCTAATTAAGTCATATCCATCCATCACTCTTTTCCCACTGTGTGTTATACTAAGTTTATTTTTAAACCTTGGGAAAGTTGGTTCTTTCTCAACATGCCTTGCATTAAGGCCTCTGTCTTAACGGTGAAAGACTTGATGAGCTCCAAAATTTATCATTACGTCCACCCCCAATTTGAGTAGGTGTACACCTACATCGTTTCATCCAGAAAGTGAGATAGTATAGAAAAATAACGTTTTCTTCTTCTATGAACACCATTGGGTGAAATCTATAGTCTATTATTTAATCAATGATGGTAGGAAGATTGAGGGTTTCTCGGAACATCCTCCGAAAGGAATTTTGTAACACAAATACCTTTGTGTTTCCACTTGGAGGATGTTATGGTTTTGGGTGGTTACCCTACCATTCCAGGACTGTTTTTGAGGTAGTGTTTTACTTCCCTTAATTTATCTATATCATTTGTATCCCTTAATGTAATGTATATATCGAGCAGTTGTAATTTTGTCGAAATATGTGAATAAAGATGTTTCATTTTCATTTCTGTCGAATATGTTAAAAGTATAAAATGCTTCGTTTTTTTTTCTATTAATCAAATATGGTTTAATCACACTTAAGCACTAAAATCTTAATAACCCTAAAACTAATAACATATTCAGATTCGATATGTTCATGAAATTCTAGACAACACTATTTCATCTAAAATAATGGAACTCAAATGAAAGAAACATTGTATGATTCATAATATGTTCCATTACCTTGCCCGATCCATTGAAAATGAATCTATGTGTCGAAGGATGCGAGTAACGACAACCACATAGATATGACAACCTTCCGTCTCGTCGACAATGGTGAATTCGGCGATGTAATCGATGACCAGATCATGGAAGAACTGATGAGGAGCTAAGTTATAAATGTTTTTTGTTTCGAGAGGGAAGATATTAATGTTGTTTTTATGTATAATTTTCAAAAAACTTAATCGACCATGTAATAGTAAAAAGATTTGATTGAAAATACTTGAATTACCCTTCAAAATAAAAAAAAAATAGGAATATACTTGAATATATAACGGAAGAAAGAAAATGTATTGACTTTGATGACATAACTTGTTGAAAAAATACCGTCTTCTGATTGGTTGAGAACAATGAAAGATTTAAATCCGTTTAAAAGTGATGGCATAATAGAAACTCTCATTTGTGCATATTGGTACTCAAATTCAATAACTTGTGTATACTAAATGCCACCGGCTAGACAACTTTATTTTTAAATTCAATCCTCAAAACTGCATTTAAGTCTATTTTAATTTCTTTGTAAAAAAAAAGTCTATTTTAAATTCTTATTTTTATAGTCATAATAAAAAACATGTCTTTTCTCCCCTAAAAAAACAAACAATTTCTTTTCTAAGGCTTTGTTTGGGAGTTGGGTTTTGGAGGGGAGGGGATGGGAAGGGAAGGCTTGTGGGGAGATAAACCCTTGTTTGGGAGTTTAAAAAAAACAAGGAAAGGTTTTGAAGGGTTTTGAAGGGCTTATTTAGTCCAATTTTAGAGTTCCCTCGTATTGGGGGGTTTTGGGGGGTTAAACATACAAATTGACAATTTTAACCTTTTTAAAATTAATAACGAAATTTATACCCAAAATAAATGAATTATTAATAGGAAATATAATATGTAAATATATATATATATATATATATATATATATATATATATATATATATATATATATATATAGTGAAATTAATTTGTTATTATTGTATCAATTTTTTAATAAAATTATAAAAAAACTAGATATTTAATTTTTTTTTCATATTTTTAAGATTTGTTATAATATTGATAAAAGAAAGTCAAATTATTTTAAGAAAACAAGGAGTATTCCAAAAAAAGGGTAAAATAGTAAAATTATCACATAAGTCATCCATTTCCTTTCCTTGTTGGTTTTTTAACTCCCAAACAAGGGGAATGCTTTCCCTCCCTTTCCCCTTCCCTCCCCTCCCTTCCCTTTCCCTCGTAAGATTTTCCTTCCCCTCTCCTCAAAACTCGCAAACAAAGCCTAAGAGACGAACAAGATTGTTAGCAAGCTATTTTTATTGGACAAGTTTTCAGCAAGTGTTGAAACACGAAGCCAACAACAATCAAAGACATGTGGTGGCAATCTCTAATTAGGTAAGTCCTAGGCTCTAGATAAGGCATTGAAACATTGATATGCCTTGCGTGCTGCTAACACCTTCCCTTGAGCATCCTTATCGACCCTACACAGACAATAAATCATTATCTCTAATTAGTTTATTAATACTACTATCGTCAAATGAATGATGCAACACAAAAAAAAAAAAACTTCAAAAGAGACTCGTTTCTTCACTTCCAAAAGATGAGGATCCCTTCCCTAAACATCGTTTCTGCATGTTTTATTAAACCTTACCCCCCTGTCAAAGATTCAAAGCAAATATGTTATTTAACACATTGGGATATTGCCATGTTATCTACACACTATATCCAAAAGGGACTTCTCTTCAAAAAACCAACATCATCACTAAACCAACAACATTTCATTGAGAACCTGGTGGACAAACTCAAACACTCCCTTTCTCTCACACTTTTCCATTTCTATCCCCTCTCAGGTCGTCTTGTTACTCAAAAATCCGAAGATCCTCATTCTTACACTGTTTTTGTCGATTGCAAAAACAGTCGCGGAGCTAAATTTATTCATGCAACTTTAGATATCACCATCAATGATATTCTCTCACCCATTGATGTCCCACCCATTGTCCAATCGTTCTTTGATCATGACAAAGCAGTCAGCCATGATGGTCATACCATGTCTTTGTTATCTATTCAAGTCACTGAATTAGTAGATGGTGTTTTCATTGGTTGTTCCATGAATCATTGTATTGGTGATGGAACAGCTTATTGGAATTTTTTCAACACATTTTCTGAGATATTTGAAAATGATGTTCCTGTTTATGGTCCCATTTCACATCGACCTATCCACAATAGATGGTTTCCAGAAGGTTATGGTCCAATCATCAACCTTCCATTCAAACATCACGACGAGTTTATTCACAGATATGAAACACCCATTTTAAGAGAGAGAATCTTCCATTTTTCAGCAGAGTCTATAGCGAAACTGAAAGCAAAGGCAAATGAGGAGTCTAATACAAGCAAAATTTCTTCGTTTCAATCTTTATCAGCATTAGTTTGGAGATCTATAACTCGTGCACGTCAACTACAACACTGTCAGAGAACAACTTGCAAAATGGCTACAAACAACCGAACGAGAATGGAACCGTCTCTTCCTAAGGAATATTTTGGCAATTCACTTTATGCAGTGAGTGCTGAAATGACGGTAGGGGAGTTGCTGGAGAATGATCTAGGATGGGCAGCATGGAAAATTCATCTAGCTGTTGTAAATCATGATGATAAAGTGGTGCGTAGCTCGGTTGAAGAGTGGTTTCGTTCTCCTTTTGTGTATCGAACAGATTTGTTTTTTGATCCTTATACTGTGATGATGGGTAGTTCACCGAGGTTTAATATGTATGGGAATGAATTTGGAATGGGAAAAGCTTTGGCAGTTAGAAGTGGATATGCTAACAAATTTGATGGAAAAGTAACATCATATCCAGGTCAAGAAGGAGGAGGGAGCGTTGATCTTGAAGTGTGTCTTTCACCTGAGAAAATGATGTTGCTTGAAACAGATGAAGAGTTCATGAATTCGGTTTCGGTGTTTAATCCTTTGTTCTAGGCTTTGAGTATGCTATTATGCTGTTTAATGGGAATGCGAGTTGTAAATTTCTTTTACACTTCATCATACAAAGGGCACTTTGCAACATTTTAAAAATAACAGTCAAATAATGAATTCTAATTTAGATTTTGGTGTTTAACCTACGATACACATTTCCTGTTCTCATTTACCACAACCAATAATGATATCTTTTGTTCGTAAAAAGCAAAAACAACTATATACCGTAAAAAAACAAAACAATATACTATATCTTTTAAGATACGTTCTACCCTGTCTTCAATTATAATAATTAGATCATTATAAATACTATCATTCCGTTTTTTATGCCGATTATTTATATTTAATAATGGAAACATCATGACGTTGAATTGCACATGTAGCCACTTTTTTATATGAGTAAATTACGTTTCCCTCCCCTAAAAGAAGTTTAATTTACACTCTCCTCCCCTCTTAAATTAAAATATACACTCCCCTCCCTTGAAAAATAAAACTTATACTCCCTTCCTCCACGAGAAGCTTGAATTACAACCTCTCCCTTAATAATTAAATATGCACTACAATTTAATCTATTTTAACATAAATAAATATTTTTACGATATCTACTAATTTTAAAACACCATATATTTAAGAAAATAATCATTTATTTGTAATTTAAATGTCAATGATGATTAAATTTAAATATTTTGTTATTAATTTTATAACTTAGAATATAAAATTCATTTTTAAATAACCATATTTTATCGACATTAGTAATTTTTCACTCATTTTAATTTTATTTTGTGTTGTTTTATATTTTATAATTTATAATAGGGTTTAAAACTAGATGTTAATGAAATTGTGAATAAAAAATAGAGAAAAATATTAATTTGAATTTTGATTATATTAAAGTGGACCCACAATACTATTTTTCTTCGGAGTGTGTTCGATTTTTTTTTTTGATAAATTACTAGATATAAAAAAAACTTTTTTTTGACAAGATAAAAAAAACTTATTAAGGGAGGAAATTATAGATTTTAACATAAGAGGGGTGAGGAATGTAATTTAAGCTTCTTTCAGGGGTGATGAGTGAAATATTTTCTAATATGTTTTGCATAAGAGGGGAGGGGAGAATATATTTTAACATGGAGGGGAGTGTAATTCAAGCATCTTTCAAAGGAGGGAGTGTAATTTAGTCTTTTTATATTTACCGGCACCCATGATTAACTTAACGTACATGTATGCATGAATGATTCTGATCTCATTTATTAAACCAAGAATAATATTAGGACACGTTGTAAAATAGGTTTCATAAATTTCTTCAATATGTCACAAAAAAAGAAGAAAAAACAGCAGTTCCGTGTTGCTTGGTGTTTTGTCCAAGCTTGCTTTCGTATTAAGAGGGGCTTCCTAATTACATAAACCAACCAATCATGATACTTACTGAATCGTGAGGATTAGTCATTGTTATCAGTTAATGAATTAGTATGAATAATGAAGGTCAATTTACCGTACTAGTGATGTTTTTATTGATGGGATCTATAGCTAGTGATGTTAACTTTGCCTAGAGTTTTTTTTTTGACGCATTATCTAGAGATATCTTTTTTTTTTTACAATAGAAATCTAACTTTTTTTTTTTAGGGAATAGAAATCTAACTTATTTTATTTAAAATCAAAGGATAAATAAGTATGTCAAAATAGAACTTGTCATACTACAAAGGTAAAATACTAAGACATGATATATTACCATTTTTGCAAAGTTATGAGCAATCATATTAGTCTCTCTTCTAAAGAACTTGTCATACTACAAAGGTAAAATACTAAGACAAATAATCAAAATGGGAAACATTACTAAGTAATGTTAAACCTAGGTTACATTATACGTATACTTGTTACGGATGTTTGACGGAAGGGTTGTACCATCTTACCTGTAGTGTGAGAATGTCTCAGAAACCGAAGATTGTTTGTTTGCCAAGTGTGTGTTCACGAGTTCCATTTGGTATGCGGTGTTTAAATGGTTGGGGATTACATATGTCTTCTTGGGTTATAAGTCGATATGTCTTCTTGCTTTTTTTGTGAACGGTTTATGTTGCCGCTGGATTGTATGCTTTCGTAGTTCGGTGTTTCCTTGGGTAACCGGTATTGGTTAGTCTATTTTTGGGTTGAGTTAGTACTATAGTACCTTTTTTTTTCTTGGTGGAGATTTAGTGTCCCTTTTACTTATCTCATCTTATTCAATAAAATCTATTTTGCTATTCAAAATAATGGTACTTGTACTTGTTTAGTTATAGTTAATGTTGTATATATATATACTGAATCGTGAGTATTATAGTCATTTTTATCATAAGTATTAGATATTAGATACGCGTAAGAGTTAATTAGTAGTATACATGATCATGAAGGTCAATATACTTGATGTTAACTTAGCATATATGTGATAGAACCCACTTGGATTGATTTGGTGGTGTTGGTTTGTAACTTTGAAGTATGTTCCTTTCAAATTCTCAGATACAATTATAGAGATATCGATAAAACCCGCAAAAAGATAAGTAAGATGCCTTAATCAATATATGTGATAAAATAAATATTATCAGCATGACCAAGTGATATCAACACGCATACACCTTACAAATTAAAGATTTTGTCGTTTAATTATATAAACTTTAGGCTTAATATGGGACGCCTCCTATTTTGGTTGATTCAATTTTTTTTCTTTCTTTTGTCATAAACATGAAAAATAGTTCCGGTGAGAAATTTATCATCCTACATTAATTGATTTTAGACATAATTGATGTGAGAGTATCTCAACCAAAAAAAGAAACTATTAACACTCGTATTTATAGGGGAATTACTTGTATGATCTCGCTTGCAACAACATTGTGTGTTGTGTTCTGCTTAATCAACAAGATTTCATTGAAAATTTACTAATGTAGTGACCCGTGCTAAGCTCGGGATGACTTGTAGTGACTCAATAATGACTTTCATATATTGACATATACAACACTAACATGTAGTTTGGTGAATAATAGTTAATATGAATTGTGAGATTCGTAACCATTTTTTAAGCTGATTTTCTAAAGTACGAACCAACTATATATAAAAAAAACAATGTACCAAGATATATGTAACGTTTTTCATATAAAAAAACTTAACAACAAAAATATGTTTTAGCAAAAAATTATTAGGTTATAGTCCAATTAATGCTTATACTTAAATGTTTGTTTTGTATAGCTCCAATTTAAACATTCTTTATCGTTGGAGGAGGATACCGATAAATTTTGAAAAATGATTCGTCACATATATCGAGAGAGAGAGAGAGAGGAGAGAGAGAGAGAGAGAGAGAGAGAGAGAGAGAGAGAGAGAGAGAGAGAGAGAGAGAGGAGAGAGAGAGAGAGAGAGAGAGAGAGAGAGAGAGAGAGAGAGAGAGAGAGAGAGAGAGAGAG